>JARFJB010002082.1:1702500-1902500 GCA_036346205.1 Vesta saturnalis
CTACTGGTTTCAATCTATATACAAAATGCATAGTGTTTAAGTAATACTTAATATTTTTTTGCAAGATTGAGCTTTTTCGTTTATTTACCATATCTGTTTCCAAGACTGTAGGATATATTTACTGGTTGCGAGGCCCAACTCGTTGGTAAGTATTTTACTGACCAACGTAAAATTATATACAGTATATTTCACAACAATAAGGACAACATATTTGGACCTTTCTATTTAAAACGTCACTTTTGACTTTTCGTTTATTTAGTAGAAATTAAATAATTTCAATTGTGGTAAATTTAATACAATCGTGAAAAAAAACAGTATGATCATCACGAACATTAAGGATTGTAGAAGTAAAATCAACATCGGATGACACCAGCGCAGAAACGCATTTTTAAACTAGATAAAGATGCAGTAATGATTGGAAAATGACACAGATATTAGTACTGTGCGCTCCAAAAACGTTACTTTCCAGCTGATCGTTTGCCAACTTTTGTTTATAACCTCTTTGTTTTTCCGGCGTATCAAATTTGTTTGTTACTATCCGCTGCCTGTATTGAATTGATAAGTAAGTTACTTTAATTATTAATCTCATGTTATATTAATGTAATCAAATCTAGAACAATTACAAATACTTTAAAAGTATCAATTCAGGTAAAAAGCAGTTGGATAACAACGTTTTATTTTGTAATATTCGAAGGAATTTATAACCTCATTAAAGATGACGAAACAATTGGACATTCGGGAAAGAAAACATCATTTAAAAGTTTACTTTTAAAAATAGGCTTCAAGTAAGTTTAATGATTAATTTTGAATCATATCTTATCTTTGGTTTTATGTGGGTGGCGAAAAACATCTGGTCATCGTAAGATTATAATAGAACGACATGAAATACGTTCTTTGCGTTGTGCATATATACGTTCGATCACTAATTATCAGAAAGCAGGACGACCAATTATATACACAGGTTAGTTTTGAAGATTATAAACTATACATTCTACTGCATAATCCTATGTAAATTTTAGATGAAACATACACACATTCGTTTTATACGACACCATACTCGTGGACAGATGGGACAAGCGCAGGTCTTAAATCTCCTATTGGAAAAGGAAATCGCCTTATAATCGTACATGCTGGTATGTTTATTTAATTTTATAACGTAAATATGTTGCTATTTATCATTATTTTAGGTGGTGAATGGGATTTATAAGAATGCTCTGCTAATATTTAAATCTGGCCAAAAATCAGGAGATTAATTGTTATTGGCAAATGTATTTTAAAAAAACTATGAAAATAAAATATGATTTTAGTTTATGATTATTTCAAAAATTTTACATCTAAAATTGTATTCTTGGACAACAAACGCGAAGTAACATAACCTAAACTTTTATTTTTTTAAACGTATATTTTTTTGTTGAGCTTTACACTGACGTCACTTTTCTTGCGCAGCTTGGTGTCTTCCGATGTTGACTTTACTCTACCTTTCTCCGGCCATCGACCGGTAAACGTCCCTTACTGTTCTTGATAGTCAATCTACTATAGAGAAGGTATAATGCTTTCGGTTCTATGAAATTAAATTAGTGGTTTGTAGCTTGTGATATGTTGAATGATTTTTTTTTGTTATGTTCATTGTTATTTATTTAAGCTTGACATACGCTTTTACAACAATTTAAATTTACATAGATGACATATCTAAGTTGAATATCACATTTTCAAAAAGAAAATCTATTACCAAAAATAACATTTTAATTTTGATCCTGCCCTTACCGAATTATACAATTTTATTAATTTTTATTGTAATTTTTTCACTTTTTAAATATTTGCATTAGATCACCATTGTTAAAATATGAAGTTATTTTCAAAAACGCTGAATTGTGTAATGGCCTTCTTGGCAACTATTGATTGAGTCCTTAGTAACTGCCATCGATGTAGTATTAGTACATGATTTCCCAAATTAAAATTTTTTTATTACATTTCTAGAAAGCACCACGTATTAACGAAACAGTTTCGAGGAAATACGTTTGTAAATGAATAGTTGAGAAATAATATTTCTACACACCACTGATTACAATGTTGAATTCAACTGGAGACGTATGACTTGAACTGCAGGGCGGTAAGCCACATCTATATTATTCCTTTATAAATTCAATTACTTACAGTATATATTCATTTATACATTGTCATTGGTTTTGATAGCGTTAGAAATTACATGGGATAACTAGATTTAAAAGAATGCCTATCAAATGCTAAACTTATTTTAATTAAAATGCTTATCTTTTAAAACATGTATTCTTTATTTATCTATGAATAAATGTATCCGTTTCGATAACAAATATAGTTGCCGTCTTCAGTAAATAAATAAATTTATTTTGAGATATTAAATAATTCTTAAAGACATTAAAACTTACTGAGGACGATAACTGTAATTGTTATTGAAACGTAGAAATTTATATAAAGATAAATAAAACATATATATAATTTAATAGAAAATATAACATCTGGATAATCTACGTTGAATATGTAATCTTATTTTCGCTGCTTTCATTTGTTTTTTATCTTTCATGTCGTACCTTTCTGAAGTTGTTTCCTTAAAAAAATTTTATTCCACTACTATTATTTTACAATATCGCGAAAACGGTTAACATTACTGAAAAAAGTGCAGATTCCTATTTAAAAGGTAATTAAATTTTCGATGTTTTGTCAATGAAATTTTTTAGACTAATAAGTAAGTCTTAAAATTAAAAAATGTTTCTAAAGTAGTTTTAGTGACTATCTGAAAAACTTTAAATTTATAGCAGAAAGTATGTACGCCTTTTCTAAATATATTTCAATTATAGACAATTTTTCATAATTCAAATTTAGGTCTGATAACATTTTATCACTGTTATCCCTTATTATGGTATAGGTATAGTTACTAACAGAACTACACCGCTCACTGGCCGCGTTTGTTGCATATATCCATACCTATACTACTAAGAGATTTGTTTCTAAACAGCATGGTATTTCAAACAACGGCATGGTCAATTTATTCGTAAGCGAGTCTTGGTTGATATTATATGGACCTGATGAGAACAATAATACAGACAACAATCATTTATTTGACAAAGCATAACATTAATATGGGCTAATGTCAAACAATTCCGTTTGAAGTTCGAATTTGAAATAAAATTATAACGGCTGAATCAGAGGACGTAATTTGTTTTATTTACATAAATGTGGGTAAAAACCAAATTCAATTCTAAACCGAATAATACATATTAATAAATAAAAGGAGTCAAAGTTGTGTTACGTTTTTTCTAGAAAATACATTGATTGGAATGTGTAACTAACTGCTCATTAGTAAAATAAAAAAAATTAATATCCAGATACTCCATTCCATTTTTATTTACTTATAAGATAAGACAAAGACGTAATTATATTATTGAATAATGAAACAAATAAAACTCATTACAATTTGTTTGCAATATTTCCTGTCTTTTATGGGAGGAGTCACCATTAATGCAAATTTATTAATTAATTCGGTGTGTAGTGCACTTCGTTTTGTGTTCATTTATGGTGTGTTACCAACTGTTGAATTGCGTGCTATTACACTTTGGTAACGAATAAAAAAGTGGTGCATTATGAGAGGTATGGGGTTCCAGTTGCTGATATAACATAGAGAGAGACAGAGAGAATCAAAAGTCAACATTTGTTTAGTGTAGTGTTATCATTTTTTCTGCATTTAATTCCGCATTTCCGCATGTAGATGTAGATGTCTAGGAAATTCTACTGATAAAATAAAGTTTCTCTTATTTCTTATAGCCACAAGTACTAAGATGGGTCAGAAGGGAACTGAAGTGACCGAAAATAATCGTCCCTTATAAACAAAGAATCGCACGTGACGACATCCTATTTTGAATGAAATCGATGAGAAAAACCTGCGGCAGTATTGTCAGGAGAGGTCCTTTTCAACGTCGTGCCATACGAGAACCGTCATAAGAAAACTAAGCATATACGGACGAGCCTGCTACAGTAAACTTATTTCTCAAGATTATGTGCATATAATGGAATACATCATCTGTTAAGGTTATGTGTTCAGAAGGCGAAATAGTTTTCTTCCAGGATAAATCATCCATTCATCGAATAGAATCGTATTGGCTCGAAATGATGTTTTAGTGTGGCCAACAAAATCTCCGGATTTGAACCCAATAGCTGCAGTTGTTCATGCTTGTGGTCAGGAAATCATGATTCCTAGTGAAGACCAGCCTCACCCCAATATTATGCGAACGTGGAATACCTTACGTCTCAAGATTGTTTGTGAAAGGTTGGTAAATTGCTCACCTGCTCTAATTGAAGCTTGCATTTGCAACCGCCGGATATTTTACGAAATATTAGCTCTTCAGCTAAGTATACAGTGAGGACTAAAAGTTCATCACCCCCTTTACCTTTTGAACGGTAACAGCTTTTATGGTGCAATTCGGGTTGCTACTATAAACGTAAAAAAAACTGTTTTTTACGTAAAAATAACTGCCGAAAGTTTCAAAATGACAGCTGGGCGACATTTTGAAATTTTTTTTCTTAAGTGAAAGGAGTCATTTGAAAAGTACTTTCATTCATAAATCAACCGCCAAATTTGAACACATTTGAATAACTCGTATTCCCGTGACGGCCAATTTCGTTTTCGACCCCCTGTTACGGTGATACATTCAAGTATTGATTCTAAATGTACTACAAAATGTGACAGTTAATTGTTTCTATAGTTTTTAAACTCTAATATTTAGTTGTTAAGTTATACAGTGTATGAAAATGGCAATGTCTCGTCCTTTAAATGAAAAAACTGAAGCAGTTGTTACAATCATATCGATCCAGCATTGCAGGAAATGTGAAAATACAGGTAATTGCTGAAATACCGGATACTTTTTCATGAATTGGAAGAAGATGGTTCTGATAGGCGATATGAGTTTTGCGAGATTATGTCAGAGAGGATCGTAAGAAATCTTGACTATTTAAAACATGCTTGTTGTAGCGACGAGAGTACATTTTATCTGAACGGACGTGTTAACACTCAAAATTACAGATACTGGAGTGATGAAAATCCACATGTATTTCGTGAAGTATACACACAGTTTCCTCAAAAATTAAATGTTTGGGCGTATATTTTGGATAATCACATTGTAGGGCCCATATTTTTAGATGGTAATTTAAATGGCTCAATGTACCTAGAACTATTGGAAGAGAGAATTACTCCTCTCATTAATAACATTATAGCTCAAAATCCCCAAGAATTCAACACGGACGTCAATTTCCAACAAGACGGTGCCCCACCGCATTACTTTCGAGATATGAGAAATTGCCTAGACGCTACTTATAGGGATAAGTGGATTGGTCGCCAGAGTCCTACGGAGTGGCCAGCGCGGTCGCCGGATCTCTCACTCCTAGATTACTTTCTATGGGGTTAGCGTAAGTCTCGAGGTTATATAACAAATCTGGAGTCGTTGGAAGAACTTCGTCAACGTATCTTTGACGTTTGTGCACAAGTAACCCCAGAAATTCTCCAGAACGTTAAGGAAGCATTTTTCAACCGAATGTTTATTTGCCAATATATGCTAGGTGAACATTTCCAACATATTTTAAAATAAGAATTTAATGTTGTTTATGTGTTGCAATATGTTTTTATTTGTATTATTAAAATTGTATTTATTCTTTCTCGACATTTTTACATTAGTTAGTTGCGATTATAGCTTTACCAAAGATGATAACTGCTTCAGTTTTTTTTTTCGTTTAAAGGCCGAGACATTGCCATTTTCATACAATTTATAGTTTCACAACAATTGATTGTCACATTTTGAATGTATCACCGTAACAGGGGGTTGAAAACGAAATTTGGCGTCTCGCAAATACGACTTATTCAAATCTTTTCGAATTCGGCGGTTGATTTAAAAATGAAAATACCTTTAGGGAAAAATTTCAAAATGTCGTCCAACAGTCATTTTGAAAATTTCGGCTGTCATTTTTACGCCAAAAATATTTTTTGTGTATTTTTATAATAATACACCAAATTGCACGATAAAAGCTGTTACCGTTCAAAAGTTAAAGGAGGGGATGACGGACTTTTGGTCCTCACTGTACGTATGTGTACATCTGCTGCTTTTGAAAAGTATAATGTTGATAATTCATTTTTTGAATAATTCCCTTCTGCCGAGTTATGTATGTTTGGTTAATTTACTTAATTACTAAATATGAATTAAAATCTTTCTAATTCTTGTTAATCCGTAAAAAGTGTAATATTTACCATTCAGTTTGTTTGTTGTTTTCGTTAGTTAATTTATTTATTGCCTAATTATATATCAATTAACTAATTCCTAATCTAGTTGGTCCATTTAACAAAAATTGGAATATTGATCAAGCCTTAAAAAAAGAATTTGTCGGTATTAATAAAGCAAACGTTTCTCGATACATGAGTCACAGCTTATCTTATGAAGAAATAGGAATGGAGTAGACTATTTGGTTATCGCTTTGCTTTATTTTACCAATGAACAATTACACAACCCAATGAATGTATTTTTGTTCAAAAGTATTTTATTTCTTATTTGTGTTAATTAATTAGTTTAAGTTATTCAGTTTCGAGTTGAATTAGTTTTCACCGATATTTGTGTAAATAAAAAAATGTATGTCTTTTGATTCAATCCCATACTAATGTTATGCTTTATCATATATTACATTCACCTTAACCTACTCAGCTAGTGGTTAGACTGGTAGATTGGTATTAAATGACAACTGAAAGAACGATAATCAAAGTTTGTTTTTGTTGTTACGAGATACAGTCAAAAATTTAAAATATTAATATAATTTGTCGAATCGAATTAATGCATATTCCAAACTAACAAATTATATACTTCCGTGACGCGTTTTACGCATTTTACTTCATTTCATTCACCCCAAACTGAACGTAATTTTCTTATGTTACTGTTATTAGTCCGTAAGCCGTGCGCCTATCATCAACAAACTTGAGTGAATTTAAATACAATCGCTGCACCAATTTTAAGTCAACGCTGTTTAAATGAAAACTACATTTACCCTCCTCACTCCTCACCCCGTAACTCCAGCACCACCAAAAATCAATGGAGTCCAGATATCTATAGCGTAAATATTTAATCTTACTTTGAATGCGCTTTTCAAATTTTTGAGATATCGCTTTCGAAAGAGTCAACATAGACATGTACACGCACGCACGTGCTCGCTGAGAACCCCCCCCCCACACCCTCCATCCTGCCAGGCCGCTACCTGCATTTTTTAGGTACAAAAGTTAGTCTATGTTCAACGTTTCACTAATTACTTCATCATTGTAAGAAAACATGTTACTCTCAAACAGGTTTAGCATACTCATTTTTAATTCCATTAGAATAGTTATATTAAACATCCTGTCAATAAATATTGACGTCTTTTCAATTGAATTGAAAAACATAAGTAAAATATAAGTGTGTAGCATAAGTGTAGAAATTCAGAATTTTGCCATTGTTTGAACTATTTCAATTACTAATGAAACCAGCACATTTGCGTAAGTGCATTATAAGATTGTATCATATATTTTGATACTTTCTTTTCACATAATATGGCGAAGAGTTTTAGAAAACTATAATAGTGCGTTTGTTTATATTTTTAATGGATACCACAACAATGGGTAGTAACTATATTAAAATCGGTTTTGCTTCAATTTAAAAAGCGTTAATACCTCGTTAGAGGACGAATTTCAAAAAATAAGTCAGTTAGAATCTGCAAGTTTCCAATTACAGAAAAACCGCGCAACTTCTTTAAAATCTTATTTTAATACCAATCGGGTGACTCCTACTAAGCCAAAGGTGAAAGTAAACAAAATATTCAATGAATAACCTGTACCAATATCAGCGTCATTCAAAACAATTTTTCGTGGAGGTTTCAAATAAGCATTTAATTGACCTCAAAACATTAATATTCCTCACAAATTAAGGTCTAATGTTAATGCCGCATACAAAATAAACTGTTTAGCGTTATTCAAATCTATTTGCGATAAATAATAGCATACCAATTAAATATATGCATTTCGACCTCAATTGGATAACCTCCATTGGCTCAAAGGTCAAGGTCATCAAAATTCCTAATAGATAACCTATGGAGTATGGTAATATGGGAGTCAGTCTAATGCACTTTTTGTGACAATTTCAGATATGTCTTACATTGACCTCAATTCAAAACATATCTCTTACAAATTGAGAACAAAAATCAATCTCAGTGCTCGCCATTACAGGATAAACGGTTTAATTCTATTTTGGATCATTGAATACCATTTAAAATCACGCACCTCCTATTTTGACCTCGATGGCGGGACTTCGTCCAAATTTCAAATTCAAAATATGTGTTTCATCGCCCCCTACTCGTGACTAATCGTCATAAAATGTGGTCAAAGTAGTAGACAATTATGTCGTCACCAATTCTCATGACGTATTATGTTGTTTACAGGAATTTTTCTGTAAATATTATCTGTCTAATTTCGTATTAATAGGTATATTACTTCAGACTGTGACACTTCATTTCACGCACTTAAAGGTTGAATTTCATAAAATGTAACCTTAACAATACCAAAAAGGAAATATTGTTTAAATATAATGGGGAAATTTTTACTATTTAATATTTAATTAATATTATTTGTGAGAGTATTTTTAGTTCTAATTTATGATTAGAGCGCTCTCTAGTCATACAGACTGGTGCTTTATGGGTAAACTTTGCCAATAAAATGTATTTATCCTGTATATCATTCAATTTTTGGATTGTATGTGCAATTATAAAACTTCATATCAAAATTTACGGCTTTTGAAATTTTATTTATTAGTTATTACGTTCTTGTGTTTTGTTAGCAAAGCTTTTATATTTGGACCAATTAAAGACTAAGCTTAAGCCTATGTTTTGAAGACGAAATACTAGATATAAATGATACAGGCTGTTCAAAAGAATGTTCAAACCTGTGAGACTTGAAATTTAAAAATATCACTTTTTTCAAAGAGAACACCTTTTATATTTTTACTCTCTGTTAAAGAGTCCTGTAACTCACTGCTTTTGAGTTATTTTCATGTTTCTATATTTTTCAATAATTCAATGGTTTTTCTTGTGATTATTCGTAGTAGCCATGACATTGGAAAACAAGAAAGAGAAAAAGTTGCATTAAATACTAAACACCAACATAGATATAAATTAACTCCAACAGAAAATATATTAGGTTATCATAAGAATTTGATATAAAATAAACGAGCATTCTCAAATCATTGGATAATTCAACAGTTACTAGTAAGTTCTTCTTAAAATACGTTCAAAAGGCGTCCCTCCTGCTGAATGCATACATTTAGTCGTATCATTATGTTTTCACTAACGCATCTCCAGTGTTATCGTTCCACCAACGTCCCGTATCCTATCTTCCACATCTTCTTTTGTAGTGGCAGATGTGACATACATGTTCTTTAATATATCCCCACAAGACGAAATTTTATCGGCTAGGATCGCACGACCTTGGGGGCTACTGTACAAAACCTCCACGCCTTGTCTAAAAATTCACGTACCTCGCGGTGGTAGTGAGGAGGCTACCGTCCTGTTGCAGCTACATACTTTGTCGTTCATTATTACTAAGCAGATGAAGGAGGTTTGGCAATACTTCTTGGAGGAATTGAAGATAGACACCACTAGTCAGGGAAATTTATGAACCAGTGGTTTTGGTTTTGCATTTGTCGGATCCAAAATGGATTGTCTAATGCGTAATAGTGTATATGATGTCGATTTACAACACCATTCCTTCTAAACGTAGCCTCATCAGAAAATATAATATCAGATAAAAAGTTTGTATTGATCTCATGTTGAGCAATAATCCACTGGCAAAAGTTTACTCGTCTTTCAAAATGATCAATACGTGATTCCTGGTAAGGATGATACTTATATTTTGTTGTTGTCCGATTGACAGTTGATTGTAAAGTTTCACACAATATTGCTATCTGACAACTGAAATGCTCGTTTTCTTCAATATGAAACAGACTCGTAAGTTCTTTTTCTTGGTTACTGGTATTTCTATTCACTCGTTTGTGTTTTTCGAAGTCCACACTGCCAGTAGAATCGAATCTCTCCATCACATTTTCAAAAGTTGGTAGGCGTCGAGCAAGATACTTCATTCTGTATAACCTTTAAGCAAGAAGACAATTTTTTGGGCGTCTCCTAACACATAAACCATACCAATTAATTCACTTTTAGAATAATACATTATTTTACTATTGAACACACAAAACTTTCAAAATCTTAAATGGCTATAGTCTGTAAAAATAAAGATTTTCTATTTCGGCTTAGCGCTTTATTACTCTGAGACATTGGGAATATACAGCCGTTTCTTTCTAACGTTTGGGTTTCAATAGAAACGTACGCGACTTAAGTGAAAGCGTAAATGACCTGCTCAATGACTTAAGACCGCTCGCGAGAGGTAAACACAATGGAATTTTAATTCTATTCCAGAAGTTATAAAACGTTTTGAACGATTTTTAATTTTAACTATGTTGCAAAGTTTTTTTTGTGTGTGGATGCAGAGGTTTATTACTTAATATAATTCTTTTAGTTTGAAATGTGCAACAACGCAATCATTAATTGGTAATTAAAAAGGAATTGATATGCATAAACCAGTTTTTATTGTTTACTAATAGTGACATTAATTGTACATGCAGAACATAACGTACATTCAAATATTATATAGGAATGCACTTATACCTAATGGGATAATTAGTAGAAAGTGATGAAAGTGGTAATCAATTCCTCATTATTTAATCTATTATAATAGGTGGCTATTTGCGTATTTAGACCCCAAAATAATACATTGCCTCAAAATCTTTTTAAAAAACGAACTTCGAATGCCGCCGTAACGAAAGTATAAAAAAAATCTGGCCTTATCAAAAAGATAAAATTTGATAATTTCGAAATTTAATATCTGGAAAAGTATTTGAGATACCGGAATATTGAATTCAGTACCGAACTGAGTTCGTTGAAAACGTTTGGTAACTTCTGGAATAGGATTACATTTCCATTGTCTCAGAGTAATAAAGCGCTAAGCCGAAATAGAAAATCTTTATTTTTATAGACTATACCAAAATGCCACAATAGTTTGCAGGTCAAATATTTCTCATGTGGCAAATTGTTTTTATGGTTACTACGAATAATCACCATTGAAATACTGAGTAATGTAGAAAAATCAAAATAACTCAAAAGCAATGAGAGATAGGTATAGAACATACTTATGAAGAATTGTGTGGTTTTTTATTCTCTTTAATACATCATAAAAATATACAGGGTGTTCTGTTTGAGAAGTGATATTTTTGAATTGCAAGTTTCGCAGATTTGAACATATATGTAGCATTTATCTCTAATATTGCTTGTTCAGAACATTTTCAAAAACAGTAAATTTTACATGAATGAAACTTATATAAATCAAACTTTTTAATTACACTTAGAATCTAAAAATCGAATGATATACAGGATGTTTCATTAAAATACTAACTTTGTCTTGCCCTGCTTTTTAGTAATACTCTGTATAGTCAAAAATAATTTTAAAATGCGCACACTTACTAGCCATATAATATGATAAATACATTTTATTGGTAAAGTTTGCCCATATAACATCAGTTTACTTCCTTTATCGTTGACTCACCCGGTAGATGTTAAGGTGTAATTTAAAACAAATTAATTTGCAATTACAACTAAAAATTCTGTTCTCTTAATTTATTACACAAATTATACACATTTTTTTATCACTACCTATGAATTATTTCATGTTGTAATCTCTTTTATTTTTTAAGTATATTATATCCATTAAATTAAATACATTGTTACATACATGTACATTTCTCAATATTGTAAAAGCAGTTATATGTATGTCCTCGTGACAAACTGGTTTCATTTCTTTACTTTCTTTTTTTTACTTCAGTTAATTACTTATTTGACATTTCCATAAAGAAATTGTTTCACTTATTTAACTTAGTTTTAATAGTAACAATTGACCTTTTCAGGTAATATTCTGGTTTTATTGCCATAATGGCATTTTATAAAATAGATAATAATGAACAAAAAAGTTATCTACAAGTTATAGTGCATAAAAGAAAATATCCATGTATCTTTAAGACAGAAAATATTGTGTACTGTAAATTTTTTGCACTAAAAACAAAATTGCGGAACAATTTATTTCAATAAGTGGATCTGTATCGCTTTCTCAATCAACTTGCACGATGTTTCCGTAATTAGGTTAATCGTTAGAAAGGAGTAATTGTTAAGGGATTTATTAATAACAACCGATCATTCTTTTAAACATCTAGCAATCTTTATAAGTACACTAAAAATTGTTGAAGAGAAAATAAGTAATAGTCAATTTATTTTAAGTTTACTAAATAAGTCATTAATAAATTTTAACTACCTATTAGTAATTATTAGCCACAATGACTACACGAAACGTCTAGGACGCATGATAAAACATTTACATCATAATTCCATTTTCTTAAATTAGTTTCTTTTAAAGTATACAATCTCAAATCAGAGTATTCCTACAGATTACCACATTAAAAAATATTTGCAATACTGTCATGTGTCGCAAAACATTAAAAAAAAGGGGGCTACCTATAAGTTAACCAGAAGAAGAAAAAAAACGGTATATATCGTACTTTATTATAACAGGTGGAAACAACGTACCGGACTAAAAAGGTAGTAGAATGTTCTGAAATAAAACCAAAAATGCGTCAACAAACTATTTCGATTTTGAAAGTTCATCTGTTTATACAGTTTCTTATTTTAAATATACTGGGTTCCCCATAATCGACTACCCATTTTATTTTATTAATAAATTCCCTACGAGATAACTAAATAAGTTGTTCTCTGTGGGATTATCTTCTGTAGTCTTTGGGATTTAAGTTAATTATTAAACAGGTAGGCGCCTGTCACAAATAAGTTATAAATTAATAATTTCGAGTAACGTCATTTTACTACGAGAAGTTTGTTAGTTTTCATCAATAATTATTTAATTTTTTTGCTTTGAGACATTATTTCAGCATCCGTTTGAACTTTCATGGATTACTCAGTCCAACAACGTGTGTTTTGTGTAGAAACTTACATAATAAGCAATTCGATAGAAGAAGTTAGGCGTGCATTCCGGCGTCAGTTTAATAACAACAATAGGGGTCACGCGCCAAATCGTAAAACTGTTGGGTTCGTCATTGGCGTGAAAATGGTTCTGTACAAAATTTGAAGAAGCCTGGACGTCGAAGAACAGTTCGTACACCAGAAAATATTGAAAGAGTTAGAATTGCGTTTACGAGAAGTCCTAAAAGGTCTGCTAATCGACAAACCCTTATCCTAGGAATATCAAAGGGAAGCTTAGATCGAATTCTTCAAAGGGATTTAAAATTTCATCCCTATAAATACCAAATGGCACAGCACCTTGGCAATCAAGATAAAGAACCAAGGTTAGCATTTTGTCAAGAATTTTTGGATTTACATCAAGGAGCAATTCACAGTCTCGACGAAGCAAATTTTTATTTGAACGGCATGGTTAATAAACAGAATTTTAGATACTGGTCAAATGAAAATCCTCGGGAAATCTTTACACAGAACCTCTATAATCCAAAAGTTGTTGTGTGGTGTGGAGTAGGATCTTTTGGTATTAATGGTCCATATGTTTTTGAGGATGAAAATAACCGCGCTGTAACAGTAACATCCGAGTGCTACGTAAACATGCTAGAGACATTCTTCATTCCAGAATTAAATAGACGAGGATTACTAAACAATGCCTTACTATTCCAACAAGATGGGGCAACAGCTCATACCGCCAGAAACTCAATGAGTGTTCTGCGAGAAATGTTTAATGGCCGACTCATTTCTCGATTCGGAGATTTGCCTTGGCCTTCGAGGTCCCCCGACTTAACGGCACCCGATTTTTTCCTGTGGGGATATTTAAAAGCCAAAGTGTTTGCGAGTCGTCCAGGTACAATTGAGGAACTCAAAGTCAAAATTCGTGAAGAAGTTGAAGGAATAGACGAAGGTTTGCTACGCCGTGTAATGAACCATTTTTTATCTAATATTGAAAAATGTGTTGAAGTTGGTGGAGGTCATTTAGAAGACGTGATTTTTAAAAGTTAGAATTAAATTAGCCAAATATTTATAAGTTATCATAAATCCCAAAGAGTTAGCTGTAATTTAGTATAATAAATAGTTTGTTTTGTTAACTAAAAAAATTTTAATGCAAATATTAAAACGGGTAGCCTATTATGGGGAACCGTGTACAAATAATTACCATATTTAGAAGAAATAATTGTTATAAATAACTGATTTTTCTTATATAATACATAAGTGGTAGGAATCTTGCTGGTAATTTTCGTCAGTCAGATCACGAATTGTTGTGACGAAAATCTAGCACGAGTGGCGATTTTGTAAAGACAACTACAGTCATTCTGGCTGAGAAAAATTACCAAAAGATTTCTACCACGAATTGGATTCAGCAAGACAATCCAAAGATAATGTAATACGCACAAATAATAAGTAATATGATAAAAGAGGAAAGAGTACATACAACCGATGGTGAATAATTCTTGCACTGAAGAAAGACCCAAAATTGTTTATAGTAATTGTGTTATAAATAATAATTACTATGAATACAGTTTTTTGTAAAAATTTTTTACCTTTATTCTCACATGTATTATCGCTGCAAAAATTTGCTCCTTAATATGGAAAGATTGCCAGTGTAATCAGCTAATAATTGGCCCAAATTAAAAAAATAGACTGTCTCGGTTGGTTGCTACATTTTGAGTAGGATTGTCAATAAAATAAATAATTAAGATTTGTAATGTACGCTCTGCTGGTTACTATGATTTGAACCTTTCTGAAAGGAAAGGTCATGTATTTCATTCCGTCACCAAGGGGGAGGGCGAGCTATTTGATCTCTCCAACCTCCTTCAGCCATAATCATGGATTCCCAACATACATACATACATTACGTATATATGCATGGTGGGATTAAGGATGGGTGTGGTCAGGATAGGATCGGAAGGAACGGAGTTAGGGTTCTGAGGGGGAAAAATACTACCCCAGCATTCGCTTAAGTAGTCGCACACAAGGTAGATGGTAACAGGAATCGAACCCATTACCTCCCGAATGCTAAGCGGGTCGTGTCACCACTACTCTACCAGCTCTGTAAACCTTTCCATTATTCTGGTCATTGTATATAAGAAAGCAAAAAAAAAAAATTAAATTAATTTCTTCTAGTAAATCTGATATTTTTAGAGAAATAAGGTTTTAAGGGTGATAAACTATAAGTGATTTATTTATATGTTTAAGAAGACTTTATGTAAGGCGACGACTTTTGCCGAACGAACATAACCAGACTTAAACACGGTGTCGTACCTAAAAAATCAGTTACAGCTCACTCGTATCGTAAAGTACGGAATGTGTACTAGTTACATAATTACGAAAAGTAAGCCATTTCGAAACGTTAAACAGTTTTTGTTATGTGTTAGTTTTTTTTTTCACCTGCATGATTACGACTGGTAAAAGCTTAAAGCAGATGAAATTTAATCATTTCTGCATATGCAAAGTAAGGCACATTATGCAGCATCAATAAAACATGATCTCCTTGAAACTAATAATCAAAATGTTGAATTATAATGTGTGAATTAATTTTTAATCAGTCCAATATGTTTCATGCATTCTTTTGAAACTGTTGTTAAAAAACGTGAATTATCGCAAAATCATAATTCGGGTAAGATAAATTTGAAATCAAGTTGGAAGCATTTGTTAACCTGGGGGAAACACATCAACGATTATATTATTACAAATAGATCTATTAAACCTTAGGCCCATTTCGCATCAAGTAAAAATCTAGTTGGTACCATTTGTTACAGGCGAAGCACATACTAATATATTATCCCCCGCAGAAAAAGTGCCGGTTTGCGAAATACCTCAGTGGTTCTTACTACGACCTATTAGTTAATAGAGCGCTGGTTACCACTCAACCAAAACACCGAAGGGTAAGCTCTTATCATCAGTGGTCGACCGCTGATCATACCTTAGCTATTGAAACGCGCTCGATGTCTTTTAATTTTGTGTGGTACGTGAGTGTATTTCGTTTGTTCGCATAAAACTTGAGTCTCAATTAAACGAAAGAAAAGCTTAAGCTTTATCAATAAATTTGCATTCCATAGTCCAAACAAATATGTACCAGAAATTGGTAACAGAAATTCACGTACTCTTAAAATCAGGAAACTTATTGGCCGTTCAAATTCATAGAAAAAAAATGCTCACTTATAATATCCAAATAAGTCTAATAATATTCTGACATTTTTAAGCACAGTAAACCAAAAATTATGTTCCACATAAATACTCCATAAATGTTCAATAAATCTCACTCATTACACTTTGTAATTCACCATTAAGATCAAATCATAATGACTGTCATGCAACATGCCCATATGATTATTTAAATATTCACCATGCTTAAAAATTTCAAATCACAAACAAACGCTTCCAATTTATAATACCATTCTATATTAAACCAGAATAAAGACAAATAAAATAAACAAATAGAGGAATAAAAGACGTCAAACAATATCGGTTGTTCTTTTGAATAAACAAAAAGGAGGAATGGGAGGTCAATATTTGAACACCTCACATCAGCAGCACGGACGTGAAAACTGAATTTCGCAAGCATACGTAAGTGGATTCTACAAGGCGCAAACAATTCCTTTACATTTTGTTACCGACCAAAACATTGCAGAAGGTTATGCTCTAGACTTATTACGCTAAAACTTAAATATTGGTTTTAATTAAGTAATTGTAATTTCACCTAAAAGCAAACAACTAAAGTAATCTTAACAGTACACATTATTTTGTTCTGGAAAACGGAAAAAAGAAAAAAGAACGACATGTAAAAAGAAACGATTGAAGGCTCTTTCGCAAATTGTTCCTTAAATGACAATATCTCTCACGTTGTTATTTTTATTCCCACCATTCACACTATTTACTCTAAAATAAAACACGACCTCTACTATCCTAGCTCTCTGTGCTGCTATTAGCGTAAATGACGGCAAAAGTTAATAAACGGCAAATAATTTCACAAGTGTGTCGCGGTGTGGTTTTCCGCGCGACACAATTACAAATCGGCAAGCACCAAATAAGGAAATTCCGTATGTATAATATATTTCATAGTCACACTGCAGTAAACAATTAATTAAAATCATTTTACGCAAAACCATATTGAAACCATAACACCACGTTCAATCGATGCGGGGTGTCATACTTACCATATCTTCAATGCTCGAGATTCTAACATCGACTCAGTAAAATAGCTAACTGACTGACCCCTTTTTTATAATTTGTTAAATACGTTATTTAACCAACCAAAAGTACATTTTAATAAACTGATGCGAGTTCCTTTGCGGCTTTATGATGCCTCTTGCAATTATAGTGGAACATACATATTCATAATCCTATGTTAGAGTAAATCTCAATATGTGATCTGTTAGGTCCAACGGTAGATAAACATACGAGCGAAAGAAAAACGATTCGATGATTTTACGACCAAAGGATTTGTCGTTCTCGCCATATGTAACAACTAATAATACAGTAATTCGTAAGAGTAACTGTCTAAACATGCTTTATAAATTAAAAAAAAGTATTCAAATACCTTGCAAATATTGAACGACAACAAATTAAATCAGAATACTAACAAAAAGCTAATCAATAATTAAAATACGGGTAATATAACCCAGACTAAGGTCAGGCATGAAGTAACGACAGGCATCATAATTATAAGCATACGTAAAAGATTTACGCTCATTTCTAATATAGCTGCCAATAGAATAAGTAGTAGATTTTTGAAGGCTTAGTGCCTGTTAGAACATCAGCCACCACAAAGAATGTGCATGCTTCCGACATAGCACTGTGTTGTGAGCCGTGGTTCTTACTTTCGAACCCTAAGTAACAGGGCGCTCATTACCACCCAACAAAATGTCAAAATTGGTATCTATAATGTCACTCTGGCGCCATTTGCTTTTAAATTTCCAATGGGATACGTCACGTCAGGATTGCTCGCATATAGAAGGAGTTCATACTGATAACTCATCTTTAAAATTCGTCTAACGTGAATAACTCGCTTCAACCGAAGCTGTACGTAGCGGTGCACCATCACTTCTACGGTACTATGGTACATACGGTACATCCCTACTCTGAAAAAATCTAACTAACCAATCCCTCTTCTATAATTTGTTAAATACGTTACTTTAACAACCAGAAAACTACTTTTTAATGAGCGAGTAAGACAAATTCCATAAAAAATAGTAACAATTACACTAGTTATGCCAACAAGGGAAAGAAATAACGTTGTCATAATTCTCACAATAAATTTGTAAAATCCGATCTCAATAAAAGGGATTCATTGATTATCAAAATAATGGGCGAATGTACAGATTAACACCTTTTTTGTATTCTTTCCATTTCTTTAATTCTTTTCAATATGGTAGTAGAGAAGTGTATGTTTGAAATATCTGTCTTGGAATTAGTTATAGCAGCGCTTTGCAAAGAAGTAGAAAAAGTACCTATCAATTTCGTTCATAAGTAACATACCGTACTATCTCTCTATATGCAGATTAGTTACATCCTTTATATATTCATCGAGATGTCGTGGTATATTGTTGTAGATAATGCGTATAAATTGATCGATAACACTTACGATCGTGTTAGAAACTACCTACAAATATTTTAAGAAAAGTTATTGTATATATATATATATATATATATATATATATATATATATATATAACAGTGTGTCCAAGATAAGGATCCTCACCATGGGAATCTCAGTACTTGTTGGAGATACAGCTTAGGTTAAATTAGGAAAAAGTTGTGTTCTTTGAAGCTTATTTACATGCCGTTTAGAAACTTGAAAATTTTCATGCCCTGCTGAGATATTTGGAAAAACGGAATTTGACAATATCGATTTTATTTTTTTCTGACTTTATTTGCAGAAATATCAAAAACTAACAACATTTCTCATTGGCACTTTTAAGGTACTACATGATGGTATTTTTAGATTTTATATCCGACGTTTCGTTTTCAAGAAACCATCATCAACTTTATTTTTTTTATATGGCCCGAAAAAATGTACACCTGTATCTAATTCCATTTTTATTACAAATTCAACGATGTATCAATGCCATATTTTATTTAGTTAAAAGGAAAATTAATTGCATTTTTCTATTATATCTATATATATATATATATATATATATATATATATATATATATATATATATATATCTTATCTAATCCGCCAAAATTAAAGAAGTACTAGAACTCATCATTCTAAGCAAAAAAGTTCATATGTACATGGGTCCGGAAATGCTTCGTTTCCGTGATACAGGGTGTCAAAGTTGAAAAAAAAAATCGCGTTTTCTTCAATATCTTTCGACTGTTTCGAAATAGTTTCATGAAATTTCGTATACGGGGTTTTTTGGGATGACAAATTCAAATTTGTGGTCCATTTGGTTATCGTTTCTAGAGGGCGCCAGCGGCAACGATTTCGACCCCTTTAAATCGTAGCAATTTTTTTTTGCTACACTGTATGCAATTTTGGACTAGAAAAATCGATTCTCCTATCTTTTCTTCTAAAAAAAGGTACATCTTAGTGATGTCGCTAGGAGCAACCCTTTCCAAGAAAAACGCTTTTAAAACTCATGATGCATACACATTTTCGGAGGGTATTTTTTTGACAGGTTTATCAATAGGAATTTTTAATTGTTACTAAGTAACTTACTTGTTTACTTATGTACTTATCTGTCTCTTTGCGTTCATTGATAATAAAATTTTAATAAAAAATCCATAATTAAATACGATAGAATGCCTAGACATACAACATGTATACTTTTAATATTAGTTTTTTCTTTTTAATGTCTTTTCTCGGAAAGGGTTGCTCCTAGCGACTTCACTAAGATATACCTTTTATAGT
Organism: Vesta saturnalis; assembly: GCA_036346205.1. NCBI lineage: Eukaryota > Metazoa > Arthropoda > Insecta > Coleoptera > Lampyridae > Vesta > Vesta saturnalis. Next base: position 1,722,512 of record JARFJB010002082.1, read on the forward strand.
AGAAAAGACAGGAGAATCGATTTTAGTCCAAAATGGCATACAGTGTAGCACAAAAAGTTGCAAAGATTTAAAGTGGTCGAAATGGTTTGCTGGCCTCTAGAAACCACAACTAAATGGACCACAAATTTGAATTTGTCATCCCAAAAACCCCGTATACGAAATTTCATGAAACTATTTCGAAACAGTCGAAAGATATTGAAGAAAACGCGATTTTTTTTCAACTTTGACACCTGTATCTCGAAACGAAGCATTTCCGGACCCATGTACATATGAACTTTTTGCTTAGAATGATGAGTTCTAGTACTTTTTAATTTTGGCAGATTAGATAAGATTCACCCTGTTTATATATATATATATATATATATAAGGGTGATTGATTAGTGCGATAAAGTTCAGTATCTTCTATGTCCTTCGAAGTATCAAAGCAAACGTTACGGGAGATTGTAGCCATCATTAAGCTTCATATTTTAAAATTAGTTACAATGTTACAGGGTGTTCCATAAGGCCGTGCCACACCAAAGTTAAATTTTTTTAAACGAAACACCCTATATTTTAATTTAAATTTGAAATCCGCTTCACTTCCTCATTAAAAAAATATATACTTGTAATATGTTATACAGGGTATTTAAAAAGTTATAACCACTTTTCCATGAAAATCGTAACAAGTTCACCGCCCTGCATAATTTCAAAGGGCTACAAGAACAATGATCTGTTGCAGCCGTAGCTTTTTAATAATTGTCAAATTTTATAAAAATGAGTTTGTGAATATTCGTTCAATTGATTACAGGGTGAGTCAAAACATCAATTCATTAATTTCTCAGTTTTTTCAAATGGATCAACCTGTATTTTATATCACTATCGAAAAGTACTATTGTTTTACTTATATTTTTGTTGAGCATTCCCTATGCCCAAAATTCTTAGTTTTTGAGATATTTTCATTTTTATATGCAAAGTATTAATTATGTGTCTAAATGTTTGCCAATTATGAGTTGCCCATGATTTATTTGTCAAAAACTGACAGTTTACTATTACTGTCTGTACATGTAGTGGTCAAATAACGAATACAGGAATAAAAACAAGTATACTACAAACAAATTTTACAAAAAATTACAATTACGAACAAATAAAACCAATACTAATTTCCTAAACTAGAAACTACAATAAAAGTTAATTACAAAAGATGTTCAAAATGACCTCCCAAGACATCTGTGCATGCCTGAAAACGGTAATTGAAAGAGTTACTAACATTACTATTTTGAAATTCATTTGGTGACCTGGATGGCCATCGCACTGGTCCACGATCCATTTTCCAGGATACTGATCATCAAGTTCACCTTGAATTAAAAGATTATGGTGTACAGGAGAACCGTCATGTAAAAACCACATTTGCTGGCAGATACGAAGTGGAACCTCTTCCAGTAATACAGGTAAGTGATTTACTATAAAATCAAATACATCTCAGCATTTAAATGATCTTCAAAAAAATATGGCCCTACGACATAGTTACCAACAGTACCTCCCCAAACATTTAATGACCATCTGGTTGAACTATGTGTATTTATGTGGTATGGATTACTTGTGGAATAATAATGAAAGTTGTGCCTGTTAACACAACCATTTCGATGAAATGTAGCTTCATCTCCAAACAATACATAGTCAAAAAAAGTCTCTCTGTTGATTAACCTTTTGTAGGGCCCATTCACAAAATGCTAATCTCTTCTCAAAATCATTATCTGTTAATTCCTGATGCAATTGAATGTGAGAAGGGTGCATTTTGTTTTTACACAGAATTGTTTGCACACAACAGTAACTAAGTTACTCTGTCACAGTAGTATTTGTTCGTCCATGCTTTTCATAGTTAACTGAACCAGTTCGGTTAAACCGATCCATCAATCTTTCTAAACTTGATTTTTTAGGTTGTCGCCTCTCAGGAAAACGTTCAAAATAAACTATTTTTGAAAGCAATGCATTTTTATTGCATTCTCTCAATATCCATATCATATCTAGCATTTCATCAGGAGTAAAATTCATTTTTGCCTTATTTTAGATTTTTTAAAATTATAAACAAATTTACCACAACAATTAATTAACAGACAATAATGGTAAACTGTCAGTTTTTGACAAATAAATCATGGCCAACTCATAATTGGCAAACATTTAGACACATAATTAATACTTTGCATATAAAAATGAAAATATCTCAAAAACTAATAATTTTGGGCATAGGGAATGCTTAACAAAAATATAAGTAAAACAATAGTACTTTTCGATAGTGATATAAAATACAAGTTGATCCATTTGAAAAACTGAGAAAATAATGAATTGATGTTTTGTCTCACCCTGTAATCAATTAAACGAATATTCACAAACTCAATCATTTTTATAAAATTTGACAGTTATTAAAAAGCTGCGGCTGCAACAGATCATTGTTCTTGTAGCCCTTTGAAATTATACAGGGCGGTGAACTTGTTACGATTTTCATGGAAAAGTGGTTATAACTTTTTAAATACCCTGTATAACATATTACAAGTACATATTTTTGTAATGAGGAAGTGAACCGGATTTCAAATTTAAATTAAAATATAGGGTGTTTCGTTAAAAAAAATTTAACTTTGGTGTGGCACGGCCTTATGGAACACCCTGTAACATTGTAACTAATTTTAAAATATGAAGCGTAATGATGGCTATAATATCCCGTAACGCTTGCTTTGATACTTCGAAGGACATAGAAGATACTGAACTTTATCGCACTAATCAATCACCCTGTGATATATACATATATATATATATATATATATATATATATATATATATATATATATATATATATATATATAATATATATATAATAATATATATATATATATATATATATATATATAATATGGTACGTAGAAAGTAAGACACTAAAATAAGAAAAAAAGTTCTTATGAACTTAGGTTCGCAACGCCTTCGTTTAAAAGATATAGGGTGTTGAAGTTTAATTATTTTTTTGTTTTTTTGTAATATCTTTTTACAATGATGTAATAAGCAGACGAAGTTTTGTATACAAGGGCTTTTTATCACGCAGAATTCAAATATGATCTTAGTTCTTTTATTACTGATAGAGGGCGCCACATATAGGTTTCCATCTTGCTTGAATCGGTCCTAACTTGTTTGCCTTACACTGTATGTCATTTTCGACTGGAAAAATTTGTTTTTCCATCTTTTCTGCTTCAGAAAGGTATACCTTATTGAAGTCGCTAGGACCAACGGTTTACGAGAAAAATGCATCCGATGCATGCAAATTATCCAAAAGCGCCAAAGTAACTTATTTGCAAAACCGTAATTAGAAGTACCAATATGGGTTCTATTAATGTTGCAGTTATAATTGACAATTACTTAATTGGCCCATTTCAATTGCCCAATCGATTGACAGGTGAACTGTATTGAAATTTCTTGGAAAATGAACTAAATACGTTATTAGAGGATGTTTCATTGGCTATTATTGGTAGAATACGTTACATGCATGATGGCACCAGCTCACTTTTCTCGATTGGCAAGGGAATTTTTGGATGGGAGATTTAGAAATACGTGGATTGGTCAAGGGGGACCTGTACCCTGGCCAGTTCGTAGTCCCGACCTTAATCCCCTCTATTTTTCATTTTGGAGATTCATGAAAAATGATGTTTATTCTGTAGAAATACATAATGAAGAGCAACTATGGATAAGAATTATGGAATTCGCAGATAGATTCCGTAATGACCCAGGAATATTTCAAAGATGCCGTCAATCCTTAGGAAGAAGAATTGAAAAATGTATTCAAGTACAAGGACAACAATTTGAACATCTTCTAAAAATTTAATGTTTGTTTTTAATCACTGTCCTTCATTGTTGCTATTAAAATTTAATTGTAGAAGTGTTATGTCATTGTTTTTGCAAATAAGTTACTTTGGCGTTTTTGGATAATTTGCATGCATCGGATGCATTTTTCTCGTAAACCGTTGGTCCTAGCGACTTCAATAAGGTAAAGCTTTCTGAAGCAGAAAAGATGGGACAACTAATTTTTCTAGTCGAAAAAGACATACAGTGTAAGGTAAACAAGTTAGGACCGATTCAAACAAGATGGAAATCTGTACGTGGCGCCCTCTATCAGTAATAAAAGAACTAAGGCCATATTTGAATTCTGCGTGATAAAAAGCCCCTGTATACAAAATTTCGTCCGCTTATTACATCAATGTAAAAAGATATTAAAAAAAACAAAAAATAATTAAACTTCAACACCCTATATCTTTTAAACGAAGGCGTTCATAGTTCATAGGAACTTTTTTTCTTATTTTAGTGTCCTCTATCGTGAGGCACTATGCTAGGCACTTTTTTCTATGTCACCTTTATATATATATATATATATATATATATATATATATATATATATATATATATAGTGATTTCATTATTTAAAAAATATGCGCATGCACGTGACATTAATATGTAGATACTGTTACACGATCAAACCATCCTAATAGTGTGTAGTGCAGAATGCCGACTAACTACAATGGAGATGAGAGGGCTTGAGATATAAGTAAAATGGCTGAAATTTGATTTAAAACACCTCACACTCTGCCCTTACAGTTAATGGCGTTACAGGGTACTTTCTATCTATCTATCTATCTATCTATATATATATATATATATATATATATATATATATATATATATATAGAGAGAGAGAGAGAGAGAGAGAGAGAGATATGAATAGAGTACTGTCATTTATAGAATTAATGTCCCTCAAATAAGTTACCGTAGCATAGGAAACCAAAATACCAATCTATCTGTGAATTTTGTAAATTAATTGTGAGGCTAGTAGCCAATTAATGTCATGCAATCCGACAACGGTCGATTTATTTACAAGTAGTGCCTAATACAGTAAAACCAACGATGCAATTATTATTAAGTTTTAACTTTACAGTTTTTATTAAATTACAAGAAAACTACTTGTTATAAATAACATAAATTATACATATTTGAAGTCAGTAAAAAATATGCTACTTAATAGGACTAAAACAAACTATTTAAAAAAAAGTAACTTTGTGTTATATCTCAAAAATGAAATCTAAAATAAATTTAAAAATAGACTTATCTTAAAGTTCATAAAAATATTTATCATTTTTTATTTTATTTTAGCTTTATTTGCAACGGTTTGAAAGATATTTGGGTTTGAAAATTCGGCTCATTTTTAGTTTTTTCTAAATAACTACGAAAGTTGGCAACACTGGTCAAAACTCAAAACTTCATTTGATTGGTACTGAAATTCTGCTCAATATTGCTTATTTAACCGACTCTGTAGCTGTTATAATAACAAAGTTACCCATAGAAGCTTAGTTAAAAATTGTCACCCTGTATATATATATATATATATATATATATATATATATATATATATATATATTGGCTTACTCAGTAGCTCAGCGGTAAAGCTGTCAGACTTGTAAGTTTGAATCTGAGAGTAGTCAAGTGCTTGGGAAAAAACAATAATATATGAATAGACTCTCAGTGCTAAGCCTGATGACAGAAGTAGAGTCCGCTTCCGAAACGTCGCGCTCAAAAAGCTAGGCCGATCAACTCAACTAATTAAGGTCAAGCGTTATTATGAATGCTCTGGTTATTTTAGTTATTGTACGAAAGCACATTTTTAGATAACACTGTTTACTTTTTTGGATCAAAGCAAAACAAATGTCGTGTCAAAAAAGTAAAAACTGTGGAAATAGGCCGATCAATTCAACTAATATGAAACCACAGTTACAAAGCACTTATAATACAGATTATCTTTAAATTACACCATATTGTCCTTATTTGTTTAATATATAGCTTGAAAAACAGGTTACTTTCTGTATTGGTTGTAGATTTTATTATTCAAGAATTCTAAATTTACCTACGGGGTCTTCCTCTGCTTATGTATTATGAAACAAGAAAATTACTTGATATTTGTGTACTTTTAACTCTTCTTAATTATCCCACTACCTTCACATCAAATTAACTTTTATGGAATGTTTAGACTGGACATTCAATGCTCTCTTAAATACTGGTGCAATACATGATTACGTACTAGTAATCTAGGCATTATAATGATTATGGCAATATGCGCAGCAAATAAAACCAGTCCTAGTGTCTTAACTACAGGTTACAAAATAAATCAATTATTTAATTCACACTGATAAATACTTATGAAATAGAATGAAATGACATTTTTTTATTTTGAACTTCTTGCGTTAAAACGGATTCGCGTCAAAACAACCCGCGGCGAAATGTAGCTGCGGCAAAAAGACTGCGTCAAAATGATTATACCCGACAGGATTAGTAGAAAAATATTAGTTAGGATTCGGTACTAATTTCTATCTCAAAAACTCGTTTTTTTAATGTAAGGCCACTTTTTGCGCATAATGCAGAGTTAAATGTTCTCAGCATAGGGATAGAATGCCCTACTAAATTAGTTACTTAAACTCATTATACGGTACTAAGGTAAAGTGGAATATCAATTTTATTGATAGAATTTTAGCACTAGTTGCAGGTTTAGTTAAACGACAATGAGGGATGATTATGTTATTCTTATTGCGAGTGTCATATTGGTGAGTTTCGGGCAGTAACATATGGTTATATGTGGCTCGTTTAATTAAACACAAGCACTCAAGAATGCATGGGAGAGTTAGAATACTTAAACTAATGAAAGCTCGGTGACAGTCTGTTCTAATAGAAAGATTGCATATGATCCTCACAGCTTTACGTTGAAGACTAAATCATCGATACCAAATGAGAGCATTTCCGGTTAAACAAATGGCAAGTTTCATAAATAAACATTGTGACCTTTTCCGTGAATACAAAATACATTCAAAATATCAACGTATGGATATTAGTGATTATTTCCTACTCTATCCACTTGTGTACAAGGATATTGCGAAGTAAATCAAATTATTGACCGTAGGTTACAATAATCATAACAAGACAGTAATTAACAGCTTTCATAAATTAAAGTTGTTTTTTATTTGCATGGTCAACTATTTAAAGCAATAGTCAATTAATATTTGCTTTTGAATAAATGTAGCAAAACCCTGACAAAATAGTTGAAGACGGACATAGAGATTGTTATATATTTCCGTTAAGAATTTAACTTTACGTTAATTAAAAAAAGAAGAGAACATTTGAAAAAAATAACACTTTTAAGATACAAATTAACACAAAATTACTGTTATTTGTACATTTTTTACAAACTAAATTACAATGTACATACAGAGTGATTCGCGAGGAAGTGGCAATATTTTAAAGATATGTCGAGGAAGCCAAAATAAGTAAAATAAACTCATATGTTTAAGTCCGATTTTCATTTGTTTCAGGGATAATTGACTTTTTCTTAAAATGTCAAATCTCGTCAATTTTTTGCCTATTACGAAGTACGTTGATGTATTGACCTTTATGCACGTAATTCTGAGAGCGAAATTCAGAAAGGAAACTTTTAAAATAATTATTGCCCTTTTAGTAACTTTAAATTTGGCGGCTAATAAATTCTCACCAAGAACGTTCTCACTATCGCCAATATTTGCAAATTTCCCTAACAGGGTATTTATTTTTAAGAGTTGACTTTCTGGATTACGCAACCAGAACTTATGTGTAATTAGGTGAAAGTAGGCAACTGAAATGAAAACTGACAGTTAGCTGTTAAAGTGACAGTTGTTCAACATTAGTTTTATGAAGTTGTAAAAATGCCCCACAAATTTAGTCATAAAGAATATGCCGATATGATATTTGTTTATGGGTTCTGTAATGGTAGTAATGTTCGTGCAGTGGAGGAGTATCGACGTCGTTTTCCGAATCGAAGAGTTCCTAACAAGCGAGTATTTCAAACTGTTTTTACACATGCCGGCGAAACTGGGACATTTCCAAGTGCAAGTATTGTTTCTGAAAGAGAACACGGAATCGCTGTTGGACTTGAAGAAGATATTCTGGATGTGGTAGACGAAAATCCAGAGATAAGTACAAGGCGTATCGCAATCCAATTTGAAATACCACAAACAATGGCTTGGAAAACACTTAAGCAACAAGGTTTGAACGCTTATCATTTGAAAAAGTACAAAATCTCCACGAAGGCGATTATCCTTTAAGGCTACAATTTTGTCATTGGATTCGGGAAAACAGAAGATTGTGTAAAGACATTTTGTGGTCGGATGAAGCTCAATTTACGCGAGATGGAATTAACAATTGCCACAATAATCATCGGTGGTCGGACGAAAATCCCCATGCTACGATAGAACACAATTTCCAACATCGATTTAGCATTAACGTTTGGTGCGGTATTCTAAATGATCAATTAATCGGTCCTTTCGTATTAGATGAGCGCCTTACTGGACAAGGATATTTACGTTTTTTAGAAGACCATTTAGAAGAAATATTGGACGAAGCACCTTTAAATATTCGACAACGAATTATCTTCCAACATGATGGAGCGCTCTCACTATTCAAATAATGTACGAAATTTTCTGAATACCACTTTCGGCGATCTTTGGATTGGCAGAGGCGGTCCGCTTTTGCCACCGAGATCACCGGATCTCACTCCCTCGATTTTTGCCTTTGGGGATGGATGAAGTCGTTAGTTTATGCTACCAAAGTGGAAATGAGAAGCGTTACTAGATCGCATTCTTAATGCAGCAGCTATCATTAGAGCGAACAATCGTTCATTGAAACTCGCTACTAGTGCAGTTTATAAACGCGCAAATAAGTGTATCCAAGTGCGGTGGTGTTTTCGAAAATTTTCGTAAATTAATGCTTCAACATTTTTCGTAAATTAATGCTATTTTGTTTATTTTGTAATTGATTTTGTAATAAATTTTGTTTGCTTTTAAATATCTCTGAAACAAATGAAAATCGGACTTGAACATATGAGTTTATTTTACTTATTTTGGCTTCCCCGACATATTTTTAAAATATTGCCACTTCCTCGCGAATCACCCTGTATTTTTGATGGTACTTCTTTGATTTTTCGAATGGCAGCGAGGAACTTAGATTTCATGCTGAAAAAACAAACATTTGAAAAACTTTGAAATTTGGTGTAAGGAATTCAGAAAAACGTTTAAAGATTAAATGTAGAAACCAAAATTTGCGATAAAAAACACAGTATTCCATTTTAAATATATAATCGCCCCCTTTAAAATCTTAAATGATATTCAGTATTGGCCCATTTTTAAGGTCCCTGTGATTCCTTTACTTTGGCGTTTATTTTTTTATCGATCCATTAGTTTGCAAGAAAAGTAAGAAAATATTTATTCAACAAACAATAACACTTCAAGTAAGGTAGACAGAATTTTTGGTTTATCAGAGACGGTGTATTAATATCCATTAATAAATAGTACAACGCGATCAATCTCAACGAATTTAATCTTCACGTTTTCAAACATGTACTGTAAATTTTATTTAATTATAATGAAATTATAACATTTAAATGCTTAAGATTCATTATTTTGTAATGATGTAATCCAATCATTAAATAATATTTTATTTATTTTGTTGTATTATATAGGGATACAGTCTAATCAAATACAAAATAGTCATTATTTTATAATATGTATAAGTTAATGACCTTCATACAGATTTGAAACTTATCGTAGTTTTTACTCGAACCATGCTCTAGAGTAGCTAGAGCAATACAGCTTCTTACCAACCTATCGGTGGTACCAACTTAAATATTTTGATCACGTGGTATACACTTGAGATTGATCACTCTGTAAATAGTATTATTGTTTCCATGGCAGTTTTCTTTTTAACAAAGATACATTAAAAATTTGGGATCTAAGGGGTAACTTCTATAGAGTGAAAAAAAGTTGTTCTTGCCTTTCTCGCAAACGAATGGGCCGATTTAAACAAATAAACACCAAAATAAAGGAATCAAAAGGATCGTTCAAATGAGCTATCACTCTATACCTCTTACCGTTTAAAATTTTGAAGTTGGTAACTCCTGGGGGCGGGGGTAAAAGGGAGCACAGCAATTTTTGGTTAGAAAGTTGTCCCTTCAATAATTCTTTTTATCTATTTCAGCGATTTCTTAAAAACTCTTCACATTTCGAGAAATCCGAGGTGAGAAAATTTGTGAAGAACAGGGTATATAACTGGAAGTGCTGCCTCTTGATAGTTTAGTTGAATAAATTATAGGTTATAATACCTACTCAGAAAAGTTTGGGAAAAAAGGTTTACCATGATTACTAACACTTGTGGCGTGCGTAATTCATTTCTCGAATTTTACTGTACATTCATTCATTTATAGTAAAGTTTGTGTAAATATACAGTATAATTTTATGCCAGTTTCTTATGGAACGTCTCTATTAGGTATCCTCCATTTACTTTTTTGCTTTATTGGGAATATATCTAGCGATATAAGTAGAACCGCAAACATTGTCCGATTTCCGGTAAAAATCAGGTCATTGAAAAATGTGTCTGAAATTCTCTACGTTTAAATAAATATAAATTAAACAACCCAAATTAAACTGAGATGTAATCTAAGGCACTATTTATTGAATAAAGTATATCTGTGCCATTCACAATAACATAATCATATGGTTGTGTGATTCCTTTAAGAAACAATTTCTACAAGTGGCTACAGTCATGATTACAAACTGCAAATTTTAATTTTATCATCTACAGACTGCTGATATACATCTGGCTGTCACCTATCTTTCCAGAGCTCTGGTAAAAGATTAGTTGAAAGGTTACACTGTTCTATCGGACGTTCATCCAGTACGCAATGCAGTGTTAGTCAATTATAATACATTAATCTACTGGTGATTTGCGTCTTTGTGTAGTTCGTATATTGAATATAGATACTTTCTTTGAACTTCTTGGTGTTAGTCGTGCCGGTGACACGTTATTTAAAGTGTAGAAATTTAGTTAAATGAACCAATTCTGCATACAGGGTTACTTAACTATTATATTCGCATATTATGTGTATAACTTATATTTAATAAGTGCTTACCATTTTAATTTTTTTTGTTAAGACTGTTAGTTTGTATTCATAAAGGATTTCTGTGACCCATGTGTCGCTAAATTTGATAACCGCTTTCAGTGACCCGATTGGTTTTTGTATACTTTAAGGCAAATTCCATTTTATAGTTGTATAAATATGTATCTTCTATTTATGGTAGACATTTAGTGCCACGAATATTTATTTATTTACTTTATATTAAGAATTAACGTACAGTGAGTCGCGGAAGCAGTATTCGGATTACTTCAAATTAAAACGACTTCCCAAAGCTCTCGGATTCGGCCTTGATTGTGTATTTAATATTTTAGGTATAACTGTATCTTTCTGCAGTGCCTGACTGTGAGCTGAAATTATTTAATTGTATAAAAGTATTTAATTAATAAAATGTGAAGTACTTATTCGATTACGTGTGATAACAATGCATCAATCAACTGCTTGTTTAATTTCTATTTTTCAAATTTATTTAAAGTTGGTTGTAAACACTATTTACTGCTTTATATAAGTTTATATCGAATAAATCAATTATTGGGGATTTACGTCACCAAAGAAAAAAAGTTACATTTATTTACTGAATACACACATTATTATTTACTGGATACTTAATTTCTTGTTTTGATTTTTCTGTCTTTGTATATGTGATAATTAAAATTTTCTCTTTATCCCCTTTTTGAACATTTTGAGTCTAATGGTGCCTACTATAATTACTAAAAAGTCTTATGCGTACCAAGTTTGTACTAATTTCGTGCAAATAATAAATCCTTTGACCACATATCAAAAGTGCTCTAATTACATTCGCTAGCTGCTGGGTTATATATGCTAGATTTTGATGGGTTAAAGCGTCCCAGTCGCAATCGTTTTGTGTAATTCTAACAACCTGTTACATACTTTTAAAGTACACTGATCAATCAACCTTCCAACATTGCAAATTACAAAATGTAAATTAAAAGAAATGAAAGAACTTTAATAACAATTTTTTACCTTCCAACTTATACATACATATGTAGGTATAGAAGGTTATGCAATCGACTTATTTTTCACTTTCGCTAAATCGACTTGCATGTGCGTGTGCTTGTGCGTGTGCGTGTGCGTGTGAGTGTGCGTGTGCGTGTGCGTGTGCGTGTGCGTGTACGTGTGCGCGTGCGTATGAGTGTGCGTGTGCTTGTGGATGTATGTTAGTATCCACGATAACTCCAGAAGGAAAACATCTACGTAGATAATGTTTTCTATTTAGGCTTGTTCTAATTTCGCTTGGAGCTGATTAGATTTTAGAAGAAATCCAGCGGCGGAGAGGGGTTTTATTAGGGGAAGTTTTTGGTTTTCATTATTTTTATTTATTATATTTCAAAGATATAAACTCCTAGATATAGACCTTTAAAATATAGATTTATTATGTTCTGTCCAATTTGTTGCTACGACACGTAATTTAGCGACAAAAAATTCCTAAGGTGTAATTTAGGGTTAGATCAAATTTTTTCAACATCTGAATAACGATTAATTTTATAAGAAAAAAGTGTAGACATATTTTTTAAAGAAAATTTAGTTTTACATAATTTTTCTCTATAAAGCTTCTTAATATAACGCAAGATAAGTTTAAACATTAATTAAATATGGACGAGAACTATATTATTATCTTATAGAAGCGGCGGCTTTGGAATTTTTTTTACTAACATATTTATGTGTATTAATCTTTATCTGACATGAACTTATTCTGACATAGATTAATGTTTTTGTGTTTACAATGTTGCCCGTTTTCGTTATGAACGTACAAAAAGAGGTTGCATAGTTATTCTAAAAAAATTATAATTAAAATTATTTCATTTCCTTTAATTTTTTAAGTTAGCATCTAGATGTCTATTAACCTCTGTTTGACATAAAGTTTTAAACGTCTGTTTGACATAGATTGTTGTTTTCGTTTTTACAATGTTGCCTGTTTTCGTAATGAACTTATTATAAAAGAAGTTGAATAATTATCCTAAAAAAATGTTATTAAAATTATTTCGTTTCTTTTAATTTCCATTTTGTAGGTTGGAAGGACGTGTAGTGTTCCACACCAGATATTTTAGAATAATTATGCAACCTCTTTTATAATAAATTCATTACGAAAATTGGCAACATTGTAAAAACTAAAACAATAATCTAGGTCAAACAGCCGTTCATGTTAGACAGAGGTTAATAGATATCTTGATGTTAACTTAAAAACTTACAAGAAATAAAATAATTTTAATTATAATTTTTTTAGGATATCCATGCAACCGCTTTTTTATACGTACATAACGCAAACAGGCAACATTGTAGAAACTAAAACAATCTATGTCAGAGTGACCTTTAAACTTCATGTCATATAGAGATTAATAAACATAAATAAATGTTAACTTAAAAAAAAAATTCCAAAGCAGCCCGCTTCTATAAGATACCTCTTAATAATACAGTTTAACCATTTTCATTCATATTTAATTAGTTTTTAGACTTTCCTTGCGTTATATTAAGAAACTTTAAAGTAAAGTTATGTAAAATTAAATTTTCTTTAAAAAATATGTCTACACTTTTTCGTATAAAATTAATCGTTATTTAGATATTGAAAAAAATTGAACTAACACTTAAATTCTACCTTAGGAATTTTCCTGCCGCTAAATTACACGCTGTATCAAAAAATTGGATATGTTTAAGGTCTACATCTGGGCATTTTTATATCTTTGAAATATGCAGCTCTTTCAGAAATATTTGATAAAAACAAAAAACTGCCCCTAATTAACCCCCTCTCGCCGCCACTGGATTTCTCACTAAATCTAATCAGCTCCAAGCGAACTGAAAACAAGCTTGAATAAAAAATTTTAAGGAATCGAAAGTGGATTTAGCGATAGCGAGAAAAAAGTTAATTACATAACCTTCTATACTTACATACAAATGTATGTATATGCAGTTTGAAAGGTAAAATCAGTAGAAAAAATTTGAGTATTTCGTGAATTGGGTTATTGAAAAAAAAAATTATCCAATGTTTTTGATGTATTTTAAAACTAGCATAAATTATATTAATAGTCGATGCCAAATTTTTTTTTGACTTATTATAAACAAATTAAAATTGATGAAATTTTAAAAAGAATCACGATAGTACAAACGCGCCATGATTGGTCGCCATGTTTGTGACGTCATAATGTTAAATTAATTCTCAATAGTAGAGTGTCAACGGCTTTTACATGTAAATTGACTATAAATATCCGAAATTTAGGTCAAAAAAAGTAATTATAATATTTACTTTTGTTTAGTCATGCGTGATAAAGTTTATGGTTAGGTTGACAACTAAACTTGTGCGGTACTACATCAATTTTAATTTCTGCTCTACTTCCCATTGTAGTATAGTAATTATAATTCTCCACGTCTTCTTTCAGCTAAAAACAGATCAAATCATGCGACTTATTATTTAAATGACATTATAACAACAGAAGAACCACCATTATATACACTTTTAAAATTTCAATTTCGTATCCTACATAACCTAGCGCAAAATTAAAATATAAAATACTAAATTAAACCGAAACCATTCAATAGAAATTTATTATTTAATCTTTTTAAATTATTCATAAAAATTTTTTTGATGCTATGATTTTGAAAAGTTATGATTCTGGAGTTAAAAAATTTTATTATCAAATTCTATTTATTCAATTTATACGTTTACATATATAATTATTAATTAGTATATTATAATAAAATACTTGCATCATATTCGTACATAATGGTACGAAAGAAGCACGATAACTTTTAAGGTTTGACATTTTTTATATATTTATCAATATATTCACGATAATAAGAAGATTTAACCGATTAAAATTCAAAACACTGTATCAGCTGTATGCTACGATGAGTAAAAATAAACATTCTGACGTCACACGCGCTCTGGTTTGTTTGGGAACTGTCGGCATGTTTTCGGTACTAGGTTGAAAAATGTATTTTTAATTTAATATACCTTATTAATTAGAGGGAAAAAAACTAAAAATAGTGTTATAAAATGTATATGATCTTTCCATTTATTACAAAAAAAATGTTTTTTCAAAAACCCAATTCTCTTATATAGTAGGAAAAATTAAATATATCGTAATTATTATGCACAATAAAAGTAATCAAAAGTAATTAACGAAATTTTTCACGAAATGTAAAAATATATTTTGAATGTAAAATCAGGTTAAAACGACACCAAAGTCACTTTTTTAATGTAGGAGAATACGGGTTATGCCAAGTGATCGCGCCTGTGTATTTACATTGCACATTGCACACTTTATTCTTTCTGCATGCTATGTATGCATTACGCAACGCGAAAATTCATAGACCTTGTATACTAATATTAGGTCTATGCGAAAATCAGTGAACGTAGTAATTAAAGTCTGCAGTGTCATTAATTATGCAAATAAATTGACTCTATAATTATTATATTCACATATCACTAACCATATATGAGTAATAGATAAAATGAACTAGTAACTGACGTTATTTTTTAGTGGAATTTTTGGAGACATTACTAATTGTAGTAGATTTGTGTTGCTAGGTACTACTAACAGCTATAATAAAAAAATCGCAGGGTTTACATTTCTTCTTACTCTTCTTAATATAATAAAAAGAATTTTCGTTTTACGTAAGGATTGAGAAACCGTGTAACAGTTTGTAACTTAATGTTTAATGCAAATTACAATTTAAATGTATGTAATTAGTTATACAAATAGTTTATGTTACGATAATACAGGTTTCGTAGATAATATGTATCTTGGCTTGCATTTGAAGATTAGCGCTAACGCGGTACGTTCCCAAAATTTTAATTATTAACGAGACATGTTAAAAACCACCATATGGTATTAATTTAATATTTTAATTACCTCTAGTTTATAACTAATCGAACAAGATTTCGAAAATTATAAAAAATATGTAAAGCATAAGCGCTTCATTAGTATTACTTGGGTTTTACACGATGAAAGTATGTGTAATTAAACTTGTTTGACCTTAATTTAAAAAGCAAACATGTCAGAATGAATATAAAAAATTTAAAATATCCTTCTTCGCTTATGAAAATGGTCAAGGAAAACTTCTTAAAAAACAAAAATTCTTGCTTATGCACGTACTTAACCACTAAACATAGATGTTTATATTTTTTGTACATCTGTTTATATTTAGGCATAATTTAAAATTTGTGAAATTTGTTAAATTAATATATTTGAATTTGTTCCTTTTTGATTTTGAATAAGTTGATACTATTCACTGTGAATTATGCAAATAGTAGTGAAAATTAACACTTAATTGAATGCTTAATTTAAAATACATAATTGAAAATTTTCTCTTACATATATTATACATATGCATCTGTACATATTAAAACATTAACAATATTCAATATTAAATCTCTGTAAAGAAAATTAGCTGTTTCATAATTAATTAAATAAAGATTATAAAATAATGCGATAAACAGTAATCAATACGATTAAACAAAATATAACGGATGCTCAGTAAACCTTTCTTTCCTGGATGGCTTTGTATTCCTATATTCACATTATAAGCTAATTTTTATTGAATCCATTTTACTATTGATAAGCTTTGAATCATAAATGATAAATGTCTCGCTTCACTTTGTGCTTGGGTTGATTATATGCTTCAAGTTAAGACAGATGTTTAGCAACCCATAGCCACTTAAGACTGAAAGGTGTACTGAACAATCATTCAAACAAGTTTAATTACATAGAGGTTTCACACCTGTACGGTTTAAAATAGTTATTTTGCATGTAGTCGGCGCTCTAATATTTGTGACAGATGCCAGCGAATGCTCAAGTATAAAAAATCAGAGGTGCCAAACTAAACATTTCCATCATCCGTGGTCAACTGTTGATGGTAATAGCTTAATACTTGGGTGCTTTTTAATTTTGTGTGGAATCTAGGTGTATTTTGTTTGTTACAGGTCCTTTGCTACAGATCCAGTGTTCCAGCTTTTTAACCATCGATAAGACATTGTGACCTGGTACATATTTTTACACCTCGTGTCCATTTTTACTCCGTTTTAGACAACAACGAGACGTACCCTCCTCCGCCAATAAACCTTTACGCTCAGGGCAACCTTTTGTCTCATGGGAAGAATAGCCATTTCCCA
Organism: Vesta saturnalis; assembly: GCA_036346205.1. Taxonomy (NCBI): domain Eukaryota; kingdom Metazoa; phylum Arthropoda; class Insecta; order Coleoptera; family Lampyridae; genus Vesta; species Vesta saturnalis. Next base: position 1,739,632 of record JARFJB010002082.1, read on the forward strand.
CTGACTGCCGTCCAACGTGGAAACAAATACCCATTCATCTGTTTACTAAGTATATAGGTCATTCAAAAAGAAACTCATTTTATCAAATGTATGTGCTTCTATTTATTTACATAAGGAAAAGGGTAAACGCGTTGTTTCATGTCAGCCCACCCTTACCTCACAAAATTCAGATTAAATCGTTCGTTCTTCAGCTTGTTAATTGATAAATTTAATATTTTGTCCTTTTGAATTCAGTTTCAATTACTAAGGTTTGGAATCAACAATAACAAAGACACACGCTATAGATAAAAAGATATACCAGAACTTTTATACCAATGCATACAGCTCATCCACATTTTACTTACTTGCTATTGTTATCATATTGTTGACAACAATTGTAACTAAGTAAAGTGCAATTTAAGTGTTTTATCTAAAAATGTATTAGCACTGAATTTGTATAAAAGATTCCACTTACGTTATTTTAAGCAAAAAATAATTTAATTCCCATCGTACATTTAACAATGTACGTATTGTTAAATCCGATTCACAGTGCTTTTATATGAAGAATCAAAACATTTCAAGGCATAAAGGAAATGACCATTTTTATTAAAATTATGTTTAGTTAATTCGTTTTGTTAATTATTGGTGTAAAGAAATTTGATTAAGATAGCTTTCAATTTTTGTTTATGAAAGAGCAAACGATGTGTTATTTCAAATTGGACACATTTCTAAACAGTTAAATTGTACCGGCATTTTACAAATTCCTGTTTGATTTAGCAAAAGCTTTACGTAAGCTACATGAGTAGTGTTTGTATTAATTGCTAGTTATGGTTTAATCCGCTAATTACATAGTCTGACGGAAATTGCCACTGAGGTTTATTTAAAGGTATCATTTTTTGCGATAGTGGTCTTATTTTTAAATGAATTACGCCTCGTTTTGAAAGTCAGGCATCAACTAAATAACTTTAATTGAATAAACAAAAAAAAATTAAGCGACGTACGTGAATAATTTTTTTGTGTAGCTGAGAAAAACGTTTTCTCTTCCTAGCCGTGTAGTGAGCTAATATATAATCAGAATGCAGAGCACATCTTTATTAAGTACATTGGTTGTGTGGCTCTCAAATTAACCACATCAACAGATTTAATCTCAAGCGTGATTATCAATTTGTATCTACGTATGCCGTGACGACATAACGTGACGATATATATATATATATATATATATATATATATATATATATATATATATATATATATATATATATATATATATATATATGCGTTATCATGTTACTAGTGTTGCTAAGCAGCTATGGTGTACTGCTGCGCAACCACCAGCCATCTGCCGATCAGATTAGCGAACAAGACTGATAAAGACGCGATACCAATACCAACAACTGCTATCGCATCTTCCGTTAACGTATCAAAATACCGTCGCTATCACTACCACCTATGGTAAGAACGCCTTCAGTACTACCGTCGCGTTATCAGACAGCCCCAACCAGGAACCAACGATTCCTCAAAGTGGTCGTACGTTTTATCTCCGTAAAAATCCCTGAGTGTGATCTATTGGATAACCAACAACACGGAATTGTTCCAGGACAAAGGACGTGTGATGCCCTTCTTACCGGTATACTTGCAACGAGAAGAGAATTGCAAGAAGATTTGAGATGTGAATACGCTGTCCATAATCGAGGGTTGGAGGCGGAAATGTAACCAGGGTTTTTTTCATACACAGCGCGGCTGCGGGGTGGCAGCACACTACATCAAGTGCCACAGAGACCAGCATAGAAGCCAATGCATAAAGTCTTCCCCCAAGCAGGCTAAAGTTTGACTATAGCGACAGAAGGGGATACCGCAACCAGCGGTACATTCTTATACCCGAACTCGCGTATGTTACACCAGAGCAATTTTAAGTGTAGTTGGAAAGCGAAGGTACCGAAGGCGGTTACGACCGTAGTCGGTACAATACCAACCTAACCCATCTTGGGTTTCCTCGGAGATTAATGTAGAGAAGGAACTATCTGTGATTCACAAAGTGGCAGTAATACTAGCTTAGCCGTCAACCGTGACTGACCTGTAGGGAATGACACAGTTAGGAGATGATCAACCTTTTCCGGTAAATATAGAAAGGTGTGAGGTAAAGACTGGTAGACTAAGTTACGCATCACAATTTCGAATTTTATGTTCTCTTTTAACCATTTTCGTTCCCCGATGGCGCCTAATTCAACAGAATTCTTCAATACTACAACATTATAAGCATTTCACAGTTTCTTTCTCTTAAAATCAGATCTATCATTTATACACCTACCTACATAACACACAACGTATCATCACAAAACAACACTTGCCACAGAAAAGCTAATTGCTAAACTATCCTCAAACCGCACACGTCACGTACTTAAGCATGTATTGTTTTATATAATATAATGTTATGTAATACAAAGTTTTGATATGCGTTTTTTTTTAAAATGATTTTTTTTATCTTATTAGAATATAAAAACTCGTTAGAGTACACGTTAGTAAGTCTTTCCTTAATTATCATCTACAGTAAAATGGTACATTTTACCATCACAATTCCTGATTTGTTCAGTAATTAATATCGCTGGGACAACGTTACACACGATGGTCTGTTGTATACATTGTTAGACAATAAAATAGGAATCATATACAGTGAGTCCTAGAAGTTATGTCTAAATTCTTTTAAAATTCAATGGTCTAGTTTTTGGAGAAACGCTCGGATACCTCGATTTTTATTTTTGACTGCGGTTTTTTAGTGGTAAAATTTGGTATATTGGGTGGCCTAAAAATTAGTTACGACCACCAACTTGGTTTTGTCTAATGGAAACACCTGTTTTTTATTTCATTTTCTGAATCTACTTTAAATTCTGAGTAAATATCATGTACCATGTCCTACATCTAAAGTCAACAGATCTCGAGGAATTTACAATTGAACGTATTAACAGTTAAGACCGTATCAAGGAAGGCGGCCTTTGTTTTCTGTCAAAAGGAACAATTTATTCCAAGAACAAATCAAATCGAATGTTCAAAATGTGCACCATTTGCGACTTGACAATAGCCAAGGCGATGAATAAACTCTCTTTGCACGTTTTCAACCACCTCTGGAGTTATGGTACGCACTTCTCTTCTGATTTTCTCTTTCAATGTCTCCAGATTGTTTGGCCTGTCAACATATACTTTTGATTTGAGATAACCCCACAGAAAGAAATACAACGGGTGTAGGTCGGGTCACCTAGCAGGCCATTCGATAGGTCCTCTCCTTCCTATCCAAAATCATCCAAAAATACACCATTTCGGAAAGGACAAATGTTGAAAGTCGACGTCAGAAATAAATTAACATACACAACGCAATGAAAACATGTACCTATTATTTATGGATCACCTTGGATACGATTATTTTTCAAGTGTTCTTGATAGTTTTATAAAGACAATATTTTTTTTTTTCCTAAATATCTCGAAATCTGTTGACTATAGGTATAGGGCATGGTACATGAGATTTTCAAAGCAGATTCAGAAAATGAAATAAAAAATAGACCTGTCCATTTGACAAAATCAAGTTGGTGGTAGTAACTAATTTTTGGACCACCCTGAAATGCAAAATTTTACCACTAAAAAACCGCAGTCAAAAATAAAAATCACGTGTCCGAGCGTTTCTCCAAAAACTAGACCATTGAATTTTAGTTTAGACATAACTTCTGGGAGTCACTGTTAGACACGCCTTAACGCCCTGCAGTTGAATTCATCCGTCTCCATGTAAATAAAATAAACCTTGTTCTCAGTGGTGTTTATAAATATTATTTATATTAATCTACAAACAAGGAGTTTTCAATTTTGCAAAATGATTAATGCTGCGTTAATCGCGATTACTAAGGGCGCAACAGCTGGTTGCCAAGGAGGCCATTACACTATTCAAAAATTTGAAACAGAAGTTCTCTTTTTTTTACATTTTATAGTATGAAAATACGAATCCTTTAGTTCTAATATAAAAAGAAATATAGTATAATTTTAAAACAACAATTGAGACGTGCTGTTTAGAGTACCTATTATTTTAAATTAGTAACTAAAACGTTTGTTGGCTAAATATATACTTATCGAAAACAATTATTGCATGAGGGTTTTTGATAGTAGAAATGTGAGAACCATATACGACACACATCTTTATTTAAAAAATTACACAATTAAATACAGTGCGATTTAGAACAGCAATAAATGTGCTTTATAATTACACTGTTTTATGTGAAATAATCAATAAGCCAAGTTTTGCATACATACTAACATCCATAATATGGGATACACACCCAGAGGCGCGCGCACACACACACACACGCGCGCACACGCACACGCATACGCACACGCACACGCACGCGCACGCACACGCACACCCAAACGCACACGCACACGCACACGCACGCGCACGCGCGCGCACGCGCACACGCACACGTACACGCACACGCACACGCACAGTCACACCAACGCACACGACACGCACACGCATACCACGCACACGCACACCACACGCAGACGCAGTCACGACACAGACACAGATACACACACACATACTCACGCACAAGACACACACACACAACACAACTTACTAGTACTTGAAAATATATATATATATATATATATATATATATATATATATATATATATATATATATATATATATATATATATATATATATATATATATATATATATATATATATATATATATATATATATATATATAATATATATATATATATGATATATATATATATTATATATATATATAATATAATATTGATGTAAAATAAAAAAATTAGAAAATTAAAATTACTGCTTATTTAGAACTAAGGCAATTATATTCGTTTTACTAGTACTTGAAGAGCTATTTAATATACATGGTCCATGTATGTTTCTATTGAACAGTGAGTTTTAGTTAAACAACCGTAATTTTTAAAATTGATCGTTAACAAACTTTACAAAAATTAATTATTAGGAAAAATAATATTGTGGGGGTAATTGTACGTCAATTATCTATAATTTAGATAACGGCATACTGATCTAAAAATTAAAAAAATATTTACAAAAATTAAATTAAAATGGCGCCTGAGTTGACATTTGACAGATGGACTGTACGTATTTGAAGCCCTGGATTCAAATATGTAAAAATATACAGAGTGTTCCATTTAAATTTCCATCTTTTGCGTCATTTTGTGTGAAACCCGAAGTCGGCCATGTTGCTTTTTTATGTAAAAAATCCCAAACTGGCACTAATTTTATACCCACCAAAATTTGCACAAAATCAAACGACCCGTTCAGAAATTACAGGGATGGCCCCTATTTGATTTACACCCATAAGTGATTTTTTTATCTAAGTGTAGTTCATTATTTTTCTGACTTTTGTCCGGGCAGCGGTATGTAAGCTGAATTCATTCATACGACTGTAACTATTTTAAAATTTCAAACGTTTTTAATAAAATAGACTTACAATTATGAAATGGGTACTTCACGTAACACATTATTACGAAACGCGATAATCTGTTCCTTATAGTTTTAACTTTCAGCCTTATAATAACGTCAAATAAAAAACACAAAACATCCAATTTTAAACTCACCCAAGCTTGTTGAGTTAAGTAGTAGATATTATACAGTTTGCAATCAACAAATCTACGTATAATTGGTAGTAAAGCTCAATATCTCTATGTTTATTTATTTTTATATATCGCTAAGAACATGTGTTCTTATATTAAATGATGCCGGCAAAGACGAAAACGCCGAAAAAGATTTAGGACAATTCGCCGAATGCCCAAAACGGCGACACTATATTTCAAAGGTGCAAAACGTCGAATGTAACCAAAATGCCGCAGACAACTTCTCTGTATGTGCTTATTATGCCGAATTTTAATGTTGGACCGCTACATGGACAAACGGCGAATGACCAAAACGCCAAATCACCAATGTGCCGAATGCCCAAAACGCTGACTCCATAGTTTCATAGGTCCAGATGGATTAACTACTGCTGCAAATTAATACTTCAATCCGTTTTTAAGTTGTAAATTAAGTATTACTTTTTAATTTTTACACATTACCCTACAATCAGTGTACTTCTTATTGTTAAGTTATGACCCTTCATTTTATAAAGATTGGTAAGTAATTTTTGATCATTTTCACGCGTAATTGGTAATGTATATCTCCGCAACAAAATAAAGAGACTAATGAATAACTCTAATTCTTTTTAATTGTCGTTATACGTTTGTGTGTCCTGCTATATTTATGTTTAGAACAGTTCTCTATAAAGACTGTTGTCCTAATGATTCGTAAACTTCATTAATGATAACGAATAATTTCACTAGATTTGTTAAAAACATCTGATGTATCTTTGTTTATGAGAATCTTTATACTCTTTTCCAACTGGTTATCATCAACATCACTTAAAACCGCTTCATCTTGTATTAATGATCATTCTTCTCTTGATCAGAAGATTGAAGGTAAATAATTATCATCTACCTCATCATTAACAGGTGTCCGTACCAAAGTTGGAGACTATAATCGTGGGAATGAGTATCGCGGTAAAATTTTAGAAGGCGCGGTTTTTCTTTTACCTGCACAATACCTGGAATTTTATTTCATGTAAAAGTATACGAACAATAAAACTTCTTCTTATTGCTTTAATATAGGCATCTTGCATGTTCTTCCTTCCGCTCCTATGTGTCTTTTTCGTTTGCGTTGAGATTCTAGCTCCATCTCTGTCGCGGTCTTTCTATGCTTCTTTTTCCCCATTCGTGATTTGTCTCTTACAACTTTAACTATTCGTTGTTTGTCCATCCGGTTAATATGTTCGTTCCATTCGGGTCTTCTATTTAATACCCATTCGTTAATGTTTTCTACTTTACATGTTCCTCTTATATCTTTGATTCTCTCTTTCCAGCAATTCTTCGTAGCACTTTCATTTCGACTGTTTCCAGTTTTCTTCTTGTTTTTGAGGTGTCTGCGCCGGTTTCCGCGGTGTATGTCATTATTGATCTTATCGCGGATTTATAAATTTTTGATTTGACTTCCATTCCTATGTGTTTATTTTTCCATAACGTGTCATTTACGTAGGCCGCTATTTTTATTGCTTTCATCGTTTGTTGTCTTACTTCTGTTTCTACATCACCATGTCCAGAAATTTCTATACCTAAGTACAAAAAGATACCCGATAAATTACAGCGCCGTAACTCTCCTGAGCACAACTTTGAAATTAGTGACGAAAGTAAGAACAAATAAAATAAATAAGATTATGGCATTATCAGACGAACAAGGATTCAGATCCGGAACGTCGTGTACTGATGCAGTTTATGTCATAAGGCAAATAGCAGAAAAGTATAATAGGCCTGCCTATATGTGCTTTATGGACTTAAAAAAAGCATTTGATTGCGTCCAACTTAAAGACATAATACACCTGCTTTATGACAAAGGAACACCCTACAACTTAATCAAAGTGACAGAAAATATATACTGCACAAATAAAATACAAGCTAAAATAGACGGAGAACTTACCAACCCGATTCCAGTACAAAACGGAAGAAGACAAGGTGACTTCTCAAGTCTGCTCCTTTTTAACATCACAATGGACGAGATAATAAAGCAAGTGCGTAACTTAAAATGATATAAACTGGGTGATCGCAATGTGAAAGTCCTGTGCTATGCTGACGATGCCGTGTTGGTGGCTGTGAGCGAAGATGATCTTTAGAGACTGCTGTATCGAACATTAAAACTGCTTAATGTAATGGGTAAATGCTCATATAAGTAAAGGCCAAATGCGTCTGCAGTGGCAGACACGTCCCTAGACTAACAATATACCACGACTGCACGATCTGAAATTTGTATGGATTTGCAGATGTTTCCGCAAACGTCTCACATTTGTACTTAATTAACATCATTATGTAGTTAGAAACTAAAATAAAATAGATTATACTAAAATATATGTAAATAAGTCGATGAAGTGGACATACATAGCACACAAATCTAAACTTTTCAACTTCAACTTGTTTATTTAATTGCAATCTATACCGAAAAAAACTGTTTGTGGGCGTAATGGAGCAACATTAAAATTTGGCAGAATAGAGACATCCCGCGGAATGGTCGTCGGCGTTTTGGACTTTTAAAATACAGTGTCGGCGTTTTGGCCATTGACCGAAATATCCTAAATCTCTTTCGGTGTTTTGGTCTTTGTCGGCGTAATGGTCTAACTCTAAAATTCGGCAGAATGGGCGTAGTTGTCGAAATAGTAGTGGGCGTTTTGGCCAACTTTGGGTTTTTGGAAAAAAACAGAAGAAACTGGGAAAACGCACAATTTTTCCAAGTCTGTGCATTTCTAACAAGTGAACAGACCGTTCAAATATATTTACTGTTGTATTTATTTATTACACGTGCAATTTTGTTAAAAATATGTTACATAAAGCATAAATATATCTTTGTATACGACATTTACTCAAAATTTTACTAGTTCGTGAGTAATAAATTCATTTTTATCTAATCATGATCATTGCAAAATTACCAAATAAATAAACAATGTTTTATAAAAAGAGGAAGTGCTGGTTCTGGATCATGAAAACCGCAGACGTGTATATTAATTAATTAATTCGTTTGTTTAAAATATAATTAGCAAAGGCGCTTCCTACTCATTAGGTTTACGAAAGAATTTATTTTCAGCTGTCTAAAATAAAAATTTAACAGACTGCATTGTTCAAGTAAACTGTTATATAATTTTTTAATTCTCATGAACGAACACAATGAATATAATTACAGGTATTAAGCTGTAAGAAGAAATAAGCTTTTAATAGTTATACTTTCTACCCAATCAGTTAAATAATCCTACAGCTCAGAAGCTGCAAATATAAATGCAATTTGATAATTATGTCCTTTGATGGTTTAATGGCCTATTTATTCTTATTCACGTTTCGTAAGCGACATCAATGCCGATATACAATACTATCAGTAACGGTGCATAAAATTATGAGTGTTACAGTTGCTGAAGTTAAGGATATTGTAATAGAATGATCACACTACAGCATGATAAATTTTAATTAAAATTACTGAATTATGTGTACTCTTTTTAAGCGTCATCATGCTCTAAATAAATGCCATTTTTAAGATTTGCATATGTGCAAAAATTACAATGAATTTTTTACATTCACTGTGTAATAGGTAAAACGTTAGTGTGTTGTTAAAACTTTTTAAAAGTAATTCCTGGACATAAGGTATCAGGTACACAGTGTATCAGTTTGAATAAATCCACTTTTACTTTTACACCTCTTGTGTGCTAGTCATACATTTCGCAACAATATTTCATAAAGTTAAATTTATATAATGATTCTATTATATCTGTAAAATCTCCTTTGTCGGTACTAACTAAAAAATATTTCAAATGTTAATCTATAAAACAGTACGGGGTAAATTCAAATTTGGTTATTTGTTGACACTAATTTGTAACAAGGTTGCCTTTGAAATACTTTATAAGGTGTAATAAATAATTTATAAGTGATGTCATAGTTTTGCTTAATTGTATATTTATATATCATATACTATGATCTAATTATGTTTGAAAATCAACAAAAACGTTACTCTTGGCTCAAGTGCAAATTTAGAAAGACAGTAATTACTTTTACATAATAATCAGTTAGAGTTAAATCAACATCGGAAGACACCAAGCTGCGCAAAAAAAGTGACGTCAGAGTGTAAAGCTCAACAAAAAAATATACTTTTGAAAAAATAAAAGTTTAGGTTATGTTACTTTGTTCAAGAGTACAATTTTAGATGTAAAATTTTTGAAATAATCATAAAGTAAAATCATATTTTATTGTCATAGTTACAAAATCTAGTTTTTTTAAAATACATTTGCCAATAACAATTAATCTCCTGATTTTTGGCCAGATTTAAATATTAGCAGAGCATTATTTATAAAGCCCATTTCACCACCTAAAATAATGATAAATAGCAACATATTTACGTTATAAAATTAAATAAACATACCAGCATGTACGATTATAAGGCGATTTCCTTTTCCAATAGGAGATTTAAGACCTGCGTTTGTCCCATCTGTCCACGAATATGGTGTCGTATGAGACGAATGTATGTATGTTTCATCTAAAATTTACATAACAATATGCAGTAGAATGTATAGTTTATAATCTTCAAAACTAACCTGTGTATATAAATGGTCGTCCTGCTTTCCGATAATTAGTGATCGCAACACAAAGAACGTATTTCATGTCGTTCTATTATAATCTTACGATGATCAGATGTTTTTTCCACCTACATAAAACCCAAGATAAGATATGATTAAAATTAATCAGTAAACTTACCTGAAGCCCATTTTTAAAAGTAAACTTCTAAATGACGTTTTCTTTCCAACTGTTTCGTCATATTAATGAGGTTATAAATTCCTTGAATATTACAAAATAAAACGTTGTTATCCAACTGCTTTTTACCTGAATTGATACTTTTAAAGTTTTGTAATTGTTCCACACAATCTTGCGAGCATCTTCAGATAACACATGGCGTTTTCTTGCTTGAGCGTTATGAGATGTACATGCGTCGCACATTATATAAAGAACTATATTTGGTTACATTAATATAATATGAAATTAATAATTAAAGTAACTTACTTATAAATTCAATACAGGCAGCGGATAGTTTTAAAATAAACTGTTTTGTAGAATAAGTAATAAACAAATTTGATACGCCGGTAAAACAAAAAGGTTATAAACAAAAGTTGGTAAACGATCAGCTGGAAAGTAACGTTTTTAGAGCGCATAGTACTAATATCTATGTCATTTTCCAATCATTACTGCATCTTTATCTAGTTTAAAAATGCGTTTCTGCGCTGGTGTCTTCCGATTTTGATTTTACTCTAGTTAAAATGTGACGTAATTGTTTCGTTTCTTCTACCGAGGTGTCGTTTTTAGCGTGGTTGGTAATTGAATGTAAATGAGCAATTTGATTGGTTGTTGGTATTAAAATTCAATATGGCGAAACTCAGGGATTTTTTAGTGTGTGTCTTCAATCTTGGTTCTGTTTTGGTGGAACGCCGAAGGTAGTGGCACAGAAATTTGTAGACGACGTACCCGGACCTTAGGAACGTATCGTGGGCAGCGCGTCCTTTTCGCCTTTGTGCAGTTTTTGTTGGAGGTTATCCAGGCCGGGGAACTTAATGTGGATTTATCGTGGTCGACAAGACCATGCCATTTTCCAAATTAGGATAGTGTTTTGCTGATTGGCGGAGTTTCAGATCGCTTTTGTAAAGTATTTTGTGTTCCGATCCCTACTTCGTGCTTCTGCTATCAGCCTTTAATAGACCAAGTCTCACTGTACATATTAACTTTTGCAAATAATATATTTTTGAATAAGAAGATTAACTGTAAATAACTATACCGAATCATAGCGTTACGTATAAGTAGTATACCCGGTGCAATAGTTAATGTCACCAGGTCGTGTATATAAATTGGATAACTTGGTTAGTCAACTACCTGAAAATATAATAACTGTCAATTTGTCATTTGGAACTACTGTTATTGTTGCCGATTAAGAGAGTTTCCATCGCTGGTCGCGGGAGAAGATAATTCAGAGAATACCACCACATTTACCATGTGATCCTTAGTATTGGTGCTCCAATTTTATGAGTTCAGTAAGGCCTGCCGGTCACTATCTCTTTTATTCCTTATGTAGTGCCAACACGCACTAGCCACGCGTAGCGTTTTAACGGCTAAACCCTTAAAATGACGAGTTCTAAAACAGACGCTATACCCCAGGTGAGAAGGCGAGACATCCACACTCTCACATCGATTTGTCGATTCATCCCAAGGATTCTGGGATGGGGGGGGGGGGCAAAAATTCGTCAACTCCAAAATCAAGACTAAGAAGAGCAAGATCTGCTGGGAGTAAAATCATGCCCCATTCGAATGCCCAGGAGGGCAGGACTAAAGCGACCTCGGTTATCGACAGTACCAACATTCGGATACATTGCTGCAACATACGCGGTATCCGGTCGAATCTTAATGCTGTTAACCTACACCTTGAACAAGTGCAACCGGACATTCTGTTTCCATCAGAAACACAAGCCTCCCCTGGAAGCACTGATTCGCCTGACCTGCAATTTCCCAGATACAACTTCCACTCTAATTTTCGCCTTAAAGGTGGAGTATGCACGTATAACAAGAACAACGTAGGTTGTAAGAGGATGTCCATTTTGGAAAACAACAAATTCGATATGATTTGGTTCAAACATTTTGGACCTCAATTTGGGAAATTCTACTGTTGTTTGTACAGGTCTCCCAATGATAATAACTTCCAAGATATTTTTGATTACCTTAGTTTGAAAATAGATACCCCTTATCGCAGTTTCCATCTTGCGATATTTCAATTCTGGGAGATTTTAATGTCCACAACTCCAATTGGCCTCAATTGTCATCTACCACTAATCCCGCAGGTTATAGTGCAGAAGCATTTGCTGTATCCTATGATCTCACACAAATGATTTCCGAACCCACCAGAATCCACGACAACCCTAACCATACCCCACAACTCCTGGACCTACTCCTTACATCTAACCCATTTGTCTATAGAACATATGCCCACTTCGTCAATCTGATCACTGCCTAATCGAAATAACTTCCTTTGTACCCAATCCCACTGTTACTCAAGAAATAGGTAGAACAATGTGGTATTTTACATCAGCTAACTGCTAACTGCGATATTTTTTGCAACCTTTCCCTGGCGTGAGTATTGCTTTAAACGGTCCTCCTCTTCAAACATTGCTCTTTCAATAACTAAAGTTATCATGGTGGGTATGGAGTTACACATTTCCAAAAAACATAATCGTGTAGGTCATGCCCGTCTCCAACCATGGTTTAATAGGGCTTACACGGATGAATTATCGCAAAAGCACAAACTCTATACCAAATGGAAATCAAATAAATATGTCGAAAATCACGCCACTGTATTGCCGGAAGGAACAGTTGCAAAAGCATCATCACCAAGACCAAAAAGGTGTTTGAAGAACGTAAATGCAAAGAATTAGTCTCATGTCCCCTGGGTAGTCGTAAATTTTGGTCATTAACTAAATTTATCAGGCAAAACTTTTGTACACCTTACTTTTCTCTCATGACGTCTCGTGACGGAGCTGTAGTAGCTGATCCTGCTGACAAATTCAACCTCTTTGCATCAAATTCATGTCTCAAGGATTCTGGTAAAATTGTGCCTGAACAAGGCGACTGGCCCTGACGGCATCTCAGTTATCGTTCGTACAAAATGATATCCCTAGCTAGTATCTGTATTGTCCAAATTCTCCATGTCATCTGGAGAGTTTCTCTCATCGTGGAAGTTGGCAAATGTCCAACCCATTCCTAAAAAGGGCGATAAAACCGGTTCCTCAAGCTATCGACCAATAGCTACGACTTCGTTCCACGAGTCCAACAAACTCCTCAACGACCACCATATGGGTGCAGACAGAGTCGTTAAACGGGTGATCTTTTTTGCATGTCACCCAACTTTGGAATAACACATTAGAAAGGTCTGGTGAAACAGTTGTAGTAGCTTTAGATATCTTAAAGGCTTTTGACCAGGTTTGGCACAAGAGTATACTAGCCAAGCTCACCTAGGCCTATCAGATACACTCTCCAGATTTATTGACAAAAGACGTATACGTGTTGTCATGGATGGCTTCTTTTCGAAAGAAACTACTATTAACGCGGGCGTACTCCAAGGATCAGTGATAGCTCCCACATTTTTCCTGCTATACATAAACGACCTCATTTCCTCAACAACTAAACCGATCCATCGCTTTGCAGACAGCACTCTGCGTTGTAGTTCTTCCCAGTTTTCCCACAACAATAAGCCTAGCCAAGACGTTAAAGTGAAAATGCAAACCTCAATCAACAGTGACCTTGAATGAGGAAGGAATAATCTACTCACGTTCAATGCTGACAAAACCCAGTGTTGCCTTGTGTCCGCCAAAGACCAATCATTTCCAGCTGTAAATACGAATGGCTTAGATCTGAAATGTTCAAAATCTTTTTCTAGTAAGGGAAGTCCGTATCATCAAACCTTTCATGGGTTGACCACTGTTTATCAGCCAGTAAAACAGCTGCCCGTAAACTGGGCTTTCTATACCGATCTAAACAGTACTTCACATCGCAACAACTCCTTTTACTGTATAAGGCACAAATTTGACCACAACTCGAATACAATTCCCACCTCTGGGTCAGTGCTAAGACTTATAAATGAACCGTCTCTAACTTCTGTTCTACAGTCTCTTGAGCATAGAAGAATAGTTTCGGTTCATTCCTTGTTCTATCGTTACCACTATGGCCAACCCCCACCCAGTGTTCCTGAGTACTTTAGCACGTTAAGCAAATCTTAGCCTAAATTATTATAAGTTTTGTGTTTAATAAAATTAATAAAAATATTTAAATTACATATTTACTTTTGAACCTATTCGTTCATAACAAAACTTAATATTAGTGAAGATGCTTAGGTATGTGCGACTCCCTGCGATATTGCAGGCTCACATTCCATTAATATAAGTAATTTGACTGTAATCTCATAGAGCGGTACTCTAACAAACTACATGTCGTAGGTTCAAATCCTACTCGAGGTAAACTTTTTATTTATATATTTAATAAAATTAATAATAAATCTTAGCCTGTTCAGGAATACTATACTTCCTTACTTAAACCTAACACTCCTTAGTAACCTTCAACATGGTTTGAGGAAAAGTCAATTAACTTTAGAAACAGTTGTAGTCGCTTTAGGTATGTCAAATTTGACCAAATTTGGTTCTTACTTCCCAAACCTACCTCGTTTGGAGATAACTGAAAAGCTCATTAACTTGGTTCCTAATTTCTGGATAAAAGACGAATACGTGTCGTAGTTGACAGCTTTTTTCAAAAGGTGTTTCTATTTACGCAGATGTCTCACTAGGATCTGTGATAGCTCCTACAGTTTTTCTACTAGACATAAAAGGTCCCATTTTGAGTGTGTGTGTGTGTGTGTGTGTGTGTGTGTGTGTGCGTGCGTGCGTGCGTGCGTGTGTATGTGTGGGTGTGCGGGCGTGTGCGTATGTGCGTGTATGTTTGTGGGTTTGTGGGTCTGCGGGTGTGCGTTTGTGTGTGGTGCATGACTCGTAGCCGTGGCATGTGTTGTGTGGAATGTTGTGTGGCGCGCCCATTTGTGTATTTATCCATGATAACTCTAGAACGATAAGATGTACCTACTTGAAATTTTGTATTTACGCTTGGAGTTAATTACAGTTAGGGAGAAATCCAACGGTGGGGAGGGGTGGAGATTTATTAGGCGCCGTTGTTGGTTTTTATGAAATATTTCTGAAACAGTTGTTCATATCCACGACGCATATACTATCATCTAGAATTTAAAATTGTAAATAAGTTAGGTCGTATGCAATGCGTAATTTGGCAGAAAAAACTCCTAAGGTATAATTTCAAATTTTTTCAATATCTGAATAACGATCAACATTACAGGAAAATATGTGGACATATTTTTTAAAGGTAAATACAATTTGGTAAATATTAATTAAATAAGATTTAAAATCGATATTTTTTCAAATTAGAATCTATATGTGTATTAATCTCTATCCCACATTTGTCTGACATAAATTAGTATTGTTGTTTTTAGAACATTGTTTATTTTCCGTATATACGTATTACAGCAGAGGTTGCATAATTATACTAAGAAAAAGGATCATTTCACTCCTTTTAACTTCCACTTTGTAGATTGGAAGAGCCTGTGTTGCTCCACGCCACATATTTTAAATGTGGTCTTAATGCGTGATTTCAAAAATATAATTTTGTTTTACGTGATATTCCATTAGGTATGATTGACTATAGAATCCGTATAGAGTTTTAGTAATCATAGATTAAATGGCAGTGAAGTAACTAAACTAAAAAGCTAATCATATCAATTATTGCAAATTTTAAATGTAAAAATTCCAATTGATTTAGTAACATGAACGAACTTAAGCGATATATGGAGTGTGTGATCAACAGACCAGTTACTCACGTTTTCATTGCTTACGCTCGATACAGCTGCATTAAATTGTGTAATCCATTTTAAATTTAAATTGCATTTCAGTTATACACATATGTGTAAAAATATACAGTCTATTATTCGCTAATAAACATAAAATGTCAGCCGTATAAATCGATAAATTCGATTGTGTTACGTGATTTTAACAACGTAATTTGTATCTGTCTTTCTGAAGAAAATAATTTATTTATTTACCTATTTTTAAGTATTTAAGTACAACGGTAGGCACAATTTAAAAAAATCTCTCCGTTTGGTTAAAATAAGGGATATTATGCGTCCCATGTACAGAAAAATAAAAACGATCAATTTACTACTTGTCAAAATTTCAACAAAAAAAATCTATTTACTTAATTGACGTAAACTCTAGATTTTCTAAAATTTAAATTAAATATAGTATTGGAAACCAACAACACGTTTCAACCAAGGAGAATAAGTGGATCGATCATTAAATTTTAGCAAAAAATTGGTAACAACGTTTTACAAGACATTCAACTGTGCTATTTAAACAAATTACACAATTCGAAAACAACATCCTTAACATCAAGGTAAATCAAATAATCATAAAACTTTAAAAATAAAAAACAAGTTTATTTTTAAGAAATCAAACTAAAATTGGATCCCAAGTTTATGTAAGGATCTATTCCGGATAATTTACATAAAATACCAACAGACGACGCTGAATTTATTATAAAGGATCAAGGTAATAATTCCAAAAATGAAAATAGAAAGAAACAGTACAAATTTTAACCTCTTAACATAAATCATGTAAAAATTATAATCAAAATTTAATAACCCGATTAACAATTATATAAAGGTAACATTAATAAACAAGATCAAATTACAAACCGACTGAATATCATTAAAAGTTATAGTTAGTAATATACAATCTTTGCAAATATTTACTTGCTATCATTATGAAATCCATACATTTTAAAACTACATTGATTATTGCGTCCTGTACATTATTGCATCCGTAATACAGACGCAGTAATTCACACTACGTTTTTATAAAACTTGTTAAAACGTTGTATGCTATATTTAATTTATCTAGTTACATTTTCAATTTTGGTTTAACAGCTATTTGAATGATTGCGCTATATATCTTGATTGTCGTGATACATTATGGTGCTGTTATTGTTAGCAATATAAAATTTTTATAATTTTAGTTCATTAAAATTCCGTAGAAGAATAAAGTACATACGCGCCACTAAAATTAGCCGTATTTTACATACATTTTTCGAACATTAGTGCATCTTTGTTGGCAACAATGTAATCTATTTTTAGAGTTTTTATCATACACTTTTATGAAGATAAATTCAAAATTGTAACATATCAATGTTTTCAGTGATTATTTTTTCTCGTTCCTTACTCGTATTTAATACCCCCATGGAGAGGTGGTTGCGCCTTCCAACAGATGGATGAAGGAACACCCGGATCCTCCATCGTCGCCACCACCGCAGGAAGCGATGCAGTCGCTGCTCGACCTACCGTTTCACCGAGCGAGCAGCGACGCACCACCGGTCGCCACCGAACAGAAGAGGAGTCGGCCTAAGAAGACGAAAGCAGCACCCCAAGAAGCCGACGCCCCGCTAGTTGAGGCCCAACCAGCGGTACCGTCGACGTTCACCGCCACCACCAACGCCGCTTAATGAAGAAGCGAAGAAGCTGACCACCCGGCTCATCCTGCCTCGATGACTCCCTCAAGCAGAAGAAGAGACCCCGACCGTCCGCTCGCCAACGCCGCCCCCGACGGCATGTTTCACGCACTGGAAGAATACACCGTCAGCCTAGCAGCCATGGAATAGATGACGACGCCGACCGCAGAAGACACCAGGGAGAAAGTATCCCCGGTAATCCTTAGTGAGAGGGAGAACTAGGCTGCTTTCTCTCGCAAATTGGACAAACAACGGTTCGCCTTCACGAGAGCCCAGGCAATCAGCGAGGGAATCCGGATGCAACCTGCCTCACACGAGGACTTAGTCAGGCTGTTGAAGCATATGGATAGGTGTAGTACTCACATATCAGACAAGGAGTGAGCGTGTAGCTGTAACAGTGAGGCCGAGCTATGCCCCTAGTTCTGGTACATCTATCGAGCGAAGAAGACAAGAAAAAGACCCGAGACGTCGAGTACGTTGCCCGGTATCGGGCAGTGTCACCAGTGTTAGGGTTTTCGTCACGCACAGCGTTGCTGCAGGGTGGCAGCTCGCTGTGTAAAGTGCGCCGAAGGTCACGACTCCTCTATTGACGTCCACAACCGAAGAAGGCGAAAGGACCACAAGAGGACACCGTCGACAGCGCCGCCTTCTTCAACCCGAACCGGCGTCAGATACACCCGAGCGACGGCAGGCAAGGTTGAAAGGCGGATATACCGATAGCGGCTCCCGCCGTTATCGTTACCCCGTCCACTCAACCCGCCTTAGGGTTCAATATTGAGACGGCCCTACCTGTCATCCGAAAGGTGGCCGAGGTACTCGCTCAGGCGAAAACTGCGACTGACCAGTGGGGAGTGATCCTCACGCACGGTCAGGAGGTGGTTGCCCTTTTCGGGTTATTACACAAAGGTCCGAAGCGAAGATTGGCGCCCAAGGTTAAGTATACAGTATCGATTTCTTATTTCTTATGTTCTGTCTAACATTACCATTTCTCCAACAGCGCTTCACCCTTTGGAATTCTAACCCGACAAACGTCCTGTAGTAACCTAGTTACTACAGAACGACTTATTATGTCTCAAACTAATACCTGTTTCTTTCTCTTACAGATCTACTTGAGCATCAATAGCTGCATGATCGCGACAATCGACCACAGGTGATGCCCACATCCACACAATCACCATCTATCCACAACAATCATCATCCACGGCTACAAGAACAACATACACAACAATGGTGTGAACTGGCAACACTGAACATCCACAACCAACAACAATCTGTCAGCTACCAAAACAGCTGCTCGTGAAATAGGCTTTTTGTACAGATCTAAGCAGTACTTTACCTCTCGACAACTCCTTCTGCTGTATAAGGCCCAAATTCGGCCTCATCTGGAATATAATTCACACCTTTGGGTTAGTGCTCCCCAATACGCTCTTGATATCGTTGATCGTATTCAAAAGAGAGCGATTAGGCTTATAAATGACCCGTCCTTAACTTCTCACATACAGTCCCTTGAGCATAGAAGGATGGTTTCAGTTCTTTCTTTGTATTATCGTTATTACAACGGCTATTGTGCTGGTGAATTACATTATTTGATACCATCTCCGGCTATCTTTGCGAGAAACACTCGGTTCGCTCATTCACATCATCAGTATGCAGTACAAATCTCCACTTGTCGTACCAAACGGGCGCAATCCACATTTTTCTACACGGCTTCTAAACTCTGGAATGATCTCCCTAGTTCCTGCTTCCTCTCACTTATGATATGAGAAAATTTAAGGTAGTTGTTCATAGGCATCTATTGGCAATTCATTATCCCTCTATACATCCTCCTAAGTGTTCCTGAGTGCTTTAGCACGATAGGCCTTATTTAGCCTGTTCAGGTCCACAACCATAAAAAAAAAAAAAAAAAATCAACACCACAGTGCTGAAGGAGGAGAAGATCCTCAAACTGCACACTACAATACATCAATGCACTTGTTATATTTGTTATGACTTGTTGACTTGTATACCACTAAAATAGTCAATCATTTGCGGCTGCTTAATGACCATAACATACCTGTTAAGTGTGATAGTAAATAGTCGGTGAAGTGATTTTTTTTTTGCTTCATAATTAGGTATTCTTTTAGGTACTAAAATTTCTGAAGGATTGAATTGCGCGTCAACCGGTTTAAAAGAAATTGCGAATGATACAGTGGCAAATATGTTGCAGAGCACCAAGAAAATTTCAAATAATATTTTTTGTAACCGTTTACAGAAAACTGAAAAAATATATTGTCAAGTTTAATGACGAACGCGAATGCCTAAATGGAAAAATGTATACATTCATTTTACAATGGAATGCACTGAAATATGTTTCTACCACAGTGTACATTTAAAATTATTATTATTAAAATGTTTACATTTGTAGCCCTCAAGTACTAACGAACATTAGTATGAATGTTTCATTATCTCTCATCATCTCTCTGGAAACACTATGTTTACACGTCTATTTAGCATAATATGGAAAAGGGGATTTTAATGTACACCTGCACAGAAGATTTTGCTCGTGCGGTAAAGAACTAACTATTGAAAGTTCCTCAATAACCGTAAATAAATGCTTCTTTATTTTGCTTAGCAACGTTAAACATCGCTTGTATTGTTTTTGGGATTTGTGTTCAAAATAGTTTTAAAATAATTTCTCCAGAATACAAAATATCACCTGAAACTGCAAAAGTAAATGCAGAATCACTGCCCTAGAGGTCTTGTGGGAGATATGTAAATGACTACCGTCTATTCTGCAAGTGGCGTCAGCAAAAAGAAATTAACACAGTAAGTCATGATACTCTTCTCGTTTATTAGTCCGGAAATGTCTAACACATGAGGTATAATGGATTAATTACACGTCCATAAATGCTTTTTCTATTTTGCCTACATAATGCTTCTATTACGATATGCTAGTGACGTCATTTGCGTATCGAAATGTAGTTGATTACGGTATGCAAACTGTATTGTTATCGCGTTGGTAACACTGTCAAAATTTCATAAATGTCTAAACACTTAACATAACGTAACCCTTTAGTTGTTAAATACGAATTAGTGGTACGTATTTGTTAAAACTACAACCTATTATTTTTTATTTGAAGCTACAGAGGGATGTTTTTACGATTACTCTATTGTGTAGTCATGGGGATAATAAATACGGTTATGGTACCAAATGTTAACAATTTGCACAAGCATCGAAGGATTTTGGGTAACCCAAGATGTATTTATCATGTATTTGTACTTCAAATAAGATTATGAGGTATCCTTGTTAAATGTGTTATTGTTTCTTCTTTGCAGGATAATTTGACTATACATATATTAAACAATGTGTTTGGAAATTGAGCAAGTGAACAGTGTATTTACTTATTCGCAAACCCCGATATTCTCAACACGGAAGCAAATGTACACAATGTTTTATTCAATTGAAAAAATGCAGTATCAAGTAAATATTTTTGTTTAAAAAGGCATGAAAATGGAAAATTACAAAAAATAGCATAAAAAACGCGTTTCATAAGAACTTAAAGCCCTCATTCTTTAAAACTTCTTTTAAACTTAAATTCGTGCTTCAAGACTGGTCTTATGAAACTTGTTTTTTAATATGCTATTATCACATTCGTCGTTTAGAAAACTCGTTTCTTAATACAATATTCCCTTGCTTGCATGTCACGCGCGCACGGAAAAAACCTATTCTCTGAGTTCCTAATGAAATATACTATTTTGCCCTATCCATCTACCGTTGTTTGCTTACCAGACATGTTGATTAGTACTTTTAAGTGCGCTATTACCGGTGTGCTGCTATTTGTTATGGAAATAACTAGAATATCAAACATATTATACCTCATTACGGGTTGTAGAACCTTGGAAAAAATTTTAAGTATTGATTGTAATTTAAATTTAATTTAATGAAATCCATAAATGGCTTACATTAAAAAGGAATATTTCAATTTCGCGCGCTATAAGTATGGTAGTTGAGATTTTGAATTTGACAATTTTTGTTTAATACATATTATGATTGATTTTACATACATTGAATTATTTTTATGTTATCTATCCTTTACTTCTGCTACTAAGATCTACAAATAGTCATTTTTCACAATTATTCAATTAACACATACTTTTATTTAGCATTCTAAACGCAATCATGGCATAGAAATAAATTTGACAAATAAAAACTATGCATTATCTTGTTACTGTAGTATCCATTCAAATTAAAACATGTAGTAAGCTATGCAAACAACACATTTATTCTAGCGCTTATTATTATGTAGGTATGTACGAAATAACAAAAATGATGATGTATAAAATTTCAATTTTTAATGATTTCGCAAGCCGTAATAGATATTTATGTATTATGGGCATAATCAGAGGATTATGGCTCGAGGGAATGTTAAAAGCCCGACGCGAAGCAGCTTATTCTGAGCCATAATCTATAATACGTGTACTTAATGTTTATTTTATTTTGTACCATGAAATTGGAACAAAATTTTAAAAGATTCAGTATTTTGGCAAGTTTTAAATGCAAATGCAGTGAAATAAAGTCGACAGTAGGCTAATTTGTGGTTACTAAGATACTGTGATATTGCTAAATTGTTGCTAAGGTACTGTTTGTTTGTAAATAATTTGCATTCTAAAATGGAAGGTGCAAACGCAAAGACTAATTGTATTGTTACTAAAATACTGTGATATTGCTATAAATTATATTGTTAAATTAATAAAGGTTGTATAGTAAGGTTGTTGTTTCAATAATTCTTTCAACTTACGTAAAATATCATGTCATGGGTCAGCTGTCAATCATGCTACTTAGCAACAATGACATTTCCGTGCTATAAAGACCACATTACGCCCGCATTTGGAGGCGTATAATAGATATTTATGTATTAAGGGCATAATCAGAAGATTATGGCTCGAGGGAACGTTAAAAGCCCGACGCGAAGCGGAGGGCTTTTATATTCCTGAGAGCCATAATCTACAATTATGCCCGTGGTACATACAATGTTTTATTTTATTTTGCACCATGAAACTGGAACAAAATATTAAAAAGTTTCAGTATTTTCGGCAAGTTTTTAAATGCAAATGCAGTGAAATAAAGTCGACAGTAGGCTAATTTGTTGTTACTAAGATACTGTGATATTGCTATTATATATCATGTCATGTGTTTGCTGTCAATCATGCTGCTTAGCATCAATGACATTTCCGTGCTATAAAGACCACATTACGCCCGCATTTGGAGGCGTATAAAGAACATTATGGTGGCAAAATAAAATAAAGAACATTATGGTGGCAAAATAAAATAAAATATAGTATACGACATTCAATCGTCAAGTACCTTCAGAACAGGTCCCGAAAAATAACTTAATTTCACTGCAATTTTAATTTAATTATAACAAAACTATAAATCTCAATATTATACGATTTTTACCAATTCACACAAATGCAGAAATTATATTTTATAAGTTTTGTTATCAACGAATAGGTTCAAAGGTAAATATGTAATTAAAAATTATTATTAATTTTATTGAATACATAAATGAAAAGTTTACCTAGAGTAGGATTTGAACCTACGACCTGTACTTTGCTAGAGTATCGCGCTACCAACTGCGCTATCGGGATTCAAGCCCCAATCGATATAAATTTTGTGTTTATGTATGTAGAACTAATGTACATTCTAAATATAATGAGATTACAATCAAATTATTTATATTAATGGAATGTGAGCCTGCAATATCGCAAGGGTTCACACATACCAAATTAATAATAATTTTTATTTTATAAGTAATATTGAAAAGTAATAAGAATGTATTTAAATTTTGCGCGCTGAGGTACATATATGATAGTTGAGATTTTAAAATTGACAGATTTAACATTTAATAATTAATGTAGATATATAATTTACGAATATTGGGTGATTTTTATTTTAACGATCTTAATATCTACAATCCTTTTTTTTTAATTCAATTAGCAACATCGTATATCTTATTAGGGTTAGAAGTATCACTTTTTGCGGCCAATCTGTTCTGTTCCTTTGTTTTAACAAGAACTGATGAGCCACAAAGTCACATCCAAACCGTATAAAATATACTATTCTTTAATGATTTCCATAGTATTAATAATTTTAATAATAAAAGTATTATACGATATTCGATCGGTAAGTAGGTACCTCAAAACAGGTCGAGAAAAACGTCAGAAAAATGAGAACCTAAGGGTAAATTTTTTTATTTTTCGTAATGTATTATTTATTATCTATTCTTTGATGTAATCCAAATTGCATATTAATTTATTTACGTTCGTGTAATATAATCGGTTTATGAAATGCTTAAACAATCATACTAATTCAAGTTATTGTACTTAAGCAATAAAATTTATTTTTGTTGAATGTGCAATTATAATTTAGAAAGTAGCTAGGAGTTAGTAACGAATTTAAACACAAGTATTTTAACATTAAATACAAAATTCAATTAACATTGGAACATCGTTCGCTTCCGAAGACTTTAATGAAAGTAGTGTAATAAATGAGGCCTCTGCAAGATTATCCAACACCCAGTTATCTATGTAATCTAAAGTTCAACAATAACATTGTTGCCATAACTGAAGTACATACACCCTCAGAGCTCATAAAATAGAAACTAACGATAATAATTAAAATACTTATCTTTTTGGGTTTTTTAATGGTGTATTTGTATATTTAAGCTATTCAAATTATACATTTCGATAACACTTACATTTATGTACAGTAGTTAATATCTTTCAAAATTGTTAAAAATGTTGAAGTAATTTGGTATTTTAAATTTTACAAAATTGTTTCATCTTTAATAATTTTTAAAGGTATTACTACTGACGAAGATAACTGTAAGTGTTATCGAAAGGTATAGCTTTTATAACTTGAATATATAAATACCCCATTTAAAAAAACCCAAAAAAGATGTTAGAAGTATTTTAATATCTATAATAATGGGGAAAGTTTACATTTTCATATAACGATAATAAGTTCTGTACAGATTCTAATGCCTAGACAATTAAAACTAACTCAGGCTTTGATCTAAACTACCTACTATCTAACAAAACGTAAACTATTTTTATAACAAAAATTAAAATAATCCCTAAAAGGTGATCTTATTAAGATTTTGTACTAGTTTATTCTTACGTAATTCACAGATACATACTTAGATAAAAGATAGTGGCTAATTAATTAATAAAAAGTTTGTCAAGGTTGAATTTAGATAAAAAATAACCATCGTACTATGGTGTATTTATTTTCAATTTCTACTAATGCATTCTACAAGCAATAATCGCTTACCTACTTACATACATTTCCCGTATATTTATAATTTATATTTTATAAACCAGAAAAATAAGGTATAATGTAACGCATTGAAAAGTGAATTATGGTAATTGGCCAAATTAAAATTGAATTACACTTTATCCAATGTTAATTAAACCTTCAATTCGTTAAAAGCTAATTAACACAACATTCCTTCAAAAAAGTTTTGGTAATGTTCTAATGTGATATATTTACGTGCTAATTAAAATAAAATGAAATAGCGTATATTAATCATATTACGTAATTGTTACAAATTATGACATAGCTTATATTTTTATGGTGGTTTCTTAAGTAGATAATTTCATAAAACTGCAGTATAAAACTTTTTATTTGTTTGTCTATTGATAATAAAATATTACTCTTAATCGATAAACACACCCACTGACCCAAAAACTATGCACTCTTTTAGACACCTACTATCACGTATTATTCAATTATATATTGTTATTTAATAGCAAATCCTTTGATAGAATACTGTATTATGTACCGTTGTTTATAACGTAGGTATGTACCTACAATGACTTGAGTTATTTGCTTCCATCAGAATGAGAGTGGAGCAACGTTTATTTTAGTTTATATCGGAATTACAGTTATATAAGGAGCTACTACCATTAAGTGTCTTATTTCGCAAAAAAAATTGCAGCAATTGACATTAATTTTTGCAATTCTTATATATATATATATATATATATATATATATATATATATATATATATACACATTTTTTTTTTCATTATTTGTATGGGGATATCGGAAACCATAAGAGTTACACATTTGCTTAAATGGGGAAAGATTTGCTTCTTTAGAAGACTAATCCAGGTACGCTTTTGTTGATTTAAGAAAATGCATGGATTACTAGGTATTTGTAAAAAAGTAAAATTCTCCAAAAACCACAGTTTGCTATGACAGATTTTAATAGTGTATTTTTTTCTGATTGTAATGATGTGAGGGTTGTATCACATATTTTAATAAATAAAAGCACAACACACGTTTTTCTCTTATTAAGTTTAATAAAAATCATATCTTGCCATGGAAAACAAAAAAAAAATTAATGCGACTCCTTTTCAACACGGAGTTAACAGCTTTCCTAATTTTACGCCCATCTAATCTGTAGCTCCTGCTGGGTTGCATATGATCGCACATATTCGAAATCTTTTATTACTCCAAATACAAAACATGTAAAGGGGAACGTGCAGCCTATCCACGAGTTTGGAAAACTTTCATCTAAATATATTTTAACTTGCGCCGGATAGTGGGGTGGGGCACCGTCGTGTTGATACCACTGTATGTTTGCACGGGTTTGTAAATTTAATTCATATAGGATATTGTTAAAATCTTCCATAAGAATTGCAAATATTGATTTTTAGTTAAAGTCCCATTAAAAATAAATGGTCCAACAAGCTACGAACCAATAAGAGCGCACCATAAATTGAAGCCAAACTTAATCTGAGGTTATCTTTGTTGTAAACAGTATTTGCTTGAGCCCACAGGTGTTCATTATGGCGATTGAACATACCAAAGTTTGTAAAATGTGTTTCATCGGTGTTGATGTAGATGGATTTTGATAACAGCTAGAACATTTATCTGCACGTTTTCATCAATATTACCACTATTTCTGGGCTTCAGAAAACTTCCAAACTCTTTTAAATTGTTGTATAAATTCATGAAGGTGTCTAAAGATGGCTGAGGGCGATTAAAATACAACAAAAAATAGCGTTCGGCTGCTCGTTGACTGTTGTTGTTACAAATGATGTAACATTCGATCATATCAAGTTTCTCGAAATTTGCGTACTCCATAATTAATTTTCTAAAGCAACTTCACACTGAAAAAACTGATAAGAATTACACTAACGAACGATGAAGATAAACAACGCTTCAGTTGCTTTGCTTTTGTTTTCCATGGCAAGATATGACTTTTCCTACACTTAATAATAGAGAAACGTGTATTGTGCTTTTATTTATTAAAACAAGTGATAGAACCCTTACATTACAATCAGAAAAAAAAAGCACTATTAAAATATGTTATCGCTAACTATGGTTTCCATTTAAAAAAATTCTACTTTGCGCCATAACTTCAAAATGCTAAGCAAAATTAAAAAACTAGCACGGTGACGTTATTCAGCACAAATTTATCTATAAATTGTATTTAAGTAATTTTTATCTATCTTTAGAAATAAACGAATTAAAGCGCTGAACGATTTAGGAGAATTTAACTCTTTTACAAATATCTAGTAAGCCATACATTTCCTTAAATCAACAAAAGCGTATCTGGATTAGTCTTCTAAACTAGCAAATCTTTCCCCATTTATGAGAATGTATAACTCTTGTGGTTTCCGAGATCCCCATACAAATAATGAAAAAAACTCACTGCATACATATATATATATATAATATATATATATATATATATATATATATATATATATATATATACATATTTAATGTATGGTTTAATGATATACAGTTTTGAGAAGTAATTCAAATGGTTTTTTGCCTAGTACAGGGACCTAGAAAAGAAACATAAAACTAATGATGAAATAAAGTTTTTGTGTGTAACTATAAATAATTTTTTTTAAGAATTTACCGTTCATCAATCACTATCACAATAAATTCAAAATTTAATAATTGTTTATGTATGGAACCTGGACTGTTAGTGGATCGAAGGTAAATCAACTAAAGGCCAGAACATCACTTACCGCCTGATATATCTACAACATAATTTTTCTTACCAAACTACTAAGGCTCCAAAATACCAGTCTCAGAAGGAATCTAAAAATATTAAATGGTGGTATTCATACATCAAGATGAGAAGACCCTATCACGTGATATTTACTATGAAGGAAATTAAAACATTCTCCGCCGTACAACTGCAGGGTCAAATTACAATTGTTCAAAAATATACGGCTCGATCAAAAATACCCGACACAGCCGCTCTTATGAAACATGACGTTAGTAACCATTTGCCGCAACATACGTAATAGTGCGTCCATACTCAACATAACCTCAAAATTGACTATTAACGCTTAATGTTTAGGAAATACGTCGTTAGTAAGCATTTTCCGCAACACATATGATAGTACACCTATATTAAACATAACATAATTGTAGTGTTACCCATTTGTAAAACAAATTAAATCATATTTCAATTTGCTTTTTTGTTCTTTGCATAATTTTGAATAATTAGGGCACTCCTAAACATTAAACGTCAAATGTCAATTTTGAGGTTATTTTAGAATGGGCGAGCTATCACATATGTTGCAGCATATGGTGACTAATGTGTTGGTAAGTTAAGAAACCATAATTGTAGCTAAATGAGCTAAAAAAGTACAAGCAGTCTGACCTTCCTATTGAGTTAGGAATGAAACACGTGACTTTTTGTTCATAGAAAATGATGCTCGTAGCATCTTCCTGTAGGACGAAAATGGTGGCCACTTCATACACATGTAGTAAAAATCCTAACAAGTAAGAAATTGGTTTAACTTAGGCTTCTTTATATAGTTCAATTCAAAATGATCAAGCTGTGTTCAATTACGACATTTTAACGAATCGATATGTCAGAAAAGAACAGTATATTATTAAATGATATACAAGTAACGTTAGTTATACTAAAAGCTTGAATTGTTTTCATAATTTAACAATTGTTAAATCCGAAAAGTCACAGAAAACGAATAATAGCGAAATTGAAGTGGAAAGTTGTGCCATCAAAATTTATAAAAATATAAAAATTTTTCCCACAAAAATACTTGAGGAAAATGAGCGGTAAGGTTGGTGTTTGTTGCTCTGCTTGTACGCATATTTCAGTAGCCTGAACTTTCTGGATTTTACAGGTTGTAGGTTATTTTAATTTTTTTTTAATTTCTTATTGTTGGTTTATTACGGTTCTCTTGTGAGGAGAAGCTCTTTTGATTTTCTAATGGTTGGTAGTATTGTTGTATTCTTGTATAATCCGTACTTGGAGGACATTTTGCACAGTCTCATTCCTTACGATTCCCATGCGATGGTGTGTGGCCCCCTTGCATGTGCAGATTCCAGTCGTTTGTTGTTGGTTGAAAGATCTCGTGGAAGCGAATGTTAGGATTTGTGTAATGTAGGGCGGTACCCGTGCGTTCGGCCATTCGTTTTGTCAGACTTGAGGGCGTCGTTTATATACCTTTTAAACAAGAAAGAAGATGAGCATATCCCTTGTGGAATTCGGGCTTTTTTCCACGTGATGTCGTAGAGGTGGACATGCACTTTCAATTAAAAGGTGCCGTTTGGCGGGTAGCTGACAGTAGTTGAATTCGGGTTGTCATCTAGTCAGAGGAGTTCTTAAAGATCTTTGATAGTGTGTGGAGTATCGAGGTTACATTATAATTATAGTACTACCTCAGTGTTTGCCTTTCACCCGAGCGTCGCGAGTTCAAACCTGGCCGATGTAGCCGTTTTTGTAAAACTGAGAGAAAACAACGCACTCCTTCTCGCAATGGGAAGCAAAACTGTAGGTCCCGTGGGAATACGATGTTTGACACTAAAGGTGGAATTCCTTTAGTAGGGCAAACTTCTAGTGACGGGTAGTGCTAATAACCATTGGTAGTTGATGTCTTGTTGTTTGAGACATTGAGGTAAGTTCGATAATAATTAAAATAATTACCTTTTGGGTTTTTATCTTTTTCATATTTCATTAATTTGTTCTAACATCGTTAATATTTAGAATTGTAATTGTACGCGGTAATTCAAACTCGATGCCTTGGCCTTATTGTACGAACACGGGAAAAGATAATCAAATTCTGATTGAGGGATCTTAAATGGTTTATGTTAGTGCATAATTTGCACCAATAAATAAACGTTTAAACATTTTAGAAATTGAGGTTATATTGTGCAAAAATAAATTGTTCCCAGGAAATTTTATTTTTCTTAATACACAATGTTGCTATTTTTCTGAATTTAATCCGCCCAAAACCATTGTTCTACGTTGTTGGGTTCAAAAATTACAGGGATAAATCATTTTAATAAAATGTGCTATAAAATCGTGTTAGCCAGTTGCAAACTGATAAACCTAAATTGTTTTAAAATACTTATCTGTTTGGATTTTCAAATGACGTAATCTTAAATAATTCCAAATAATTATTACTATTGAGGACGATAACTGGTATTGTTATCGAAACGTATATATAAATATAAAATACACCATTAAAAAACCCAAAAAAAAGCCAAGTATTTTAATTATGTGTAATAATCGTGAACGTTGACATTTTCATGCTACAAATTTATTCTTGTTAAACTTGACATTTTGCTGTTAGGAGAGTTTTAATTGACTAGTTATAATTAAGTTTCTATTTTATTATCGATATTTTCTCACAATCAAAAAGTGGACATGTTTATTTATGGTAAATGCACCAAGAGTTCAGTGCAAGTAGCCCAGATATACCGTGAACGATATCCAGAAAGGCACCCCCTTGACACACAAATGTTCAGTAGTTTGGAACGAATTTTACGAAATGAAGACGAATTTTCTCGTAGAAAGCAAGCAAGTCGAGAACCAATTTTAAGTATTCTATTACTCAGAAAGTTTTGAAAAAATATGAATATCCCGATTATAAATTACACAATTTGGGCCTTTTAACTGAAACCCATGAATAAAAACTTATAAATGTTATTTTTAATGTAATAATTGATCATGAAGTAAGGGATCAACGAATATTTCACTATAATTTATGGACTGATTAGAGTCGATCTATACGTAAGGGTAAGCCTAATCTCCATGTAATACACGAAATTCAAAACCAAGGACATTTTGGTATAGACGTTTGGTGTTGTGTAATTGGTCAAAATCAAATTGGTGCACATTTTTATAACCATAATCTTGAAGGCACAAACTATTTAAGATTTTTACAAACGGAGTTTCTACTTTATTAGAAGAAGTTCCTCTTTAGTTACGTCAAAATTTGGTGTTCCAACATGATGAAGCTCCCCCGCATAAAGTCATAATTGTCAAGGATGGAAAACCTTTTTTTGTTCTCCGTCATTTGTTTTTCTGACATGATTGAGTTTTTTTATTGATCTAGTCCAGTTTGACAAATAAATTCGTAAATTTATTTATTTGCATCTGGCTAACATCATTTTACAGCTCGTTTTATTAAATACATTTTTCCCTGTAGCTTTTGAACCCAACAAGGTAGAAAAAGTTTTTGGGCAGAATGAATTTAGAAAAATGATAACATTCGAGATATAAAAAATAAATAAAATTTCCTGGGAAAAATGTATTTTTGTGTGATAAAAACTATCGTTTGTTGTGATTTGCCTGCGGGTTGTTCCTTCAACCACTCGGGTTGATTTAGTTAAAGCCCCGTATTATTTCGCCAAACAGCTAAATGTAGCTGATCTACTATAATAAGTCTGAAGGAAGCCTCCATCAAGTCATCCAACCCTTAGGATGGCTATATCATCCTTTGTGAAAGTTGGTCATTTATATAATTTTCTTTGCTTCTTCATGCAAAAAAAAGCATGATCGGTTCAGGCAGGTTTTTGAATCATAAAATATTACATATATAATTCAATTTTGAACTTACAGTAGCATCAATAATCAAAAAACAAAAAATTTTAAAATAATAAATCAGTGTTACAAAATGGTGCTGAAGTGTGGGCTTCTAATTACAAATTTCAATTAAATAATTAATGAATTACAAAATATTACATTGAGTGCTTATTTGGGTTTTACTGCGGGATATTACGTCTTGTGTTGGCGCTAAAAGTAAGGTATTTATATGGTCGGCGTTCAGGATGGTATCCAGCTGTCCCTCTATTGTACGTACGTGTATTTTGTCAATGCAATGTGAAGTTTGGCTCATTGTTTTGGATGAATATGTCGGCTAGTCTAGTCGTATTTTTGACCATCTGGGTTCGCTCTACGTGACTGTTTCAGAAAGTGTTGTCTAATTTTCGTAGTTTCTTGCAGTGTTGCTCATTTGAAAGAAACCTGACGTTTAATGTTTGCGTTACGTGTGGTCTGTTAGTCTCGATAACCGCCTTTTTGATTTATTTTCTTCACGTAGGTATTAAAATATCTCACGCCTTTTGTTTGTTTGAGTAGTTGGAATACTAACTGCGAGGAATCCCTCAATTTTTTTCGTCTGGATTTTTGTTTTCAGTTTCTCGAGATTTCGGTTGATTAGCTTTCATGTGGTTATGATGCGTTCTAAATCTTCATGGTACCTTCGTGACTTAGCTTACGGCTGGTATTAGGTACGGGCTAATATAAACAATCATGATCACTGGTAGGTGGTCGGAAGTGATATCGTTACTAACTCCAGGTCGCATAGATATAGCATCGCCTGCACGTCGAGCACATCCGTATCCTGTATCAGTTTTGGCGGATTGCGCGTCTCCCACTCTAGCATGGTGGTATTGTTAATACAAAGAGGACGTCAATGTTCTCAAATGAAAACCTTACGGAAACTGTACATTTTATCATGAAAGTAGCATAAAATATCTTTCATAAATGATATTCACATTTAATTTAGTGCCCTTTTTTTACCAACAACGAATAGTACTTTTTTAACAGTTAATTGCCTCTGTTGCGACGATGATTTCAAAAAGAACAAATTTGGTTACCCCCAACGAAATGATGGATAAATTTCTGTCCTGGATAAAAATTGTTGTTATTCTGTAAATGCATAAAATACAACTATAGAAATATGTTTTTTTTTAATTTGTTAGTTTTTTATTCTTAGTTATTATTTTTCGTTCCAAATAACGGTAGCGATGACAGCTGCAATTATGAATCAGATGTTAATACCACCAACAATGATCCCGATGAACGCTAATGAAAGAAAAGAAATGTCCACTGTTATAATAAAACTATGAAAGACTTCTTGAAGAAGTCAGCGAATTAGAAATTGAGTATGTCTTAAAACTTTTCAGGTAAGGGAGGAATACCACCTAGTAAAGAAATTGCGAAAGAGACATTTGTAGAGGTCTCCGCTCAGCGCAAAGAGCTGATGTATAAAACTCCTATGCAATCTCCACCTCGGAAAGTTAGCACCTAAAAAATACATGGGTGTGTCAATCAAACTTAACCAGTAGATTGAGTATCACACGAATCAGTTAATAAAGATGATGTCGCTATGGTCTGAGGTCTCTATCCGAGTGATGACATGATGAGATTAAAAAATGTGGAAAAACATGAACATGGAGTTTAATGTGTTACGAATATTAGCAATGATTAATAGTACAAAATCCTGACAAAGATACGTAGATATCACCTGCGGGAGACATCTAAAAAGGGGTGCCAATAAATCCAGCCACTTCTGATCAGTTTTAGTCTATGCCCTCGATAAATCATGTAACGTAATATTTGACAACAGCCGGATGCAGGACTGATCATGTTAAAACAGAGTATTTACTGCATCACTTAGATAGAAGTTTACCACTCACACATTCAGTTGTAAGCAGTGAGGCTGAATTGAGGAGTGGAGTATTGTTCACAACGACACCGTATGGATCTTGAACAATATACGGAATTGTCTAACAAAATGAGCGATGAATTGTCATTGTAAGAGATTTGAATGTCAAAACATACTCTCCAATGCGTAGATGGTCCTAGCGGTTTAGTCATTAGAATTAGACGATTATTTGGCTTATGTAAGTTCGCCTGGGACTATTATTGTTCGTAGTTGAACTTATAAGGTTAGTGGAGAGACATTTACCTAGTGTGTCTGGTTCTTCTGGTTAGAGTTACTGTAGATATGTCAAGAGATGTACAACGTGGACGATTTAGTGAAGACACTTTCGTCAACAGTCGTTACGTCAATTACCCTCACTGGAATGTCATTGATATTATTGCAACATTAAGAGGTTTTCATACAGAGGAAGCAGTTGACTCTTATCTGGATTTGGAAAGCGGATAATGAACGCCTTCCAAGAAATAACAGCAAATCAACTCCGAACTATGGAATCATTTTACAAACAGCAGAATAATTTTAATGCTACTTTATTAGAGACTATTAATTACTCAATTCGGAAAGTATCTACAGGGACGCACCACAAAAACATGTTTGGTAAATCTCTGATGATATTTTATGTTCAGTAACAGAGACAAAGCTGCCTTTCCGTATCTTTCAATACAGATTTAAGTGTTTCCTATTCTTCATATATAGTTGTGGTAGTCTGGTAGATTTCATCGATATGCGTAAGATCAATCCTATGTTACGTTTGCAAACAATTTCACAATTATGGTTGTTTAACCAAAGTGAATGCTAAGGACTTGTTTTAGCGGTACAGCTCGCAATTGGTATTTTTTAAATTCATTAGTTACTTTGTATATTCTTTTCCCAGCTTTGGTCCAAGAAGAATCAGGTAGTATTTTTGGGGTAATAATAATTAAACAGTTCCTAAGGATAGATTTGTGAAAAAAACTGTTTTGTCATACCAGGTAATGCAATTTTAAACGTCATGTACGGTAAATTAATATATATATATATATATATATATATATATATATATATACTATTATATATATATATATATTATATATAAGTTTCTGTAAAATATGACGATCTAACCCAACTTACCTCAGTCCAAAAGTGGATGGTTTCAGAAATAAAATGTTAAAAGTTGAATTTGGTTTTAGTTTTCATAATAATTTTAATAATCGGTGTATTGTCACAATATTCGGCTGGAGTGAAACATTATAATCTGCTTTCATGTTCATGAAAATTTAGAGGGCACCATTTGCAGTTTTTCGCACATATTTAAAGCGAGTTAACTTTTTTGAGCCACACTGTAATTTACTTTTAAATAAAATTTCTTATTCTTCGTCTTTCACCTAAAAAAGGTATACCTGGTAAGAGTTGATTTAAGCAGCCGTTTTTGAGATATCTGGGTTTCGTGTATGTCTAAATTATTGTAATAATTGAACCGAAGGCGTTATTAAATAAATTAACTGTCACTAAATTTTGAATAGAAATTCTTATTTTCCTACGTTTTTTACCAAATAAAGCTATACCTGGTATGAGCTGAGTTTGTGAGCACCCTTTTTTTGGATGTGTGCATGTAAATATTTGATTTCTTACACAAAACTCACCATAGCATTGCATTGCCACAAGAATAACACAAAAAATTACAAAAACAAGTGCATGTGTTCAATTTGTAGTAAAAACAGCCAGTAAGAGATTTATCAGCAACAAAAGTTAATTTAAAAAAACGCTTTTAACAAATGTTCAAAATGACGTCCATTTTCGCGCGTACAAAGATTAATACGTCATAAAAAATTAAATTAAATTCTCTGGAGCATTTCGTCATCATTTCTCAAAGCGCCAATTCCCGTTTGAGTAGGTCTCCTTAATTCATCTTCTGTATCTACGGACCTAGAATACACAACGGTTTTCAAAGTTCCCCATAACAAGTAATTCATCGGGGTCATTTCAAAAGATCGAGGTGGCCAATTTGCAGGATACTGTTCGTTCAAATAATTCCGTACGTGTAACATAAACTGTGGAGGAGCACCGTCATGCATAAATCACATTCCTCTTCTAAGTTCCAAGGGCAGGGGATCTAATAAATCTGATAATTCGTTTTACAGATTGGTCATTTCTTCGTTGGTATACAGTACGGCCATGAGGAAAATAAATTTGCTTGCTAATTCTCTTTCACAATATTACAGTACTAAAACAAAGCAGCAATGTACCAGAAACATCAGCAACAACACCGATTACTTTAAGATTCGATTTGACACCAGTCAGATTTTAATGACAGTTAATGTATTATATGTATCGCCTTCTCTTTAAATTGTGTTCAATTATTACAATAATTTAGACCTGGCCATACACGAAATGAAATGGCTGCTCAAACCAACTCTGGCCAGGTATACCATTTTAGGTAAAAGATATTGGAGATTAAGAAATTCTACGGTGTGGTTCATAAAAGTTATTTCGTTTTAAATGTGTTTTAAAAGTAACGCCCTCTAAATTTTACAATGAAAATGAAAGCAGATTATAATGTTTCACTCCCCAACCCACCCTCTAGTCGAATATTGTGACAATACAAAAATTAAAAAAATCTTTTATGAAAAACTAAAACCAAATTGAACTTTTGACACTCCTTATCTCTGAAATGATCCACTTTTGAACTGAGATAAGTTGGGTTAGATCGTCATATTTTAGCCTCAGGAATTTGTGGTAGTATGTTTTCCGCACCTTTTAGAGAAACCCTGTTAGACTTGTATAATTTTTGCAAGGATCCTTCATTGTGCATAAAAATTATAATACATCGTAACTAGCGAAGTACATACTCTAGCAAAATGGAGGTCGTGGGTTCAAGTCCCACTCGAGTTAATGTGTTACTGTATGTACTTTAAAAGTTAATTTTGAAATAAAAATACAATTTTCATATTTATATACATATATATATATATATATATATATATATATACGCGTGTGCGTGTGCGTGTGCGTTGGTGGTGTGTGCGTGGTGCGTGGTGGTGTGGTGTGTGTTGTATGTGTTGTACAAAAAGTGTTGTAAACTTTTCAAGAGTTATTTTGAAATCGTTAAAATGTTTATTTATCGAATGTAAACTATCTGTACCTATTATTATAACTGTAGTCTTTCCACTATGCCATATGTAGCAGATTTTCCTTTTCTATTATTATAGACAAACATATATATAACAATTATATATGCAAATAAAAACTACTCACAACAAGCGAAATAATAAATCAAGCATATAATACAAACACAAATCTGATCTAATTTATTCCTTTCCGTTTATATGCGAAGGTAAGCAATTTACATAAAAACTATATTTACATCAAATAAAAATATTTATTATGCAAATTAATCAATTTTATGCCACTTTTATAATTTATAATTATAGTTGATAATTTAGATTTTATATCCCGTATCTACCTTAATCCTGACTGTTGCATTAAGTATTTTTTAATGAATTTATAACATTTCATAATTTATTTACACGTTAAAATGTCCATTAATTACATATAAAAAAATTTTTGAATTAACTCTCATATTGATTAAGGATAATACATGTTTCTTGAGAATCAAATACTTAAAAGGTTGTGTACCAAAGGAAGTAGTTAATCAATAATTCATTTTAAAATTAAACAAAACTATGTAACATGATTAAAAGGAATCTTAACAATACAGGTCTAAAATATAAAATATAAAATATAATAATACATTATTTAAATTCTTTTCTATAAAAAAATATTTGAGTAGAAGTTTGTTTGAGTTCCAGAAATGGTTTTTTATTGCATACTGTCATTAATTAGCCTGTGTTAGTAAAATTATCTGGTTACACCTTGTGATTACTTTCAACCTTTGAAAGAGCTTTGTGTATTAAGAGCGCAAAATGATACATCGCCGCTCTGAACGGCAATCTCGCGAGAGCGGCAATGTTACTTTGTGCTCCAATTACACACATGATCTTCTCTGCAACCGGTGTTTTTATAACAATGTTTGGTAAAAATTAATCATTATTGATAATCTCAAATTTGACAGTTCACATTTCAAAACGTGAGCATCACTCTGCGTTAAAAACTGTTTTTATTTTTACAGTATTGCTTATTTTCGTAATTAAAACGTTATTAAAATTATTACATTTCTTTTAATTTCCATTTTGTTGGTTTGAAGGTCGTGATATTTATTTATTGTACGAGAACGGTCTTAACATCACGTGCTGGTCACAAAATTGTCGACATCTGTCAACACCCTTCAACGCATATTTTTGACAAAAGTCGCAGAAACACTAGGCATTTGTTTATTAAGGTTTCCAGCAACAAATTAAAAAAAAGCTTGCTCCTCGGAAAAGTGCAACTTTGCGTTTACTTTTGCAAGCGCAAAGTACTTTGCGCCCGGTTGTAGAAAAATATTATTTTGGTGTATTTTATTTTACGATATTCGTAAATGCCTGAGCAATTAATGTATTTTAAACAGGCAAAACACGTAGGATATTTTTGACACGTGACATTCAACACAAATTCATAAATCAGGCAAGACGTTGTGTTCATAAAGTTGTGGTTGATGAATATTTAGTTTGCTTCAGAATTTAAAATATTTTTATATCGTTAGGCCTCTTCCACAATTGCTTGAGAGTTGCGAAATTTAAAACTACAGCTACTTCTCTATATATAACATAATCGATTCTCAGACTTTTTTTCCCACCCTGCGCTTTAAAATCTATCCTAATTCCGAATATTTTTATGGTACCAGTCCTCGGACGGACGGAGTTCGCGCTAGTTTAAACGTTTCTGTGAAAAACATGCTTAAGATGAAGGATTTCAAAAACTTTTTGACATAATCTAAGATTTCGGATTCACAAACTAGAGGTGCAGCCAAAGCAAGAATTTATAATTGATTGATGCACCGTATTCAAAGACTTTTAATAGAAAGTCCACAAGGTCAAACAAGTACTTTTTGGTACAGTTCAATTATGTCTTGATTTAGTTCTTTGTTAGATGTACCAGATACTTCTTCAACCTACTAATCTTCTCGTTAGTAAAACGCTAACTGACATATATTATGGATGACGTTTTGTGTTGCTTCACTACGAAGTGCCATTCACGCTTCATTTGGGAAAATGGTGTAATAATTTATATACAAAAAAGAAGGATATAGAAGGAGATCAAATATCCTCACCCACGATCTCGTAGTAACAAGTATTAAATCCTAGAAATACAAGATACGGATGAAGCCGAAGTACAGTCTCCCGAAAACAACGAAGAACCACCACCAGTGGTTCTCAGGGAAACTAAGAAATGGAACCATACATTAAAAAATGCCTTTTGTAGCCATACACAAGAAATATAAATCAATATATTCTCTCAAACAGTGCTGCCACCTGAAGATTACAGTTGAATCAATGTAGGAAGCGAACAACGGGACAATGCAGAATAACAGATTAAACATATACAAAACATACAAGACAACTGCCAACATACAGAAATTTCCACCGCTTAGCAGCACTTCCACTGAACAAAGCACTAGTACCGGACGCAACCATAAACATAACTATCAAGAACTGATCACCAATAGCAATAGCCGAAGTAGCAAATAAAGTCCATCAATTACTACTCTTTCCAACCACATGGAAAATGCCAGGCACCATCATAAAAACCGGAAAGCCTAAAGATAACTCATACAGCTGCAGGCCGATAAGGTTGCAGATACCAATAGGAAAAATAATACAAAATAATCCCCCAGAACAACACTGCTTCAGAAATGAACGCAACACCATCTACCAATTCTTACACATCAAAAATATCAGCAGGCTACAACACCAGAAGATCCACGACCCCAGCCTTCCTACACGTAGAAAAATCCTTCGAAAAGGTGTGGCAGGAAGGTCTACAAAAAATGATAAATTTCAGCATCATCATTGCCTTCGTAAAGATGATACAAAAAGAATCCTCACTACTAAACATAAAATTAGAGGTTCCACAAGGCTCACTCTACTCTACTATGCAACATTAGCAAACATAGTAATATGCGAAGATGACACTGTAATATTCACATAATCACTCAAACCGGACCCAGCACACTACGAATAGCGAAGACAAGAAGATACTAGCAGTACTCTTTACAAAAAAAACAAGCGAAATCGACAAGAAACCTAAAAATCAACAACAAATCAATACAATGGTCTAACACTCCGAAATACCTAGGAGTGACGCTGCACTCCAAACTCATCTTCACACCATACGTAACCAACATTAGAAAAAAGGATCGGACAAGCGGTGGCAAATATGTACCCACAAAAACAAACTGCACTCTCAAACCAACATTCTTACCCTAAAAACAACAGTAATCTATTCAATGATATAGGCAGGAACAATATGGTCCCACACCTCACACACAAATATTAATAAACAAACACTCCAAAAACCACTAACGATAATCACAAACGCACCTTAGTACATGAGAAACACTTAAATGCATAGTCACCTACAAATGACCACAATGAAAGAAGTAATTGCATAACAAAAAGAAAAATCAACGACCAACGCACAAGAACATGGAAACCAAACAATCGCTGATACTATGAAAATCACCTAGTACCAAATGCCCCTAAACAAATACTCCAACCTTCTGGACCAGCTGGATGCCAAAATTCACGAGAAGAGCCCTGGCTTGAAGGAAAAAAGAATCATCTTTCACCAGGACAACACACCTGCACACAAACTTGTGTTGGCGATGTGAAAACTGCGATGTGTTCGGAAATCCCCCCTATTCTCTTGATGTGGCACCCTCAGACTTCCATCTGTTCCCAAATTTGTTCCTGGAAAGCGCTTCGCATCCAATGAAGAAGTTGAGAGGGCTATAGATGAATATTTTCACCTCTCACTTACGGGAAGGAATACTGATGTTGGAGAAACGCTGGACCAAGTGTGTTGAAGTCAAAGGAGATTACGTAGAAAAATAAAATCATTTTTACTTTCTCGCTAAACAAGAAAGTATTGCGGTCAAAAACAAATTGAAAAAAATAAGTTGCGTTATTTTGATGTTTTACGACTCTCTGAACCCCAAAAAAAATTTTAGAAAATTTTTCAAAATGCCTGTCTGTGGTCACTCACAAGCCGAAACTATGCGAACAATTTTGATAAAATTTGGAATGAAGGCCTTTGAGACAATTATGTCGACAAAACAAGCTTTTAAACACAATAGGTATGTATATAGGGTATTATTTTGGGGGCAAATTTTCTAATTTTAACATGGAAGATTGAAATTCAGGTGATCGATAACTCGCATGAAATGCAATTTTTTGTAATTTTTTAAAACTTTCAAAATTGAATATGGCCGCAGTTAGTCACATATACATTTTTCGTAGATATATATATATATATATATATATATATATATATATATATATATATATATATATATATATATATATATATATATATATATTCTATTTAGATTTCCACAAGTATTCATGTTTAAATAAGACAATTTTTCTTTAAAACTTGTGTAAATAAACGTAAAAATTAATTCAACGTTTCGGGAACGTCCTTTGTTCCCTTTGTCAAGAATTTATTTGACAATTACAGAAATTGAAATAAGGTAACTATTTTTAACAAGTACAAAATATGAAACAAGGTAACTAATTTAATTTTAATCTGGACGAGTGTGTTTGACTTCGGGTAGTTGGTCTAGTATGTGATGTAGAAGGTGCAGAAGTGGGGACGTCTGGAATAGTTGCAGCATAAGTGTTTGAAATTTCTGGAAGATTTGGAGTTGGTTGAAATGTAGAATCAACTTGTTTAATGATATTCTTCCAAATTTGTGGCATTCTAGAAGTGTCATCTCGTTTATTGAGGGCGTTTGGTCTTCTTTCAATTTCAACTGCTTCTCTAATAATTCTTGCTTGTAAGGTATATAGAGGTGCAATTAAACGGATATTGTTGGTATTAATTTGGTGTCCTGTATCTAAATGATGTGTAGCTAAAGACGATGAAGGATTGTGCTGTTTAATTGCTAGTTGGTGTTCATCGGCTCTCGCATATAATATTCTGTTAGTTTGTCCTATATAAGTTCTTCGACAGTTGTTGCACGGTATCTCATACACTCCTTGGCTTTCATTAGGAACTTTGTCTTTGGGGTTTCTTAAAAGTTGGGACAAAGTTGAATGTGGTTTGAATACCGGTCTGAAGTCGTTTTGGGAAATTTCTTTGCTATTCTGTCTGTAATTCCCTTTATATAAGGTAGAATAACAGGAATCTTTCGTTCATTGTTTGACAAGTATTATTTCTTGGTCTTCTTATTTCGTTGGTAATTTTCAATATTTCTTGATCTTTGTATCCATTTTGAACTAGTATTTTATTAATAGTCTTCATCTCTTCCGTTCTAGAATTTTGGTCAGATAAGTGGTAAGAGCGGTATATCAAGGATTTCATAACGCTACGTAATTGACCAGGATGGTGATGCGAGAGAGTTCAAGTATCTATTCGTATGTGTTGGTTTTCGATAAACTTTGTGTGTAAATTTACCATTAGGAAGTCTTGTTATTAGGGTGTCCAAAAAAGGGAGTGAATTATTTTCTTCAACTTCCATAGTAAATTTAATGTTGTCGTGAATGTTGTTAATATGTCCTAGAAAATGGTTCAAGTTTCCTTTTCCATGGGGCCAAACTACAAATGTGTCGTCAACATAACGAAACCAACATTTAGGTTTTAAAACTGCAGAATTTAAAGCAATGGTTTCAAAATGTTCCATATATACATTCGCAAAAGCTGGAGAGTGGCGAGCCCATAGGTGTTCCTTGAATTTGCTTGTAGAATTGTCCTTTGTATGTAAAATAGGTTGAGTGCATGCAGTGGTTTATCAATTTGAGTATGTCTTGGTTTATTGAGTGTTTTTCTTCTAGAATTTTCATCGTGTCTTCAATAGGTATTTTGGTGAAAAGTGACGTTATGTCGAAGCTAACTAAAATGTCATTTGGAGCCAAGGGTACAATTTTGAGTTTGTGTAGAAAATCATAAGAGTTTTGATGTAGGATACAGCATTTTCA
Organism: Vesta saturnalis; assembly: GCA_036346205.1. Taxonomy (NCBI): domain Eukaryota; kingdom Metazoa; phylum Arthropoda; class Insecta; order Coleoptera; family Lampyridae; genus Vesta; species Vesta saturnalis. The sequence goes on from JARFJB010002082.1 coordinate 1,782,188, forward strand.
CAAATCGGTTGAATAACTTTGGCTAGATAACGAGCAAGGTCATGAGTCGGAGAATTGAAGCACTGACGATAGGGCGTAATGGCCAGTTTTCCTTATATATTTTTGGGAGTCCGTATATTTTGGGGATTCTTGAACTCTTTTCTCTTGGAATTAGTTTCTGTTTTGTTTCTTTGTCTAATTTTGTAGAATTAATGATAGATTTTGTTGTTTTTCTATGTAAGTGGTAGGATTGCACTGATTTTTCTTATATTCTGAAGAAGTTAGCAGTTCAGACATCTTATGGTGATAGTCTTGAGAGTTGACAATGACAGTAGCGTTTCCTTTGTCAGCAGGTAGTATTAATATTTGGTCGTCATTTTCATTTGGTTTAACATTTGGAGGTCTTGTTTGGTGATATTTTGTTTGGGAAGTTTGCAGTTCTGAAGAATGTGTGCTACGTTGAGTCTAATTTCGTCAGCTACCGTAGATTCTGTATCTTTTAAGGCGTATTCTACGTTGGTGATGATGTTTTCTACGGAATCCGTTTAGGAGTGATGGCAAAATTAAACCCTTTACCTAAAACATTTGAATATTATTATCAAGTTCTTTGTCACTTAAATTGTGTACTGTCCTTAACGGTTCTACATTATTTGCCTGCGATGTATGAGACAGACGTTCAAATTTTTGTTTCTGTCGGTTAGTTTTATCATCAAGGACGATTCTACAGTAATTTCAATGAGACGATCCACCGTATCGAATATGAAAGGGTGTATTTTGATAGCATGTAAGGTTTGGAATGTGTCATAAAGGGTACGGTTGAGATAGTCAAGTTTAGCCCTTTCATTGGCAATCGCTTTTCTTAAAAGGGCAAGGCTTGTTTTGAATAAAATCTTATAAGAACCATTAATGTCTGGTCTTGGTTTCAATTTAAATCCCTTGGGTATTATTTTATTGTCACGACAACGCTTTAAAAAAGTTAAATTAGTAAGTGTTTCACATTTTTTGATACGTAGCTTTCTGTAAATCTTGATGGTATTCAAAGTTTCTTCTCAAGACTATCACCATAAGATGTCTGAACTGCTAACTTCTTCAGAATATAAGAAAAATCAGTGCAATCCTACCACTTACATAGAAAAAACAACAAAATCTATCATTAATTCTACAAAATTAGACAAAGAAACAAAACAGAAACTAATTCCAAGAGAAAAGAGTTCAAGAATCCCCAAAATATACGGACTCCCAAAAATACATAAGGAAAACTGGCCATTACGCCCTATCGTCAGTGCGTTCAATTCTCCGACTCATGACCTTGCTCGTTATCTAGCCAAAGTTATTCAACCGATTTGTGAAAATGCTGTATCCTACATCAAAAACTCTTATGATTTTCTACACAAACTCAAAATTGTACCCTTGGCTCCAAATGACATTTTAGTTAGCTTCGACATAATGTCACTTTTCACCAAAATACCTATTGAAGACACGATGAAAATTCTAGAAGAAAAACACTCAATAAACCAAGACATACTCAAATTGATAAACCACTGCATGCACTCAACCTATTTTACATACAAAGGACAATTCTACAAGCAAATTCAAGGAACACCTATGGGCTCGCCACTCTCTCCAGCTTTTGCGAATGTATATATGGAACATTTTGAAACCATTGCTTTAAATTCTGCAGTTTTAAAACCTAAATGTTGGTTTCGTTATGTTGACGACACATTTGTAGTTTGGCCCCATGGAAAAGGAAACTTGAACCATTTTCTAGGACATATTAACAACATTCACGACAACATTAAATTTACTATGGAAGTTGAAGAAAATAATTTACTCCCTTTTTGGACACCTAATAACAAGACTTCCTAATGGTAAATTTACACACAAAGTTTATCGAAAACCAACACATACGAATAGATACTTGAACTCTCTCAGCATCACCATCCTGGTCATGATAACCTTAATCTGATAGCGCGTAGTAACTGATCTATTGTATTTAAAATTACCTTCGAACTATAAGGGTAAGCTGAAAAATTCTCGACCTGACAATGAAAGACTGCGACTTTCAGTTAAACTAGGACTTTCTTGCAAAATACGAAAAAATATACAGGGTATTTTTGTATCTTTTAAATATTTAGCTGTTTTAGAAATATTTAATAAAATCAAAAACTGACCCTAATAAACCCCCCCTCACCGAGACATCCAGACATCATGGCCGATCATTACGAAACTTGGTCAAAAGTTGCAAAATGAGCTAATAAGTCGATATAGCGATATGTAGGTTGCAACTTAAAAATAGATATCTCGCTTATCTTTCAAGATAACTATGGACTGTTTCATATCATTTTGAAGCAAATTTCGCCCCCTTTCACATAAAATAGGAATATGTGAATGTTATACCTGCAATACGAGTAATGTTTTAAATTTCCGGAAAAACCGGAAGTAGTGTTTTCATCAGGATCATGTTATTTCATTAGCGCAAATGAGCAAAGTTTATTTCCAAAATCCCAAGTTTGTAACCAAAATGGTTAGAAAGCTATAACAATATCAATATTAAATATTTGAAAATTCATATCTCCTGTACTAGTACCTTTATGCTTGGATAGAATTTTGAATAAATCAATTTCGAATAATTGCTTAAGTTTGATCCCTTAAATGTAGGCTCATTTATACCATAATTTATTACGTAAAGAAGTCTCTTTAAAGCACCTTTATTTAACTACGCATATCTATTTCGATTTCTTTTATATCTTTAACGGTATCGGAAATACATATATATCTACAAAAATGTATATGTGACTAACTGCGGCCATATTCAATTTTGAAAGTTTTAAAAATTACAAAAATTGCATTTCATGCGAGTTATCGGTCACCTGAATTTCAATCTTCCATGTTAAAATTAGAAAATTTGCCCCAAAATAATATCCTGTATACATACCTATTGCGTTTCGGCTTGTGAGTGACCACAGACAGGCATTTTGAAAATTTTCTAAAATTTTGTGGGGTTCTGAGAGTCGTAAAACATCAAAATAACGCAACTTATTTTTTCGATTTGTTTTTGACCGCAATACTTTCTTGTTTAGCGAGAGAGTAAAATGATTTTACTTTTCTACGTAATCTCCTTTGACTTCAACACACTTGGTCCAGCGTTTCTCCAACATCAGTATTCCTTCCCGTAAGTGAGAGGTGAAAATATTCATCTATAGCCCTCTCAACTTCTTCATTGGATGCGAAGCGCTTTCCAGGAACAAATTTGGGAACAGATGGAAGTCTGAGGGTGCCACATCAAGAGAATAGGGGGGATTTTCGAACACATCGCAGTTTTCACATCGCCAACACAAGTTTGTGTGCAGGTGCGTTGTCCTGGTGAAAGATGATTCTTTTTTCCTTCAAGCCAGGGCTCTTCTCGTGAATTTTGGCATCCAGCTGGTCCAGAAGGTTGGAGTAACGTTCGCCTGTAATTATTCTGCCTTTTGCAAGGTAATCAACTAACAGGATCCCTTTCGCATCCAAAAAATCTCTGGCTATGACCTTTCCGGCAGATGTGATCGCCTTCGTTTTCTTTGGTACTGAACCGCCGCATAAAATCGGTTGGATCCCTATTGAATCGGCCCAAAGATTGCTGGGAAAATCATTCGCGCATTTGTTTTTGATCGAAATTCAGCAAATGCGGCACCCATCTTGCGCAGAGCTTTCGCATCCCTAATTCTTTGTGCATTCTTCCGATATTCCAACAGCCTCAGCTATTTCACTCACCTTTACTCACTTTTTCAATGGTTTCTCGTGTGGGTGCGGTTTTTGGTCGCCATTCACGTGGGTCATCTTCAGGGATGTGCGACCACGTTTAAATTCAGCTGCCCACGTTTTAACGGTTGACATACAGGACTAGAGTCGCCGTAAAATTTTGACAACTTCGGATGAATTTCCTTAGGGGTGAATCCATCCAATACGAAGAACTTTATGACCACACGATATTCAAGTTTAGCCATTGTAACGCAAGACATCTACTGCAAAAATGTGTGTAAACAAAGTACTTGAGAGAACAAGTTGAAACTTGTCATACGAACTAATGACACGTACACCCAGACAGGAAAATTTTTCCTGATTAGAGCGCCATCTCTGCGTCAGGCTGAGAACTATTCACCTTACCCTCGTTCTGGAAATAATCATGACGTATATCCCTCGGCTTACATTTTTAAACTTTTGAAATGCGAATATATTTTTTTTTAATTTTGCTAAATGATAAATGCTTTTAACTTAATAATTCATAATAAATTATTAGGGATCGGACGTTTTCCACCCAAATTTTGCAAAAAAAACAGCTGGTTATATTTTATCCGGCAAAAATCTTAGTTAAATCGTAGATATAATTATTGAATCGAAATATAAGTAGAAGTATAAAAACAGAAAAACGGCAATAAGCATTTTAGGTACCATCTAGAGTTTGACCACAAAAATTTCTAGTATTAGATCCAATCTTACACATCAGTATATACTTTGATGCATGTATAACAGTTTTCCACGTATCTGCAGCCAAGTATTCTAACTAGTCTTCTATTCATGTACACTTCTGTTCACTGAAAGGCATACAAGTCTTGAGAGCGCTTTTTGATTTTCTTAAGTTTTGTAAATTTGCTTTAAATCTATTTCCATAGTTGCTATTGAAAATGTTGACGTTCAAATGAACGTCAAAATATTTTAATGGCTGGATAACAAAGGCATTGACAGTAACATTAAAGAATGAGTCACACAACTTAAATCTAAGTGTGTGCAGTTACCGCAAAAGAAATGTACATTGTAGAATTTGTGTATTTTAAAGTTATTTTCCAAATAAGTCAAAGTTGACAATGCGTAAAAGATTTAACGTTATAAACCTAACGTATTAGGGTAATCATTCTGCAATTTCTACAATTCGTTTTCAGGTGGGATTTGATAAAACGTTGTGGAAAATTTTACATTACTTTACGCTGCTAGTTCTTGTCTTTAACCCGAGCGGCGGTGGTTGCAATCTGGCCGAGGTAGCCGTTTTTCTGAAACTGAGTCAAAGCACTCCTTCTTCTCGGATAGGAAGTAAGCCTGTATGTCTCGTGACAATAGAACACTAATAGTCATTAGTAGTTGATGCTGATAGAGATGCCTGACATTTCCATTTGTGTCTAGATCTGGGCCCACAAATACAAAAAGAATTACGCTCATTTTAAAAAGTGTACACTTTTATACTCAAGTAATTAAACAAAGTTAAAGTAAAAACTATCTTAGCTTTAGCAAATACACAGTTCACACATTTATAAACAGTAAACTGTGTATAGAACCAGCCGAAACTCGCACTTGTAAGGTGAGGAACGGCAAACGCTACCGGTTAGTCATACTCAGCCAGAAATATGCGACATGTTTCGCATTATTTGCAAATATTCACATCCTCATTCCGGTCATAAAAATAATGCGGATTCGGATTTAGTGCAGATGTAAGAATTAATGCGGAAGTTTCGCGGATGTGGATAAGGACATCCTACTTTAAAATATTGACTTTATTTATATCCCACCCCCAATTGGTAACTTGAGGACATCAACTCCAATGGTTATTATCACTATACACTTACAAATATCCAAGTCTGGGGGTATTTTACACCGTCCAGTCGGCATTCCAGTCTGAGACCTCTTGGCGGAGTTTTGGAAACTTAATACACAACCAGTACTCCAAACGGGCCACTTACAAAATTATAAAAGTAATTTGGAAAACTATCATGTTCCGTAGTTTCGAAAGTGGACAAAAAAATATGTCAAAATTTATTGCATTTAAGAATCAGATACCAGTTCCGTAACCATATCGTTTTGTAAATGATAAATCTATGCAACGTGCTTTTAAGTAACATAGATCATAGATTGCAATGTTACAAATTACTTATGGTTAAATTAAATTGCAATTAATGCGAGAACGGATTTGTTGTGTTCCCATTATTACAAAAGAAAACAATCAGTGAATATGAAAAGTTATATTCGGGTTTTTCTATTAACCACATGACATATATTTATAGTAGTAGGTACCTCCAGAAAGCATACTGCAATCCATATTATTTAATTTGTTTATAAGTGGCGTAACCAAAAACTTAAAAAGGAAGAATAAAATTTATTAGTATTACACATATCATATTTTTATTTCGATTTAATTTATTTATAAGCGCATTATTTAACAAGCATTGGCAACGAAGCGGACACAAATTAATCAACAAAGTTTGCAAACTACATATATGGTTTTATTATAAGAAAAATAAAACCGCCTTAATTGGAATTCTGTAGTCAAAATAAATTACAGTTATTCATTCGATTTTGTTACTCGATTGATTAAAGTAACTACCCGTATTTGAATATCATTATTTATAATTATAAGAAATCTATTTTACTAATCAAGTTTAATGGATATACCCATTGTAGACAAAGATGTATTAAAGTAATATTTTGGACGACAATTGGCTAATCATAAATAGCTTATTCTTGTCAATCCCTAAACATAAAATAATACATCGATAAAAAAATATTGTAACAGAACGGTATAATTAGTTACAGTTTATAGTTATCTTTACAAAATGTTAAATTTTAAAACTTATAAAGAAAGGTTGGAATTAATACTCTCTCAATTAATTGTTATATATTCATTTTATTTACGAAATTAGAATTTCTTTTAAATAAGGGAAACGCTTGTACGAAAGAGTTGAAAACGGATTGGCATTGTATCAACAAATTATAATATTCTTTATATAAATATAATAAATGATCCTAAGATGTGTCAAATAATTCAGTTATTCATTGATTTGTACTATTGATTAAATAATACTATTGAATATATAATAAATCTATTCATTTAAATACGATATTTGCAATGGAAAGTAATAGAATGAACATATGACTATCCGCATAAATTAACCTAAATCTGTTTAAAATGGAAATAAAGGAATCTAAAATCTACAGTAACCTAGGATCAAGCTACGTTACGTACAGTCCATTGAGAGAATCCCAGGTTACCGTAGATTTTTTCCTTTATTTCCATCTTTAAAGATTAAGGTTATAATTTTATTGTTCATTCTATTACTTTCCATTGCAGATATATCGGTATTTAAAATGAATAATGTTTGTCATTAGTCTATTAATTTTTTAGTCAATGACAAATCAAGGTGAATAATTGAATATGGAGCATGCGCATCTTAGGATCATTATGATTGTCTAGATCCAAATTTAATTTCTAGTGTAACCCATAAATGTACCTGTGCCTAGAGCCGGAAGAAATTTTTTAAAGTATGATACGAACTTCTTTGTTTTACTGGAATACAAAAGTCCGAAATTATCGGTAAAACCCTAGCTCGAGGGGAAGGTTTTGATCCTTGGAGTTAGCTTATAGTTTACCTGCTGTAGGGTCTTCTAGTGCTGAACAGGATTCAAAATTCTAGGTATAAGAACACTTCTTTTTTTAAATTGGATACAATTTTCAAACGTCGCCCCCTGTGACCTACTCGTTTGATTGTAGATGCTAGCCCTGTAGTTCATGGAGTAGTTCTTCTACATTTCTACAGCCAAGATGGTCCCAAAGCAAGTAAGAGTTTATACTATGTAGAAAGGCGGTATTCACATAACGGGAAGGAAAGTTTAGCACTGGTTCTTCATGAAAATATTTTATTTTATCAGCTATTAGTATTGTAATTTGAACTTATAGCAGACCATTAACCACTGCAATACACTTTTAAACCTACTGTTACAATTCGTTTCTTCCTTAATATTTCCTCCTTAATTCTGTTCAACTCTGACATACATCCTAATATTATAATATATTCTTAATATCTGCCCTTTTGTTAATACCATACCTTTATAACCCCTTGAATTACAAATCCTTTTTCTAAATATCCCTTTTAATCAATAACATATCCAATGATGTTTCAATCAAAATTGTAGGTTATATTTATGTTTATATTTTAAATAGTTTTAATTGCGTTCATCCTGAATAATCATTGGCTAGTGTTAAATTTTGATTACATTTCGCCATAGGCGTGCTGATTTTCTTTTCCAAATAAATACGTATCCACACCTACTATTTTTGAATCTGCCTTTTAATTAACCTTACTAATCTTATCGTGTTTTATGTCTACATTTTATCCCTTACATCTTATTAACATTTATACGTATTTGTATTACAATATGTTTAATAAATTTACGCCACGGTTATATTAATTCTGCCATTATTTCCACATTCTCAAAATCTTCGATAATTTTCCCGCTCATTGGAATTGTTCTTCTTCCTTATAGTTTCATCTTTGTTGTTCGGCCTAACAACCAATCAAATTGGCTTCAAAAATCAAACACGATTCTTTTTTCTAATTCATGAAATTTCACGTAATTTTCCTAAACATTCTTTGATATTGAGTCTAGTTCGAGGGGTATTATTTGGTTTATTGTACCTTTTTACAAAATTTGGGATTTAACCCCCCAGCCTGCTACCTATAAGTGCTACTGTTATCCTATAAGGACCAGAGCAATCTATAATTTACATTTTCATAGTAACGGCGCGACCTAATTACAAGTTGATAATTCCAAACAACTTTTTTATTTCGCACACCTGAATTAAAAAAAAAGAAACGAGCATATTTGTTGAAGCAAATATACTATTTAATCTTCAATTGTTTATTGCAAGGCCACCCAACACCTTGGCCTTTTTTTGTCGTACTCTTTGAGTGTAACTCATCACTACGTCGTGATCGTCGCTCATCGTCTACTGAGATCACCTACCATCTAAATTAACCTTCTTAATATACATCCATTATCCTTAAATTATTATTTTTTTAATTTGTTACATAACAGAACCTACCCGCTAATTAACATGTAGCAAAAACAGCTTCGATTTCTTTTATTAATGTTAAAGCAGGCGTTTATTTAGTTTAAAGTATTAATTAATTTGATTTATTTAATTCTAGTGTGAACCCGAGATCTTGAGACCAGTAATTTAATTTTTTTTCAATGCATATATTGTTTTATCTTAATAACTTGGTTACTGATAACCCATAATCTTTTTTTCGTTAATTCAGAAGACGCAAGTGAAATAGAAATGTTGTTGGTTACTGATAAACCATAATCTTTTTTTTATTATTATCTCTGCTTTTTTTTAGAATAAATACCTATTTTTTAACCATACGTTTCTTTTCTTTCACGGTCCTCCCCTATCATCTGGGAATTCTTCTAACTTGGAGTTATAGTCTAATAAATGCAACAAGTTAGTAGAGCCTCCAGGAATTTCTTTTTTTTTAAATAATGAGAGCACTCACTCCCATGCAACCGTGAGCAGCTGGCTTGACGTAGGACCATCTTTCACTTTTCTACCCTAATACTACTTCAAAACTATGCGCCCAAATTAAAGGATACTTGCTAAGATTGCACTTTTTCAAATTTAAAGTAATACATCAATCATACAAACTTAATATTGTAGACTCATTATCAAATTGCATGTAATAAAGTTTATGGGACATGGATGAGAAGCAGTTATCGTTATCGCAGAAAAAGCAATGAACATAGATGTTATTTCAGCCAAATCAGGTTTAACAAATGTAAACAAAAATGTGGAGGTCAGAGATCCAGACAGATCCAGAAGATAAGGCGTGAGTACCTCTTTTCTAACCAAGGAAAGGTCTCCTTCTTCAACAACGTAAGATATCACAATAACTTCTTTTTCGCCGGGAATATTGATTGTTTCTATAATTCAATGGTTTATTTTAAGAGGACTTCCTAATACGTGTGATTTTAATAGCTACATCTCAACAAACAGCTCTCGGCTTACCAAACAGGTTCCAGTCTTTACCCGTAATTAGGTTAACGATAGGTGTTGCTAGTTTCACTTCCTTACTAGACATTCAATTAAGTTATTAGACGGTTCATGCACACTAACTCTTTGTTACCAATTTTGAAACAATATTTCACTTACATTTGCGTCTTCTGAATTAACGAAATTCACGCCAGTTTGTCGTTAAACGTCCTTGAAAACCATATTTACGTCATTTGACGGACGTGCATTAATATTTCCTAGATGGCATAATTTTCTACTTCTTAAAGATTGAGCTTCTATTTTGAAATTCTAATATTTACAACAACTGATGATGTACTTAACTTGTTTGTATTTATAACCGACGATTGACTGGTTATTTGTTCCTGAACTGAACACAGTTCAATAATTCTACTATTGTTCGTTCATAAACCAATGTTGCGAGGAAACTTGAGTAATGATATCAACCAGGCAATATTATGTATGTCGCTCTTCTGATAACAGTTTTACCCTAATATTATTAACAGCCACGTTTCTTTTTCTGTATCCACCATAATTCTGTGGATTTTGTCGAAAGCAAACATTATTTATAATTAATCTATAACACAAAATTAGTAATGTTTGTGGTAATAAATAACTAAAATATTTCTCAAAAAAATATTAGTTAAAAGTTTAATAATTTCCTTTATGTAATACATTCGGTACCAACCAACTCAGATAAAAACGCAAACAAAATAAACTGCCAATCCTGCAGTACAATCGGTTCAAGATCTTATGCAAATTTTACAATTTCAATATTGTATAACATTCTTTTAAGTGTGGGTGTAATCCCGTAGTATTCATTATGACAGGTAACTTTGTGTAAAACGGCAAAGACAAATAATGGTTCTAATTAAAAGGTTTGATTTTAGTATAGAAAATTGAGGTTAATCTGAAACGTAAAGTTTATGCTTAGTCAATTATTACAAACAAATTACTTAATGACAAATTCACACTCTTTAATCAATACTACACATTAATTGATATATGAGCAAAACTATATTTAATGACACCTAATTTGAATCTTTGATGAATAAGATTTTGCTTTGGCATTAATACAATGTCATTTGGTGTTTGGTATCTCTTAAATCATTATTTCATCTTTGAATCAGTTACCTAGAAGGACAAACATACGAGAAATTATGTTCATATTAGATATAGATATTAAATAATAATAGTCGAGTTCATCACATTTGTTACCTTGACTTTTAGATCATAATCCTAACACATGAAATTCGGAAGGTTAATTAATTTTACTTAATCAGATTGCCTAGCCTACGTTGACGAATGTATTATCTTAGTTGTGATTGACAAAGAACTCCAAATTAATGTCTTTTTAAGGTCACTTATTTGTGTTCGCATAGTTAGCAAAATGTCAATTTAAAAATGTGTCAAGTTGTAATGACATTATTCAGGTGTAACCCCTCTCTTGGTGCTATTAGAATTATAAACCTCCGTAATTGTAATACTAAAGTTAATAAGAGTTGTTTCAAGGTTTTTAAGAAAACCAGATTTGAAAGAAAGAAAATCAGTAGACCATTGCGTACATTTCATATATACCGTTAAAGAATTTAAGCAGTTGGGTTTGTAGTAAGTCAAAACGAATCCTTCACTTTACATCCGGGTTACAAACGTTCATTTTCCTTTCTAACATGTGAAGTTTGTTTACTAATAGTGAAGTAATATTGTATGATGCTACATATGATGCAACAGCAAGTGATAAAGAATATAAGGTAGCATCCATTTCAAGATTTCTTAATAAATGTATTTTGTTTAATTTTAATAACCAATTGGCTTTGATTTTGAAATCAAAGCTGAAAATCATATTCGCAATTATTTCAATCTTTATATAAATTATTAATTAAAAATTACAATTAACTACGGGGGAGTTGTGATGAATTTAACAAGGTTTATACCAATTCCTAATTAACGAACTTAATTATAATTTTAAAATAGGACAATGCCGCTCCTTTTCCTGCGAAATAGCAAGAAGAAAATTACATTTTTATTATTAAAAGTAATTATACTCAAATATATGTTTTGCGTAATTAATTATCGAAAAAAAATTATATTGTAGGTTAATAGCGCGATGATATAATTTTACTCACGCGGTTTTTAGTGAAGTTAATTCAAGTTAAGTTTTCAATAACTTAGATGGATTTGTGCAGACTAAAAGGTAATATCATCTTACAGAAGAAAGGATTGATTGTAAATTAACTGTAAGGTATTAGTTATCGTTTCTTCACTCACAATGAAATTATGGGTTTATTGCCGCTGTCAGTAACATCCTGGCTTCTTGACGCCTGCTTATTCATATATGTTGCAGTTTTGTTACCAAATCACTTTTATTAGGATTTTAATATGTTACAAAATAATCATAGTTCTTAGGTACCATTTGAGTTAATTTGATTGGTAATATTGAATTTGTATTTTAATTTTGTTTAATAAGTGAAATTTGCACGAAATATTAGGTAACGTTTTTAAAAAATACACATCAACGACGTTTAGAAATTGATAAAGAAAGGGTCTGCCTGAGATATATTCAAATCATACAGTTATGTTTGTATAAGCGAATAAACCTAAAAATGCATAATGTAATAAATAGATTCTGTAAGGAAAGTTATACCTTAACACATCACAATTTGACATTGAAGACTTAACTTGGTAAGAGGGAACGTATTTTGCGTGATCAAGTTCTAAAACACCATCACAATTTTATTTGAGTTTTTGTGTTCTATAAAATAATTTATATAAATACTATAGTTAACTTTGTTAATCAGATGATTAATATCGAACCTCGTTTAATTAATTATTATGGAAAACCCGTTCTGTCCTGTTATATTAAAAATTTCATTCATTTCCATCATTCTTTGGCTTTCTTACCGTGGTCATTTCCATTGATTATTATTCAAACATATCTATGTTATCGATATTAGTATATTTTATAATTAGTAGGACCATGTGATGACCTGTTACTTTTTATTGTTCCGTCTCTTAACAGTTTTTTTCGTTTTTAGTCTAAGGTAGTTGTCAAATCATATTTTATAGTTTTCAGTTTACATTTCAGTTGGTAACTTTTTTGTCCCTTTGCTTCTGCATCTGTCTCAGAACTCGCCTCTTCTGTTGCTAGTGCTGTTTCACTTCTGTTCATTTTTGAATGTCTACTTTTAAGCGCACTGGTTCATCTTTCATCGAACTACTAAAAACATCTTACTTTTTAAGTAAACTATTTCCTACATCCATACAATTAGAACCCTTTATCATTTTCTAAAATTCCTTCGTCGATTAAAATTGGTCTCCTCCGGGCTACGGTTCAACGTTTAGATTATAATTTCAGTCCTTGAGTAAAAATAAATTACGTTATTCACTAGATTGGGTTCAAAAGTTACTTTTAGCCCCGAGAGAACTTATGACTCCCAGTAGCAAGCTGTTCCGTAGTAACACAAAAATGTGTTAGTCATAGTCAGTGCGTACACGCGCGTCCTGAACAAAATATGCTTTAGGTTGTAACGCGATCGAACGGCATTACAACACCGCACAAGCAAATAATCTCAAGCGCCGTTAGGTTCGTGGGTTTTACTAAAAATTGTAGTTACTTTAACCGAAATGTCTAGTCGTGCAACGATTTGGACGACACCATGTCTTGATCTGCGTAAAAAGTTCACAAACAAACGGGATGCATTAGCACAAAACAGGAAAAAATACGTGAACGTACATTTTGCGCCACCTATGATTCGATAATTCCGTAGGGTGAATATGAAACGTAGTGCCCAAAGGTACCACAGTATAGCTCTTAGTTTTCGGTACTACCAGCTTTAAATAATATTTAAACTCTCCCTAAACTACTGTTACTATATAAGAATAACTCAATCCCCAAATATTGAAATAAGAATTAAATTAATTTTACTTCAAATGAAACTCCCAACTTTAAATGACGTAAAACACTCAAATCAAAATGTGATAAACAACAAGGCTAAATTGCCAAGCAAGAACACAGAAAAAATAATAAGGTTAACACCGTTTCAGCATCTGTAATCTTTTTTTACAAAAGAAATCTATCATTTAAAAGAAACTCAATAACTAATTTTAACAAAGGTCTATGGTATTCATTTGAAAAATAGGCCAAGTAGTACACAATAAATTTCTACTCAACGATAAAACGTTTTCGTCGACAAACACTGTTTTTAAACAATTTAAAATACACAAACTTTCATATTTCTTTATTTTACTTCCACAAAAGCGCTTTTGAGAGCTAAAGATAAGAAGGCACACGCCATTTTTTACTTAATACACCTTAAAAAAGAACAATAAAACCAGGTTAACACGACTACACCAGAAACCAACATATAAATAAAACAAATTTATTAGCAAAAGAACTACGTATATAAATGACAATAATTTTCGTAAACGTACCTGTTAAAATTATTTCCTTAACAAACAAATATAAATTCTTGTAAACACTACCAATCCGGTGACGTGTACTTAATATTAACCAACTGTTCAATAATTTCTAAACAATGTATTATATTTATTACAACTCAAAATAACAATAAGCAGTTGAATAGTTTTGTCTTATGCATTCAGGAAGCAAGATTAGATTCATTCACGAGATGCTCAAGGCCTTAGAACTAGATCTCCCCTGTAGACAACGTCGCTGACCGCTGTTCACCAAGTGTACGTCATTTCTTGAAACAATAAGCTACTTCCAACAATTACAGCGATGTCCTGTTCAACTGATACCCGTCAACAATCATAAGTTCATTAAACCAATCCTCTTAATTATTTTGAGTGACACTAGTGCACTGGAAACACCAAACTACACAAAAATAAGGTGTGGTCTGCGAACTCTTCATAAAATATACACCAACTCGAAACGGAATAACAACCCTCTTACTTAACACGTTAATCAGATACACACACTTAAGGGAGGTTTAACGCACCAACACTGCTCTAACCAGCGGGCATCTTCTTGCGCACGATCTACCTAACGCAACCGAATGCCTCTTTTTCGTGACTCCTCCAGATTTCGCCATCTTAAACTCCTTGTAGCCTAAACAATACATTTATCAGAAATTCATTCAAACTGTACACTCGACAAAAGCGAGGATATTTCCGTGAACTGTAGTAGAAAATACGTGAATGCGCACTAACTTGCAGTATCAGGTTACAACGCAAATATCCAAACCCGATATATTTACGTCGTCTACCTACCTTAGAAAATCAATCGTAGCTTACCACGTTATAAAATCCATAGCAGCGTAACTTTTAACTCCTTATCTACACTAAGATCTAAATATTGCGTCGTTACATCATCCTGACTTGACCAATACACGACTTCGTAAAGTTATCTAAGAAACAATTTTTAATGTTGCCATTTCCACATATAAACTAAACTAACAAATCAATTAAGTACCTACCTAATAATACGATTATGCAATATCTACTAAAATGATCAGAAGAATAAAATACTTTTTTTGGGTTTTTTAATGGTGTATTTTAAATTATACAATCTAAACGTTTCGATAACACTTACAGTTATCTTCGTCAGAAATAATATCTATTAAAATTGTTAAAGATGTTGAAAACAATATATCAAAATAGATTGTGCTGAGGTTATGTGTGATGTGTCGCATCGGCTATAATTTGCAACCGACTTTGATTTATTCAAAATAAAATTGACTATAAGTAATATTGGTAAGTTTTTTCTTCAGACGTCAATAAAAGAGGACATTTTAAACTTCACCTGACAACGTTAAAGTTTGACATTTTCACCAGCGGCTGCAAAAGTAAGGTAAGTTAATAACTCAAACACCGAATTTGGAAAACAACGAAAACAAATTTATTGTTTAGAGTTATAAAGATTAAAAGTACAATGAATAAAACTAACACTTTCTCCAAAATAAAATCCGCCAGAGGCAACAGTGGAGGTCTCGCTGCGTTCTAAGGAAATGGTCTTTAATTCATTTCCTTCTACATGAACTTACTCGTAGCGCTTGTTGCACTAGGTGCAAAAATTTTCAAGGCTGCCTCTTTTTTTGTTGCTAGAGGGTCTTCAATATAACGCTCACCTACAGTGCTGGATTTCCAGCCACCATGGCGCTTCAAGCACATTAAATCTGCGCCGCCGTCCACCAACAGTGTAGCTGAGGTTCTTCTTAGGCAATGCCTTGTGTATTCTGTATAGTTCGCTAATTTTAAGAAAAAAGCTACCTCCCTAGGAACACTACTTATTTTATGGATTCCCATCACCGCTCTTGAGCATTTTCCATTTCCATATTTCAAAAAAAAATCGGCGATCATTCATATCTACCGATAGAACCTTGTGGTGTTTTAAGTCAGCTCGATGGAGTAATTTACGGGATTTCTTTGCAACCTTTCCATGGCGTTAATATTGTTTTAAGTCGTCCTCTTCTTCGGACATCGTTCTTTCAGTATCTGAAGTCATCCTAATGGGAATGGAGTGATACATTCCTAAAAAACAGTACAGTATAGGTCATTCACGTTCCCAACCCTGGTTCAATAAGGCTTGTGCTGATGCAACATCTTTTAAAAATAAATATTACATTAAATGTAAATCTAATAAATCGGTCGACAGTCATGTAGAATACGTTGGTGCTAGAAATATCTGCAAAAGTGTCATCACTAAAACTAAAAAGTTGTTCGAACTACGAAAATGCAATGAACTAGCTACATGTCCTTTAGGCAGTCGTAAATTTTGGTCTTTAGCTAAAGCCATTAGTAAAAACTTTGGAACATCTTCATTTCCCCCCCCTGACATCTATTGACGGATCGGTAGTTGCTGATTCTGTAAACAAAGCTAATGTTTTTGTGGATTTGTTTCCATCAAACTCGCGTCTCAATGATTCTGGACAAGATGTGCCCCTAACTAACTCTTCTTCATACGCTATGAAACCAATTCATTTTCGGTACAAGCTCTTGGAATTGATCATCAGTAGGCTTGATCTCAATAAGGCGACTGCCCTAGACGGTATCCCAGCTATTGTCTTAAAGAAATGCTCCCCCGAACTAGTACCAGTCCTATCTAAGTTGTATACGATCTCTATGTCTTCTGGGGAAATCCCTTCATCATGGAAGTTAGCAAAATGTTCAACCTATTCCCAAAAAAGGTGATCTTCTTTCATATGTGACCCAAGTTTGGAACAATACAGTAGAGCAGTCCGGTGAAACAGTTGTAGTCGCTTTAGATATCTCAAAGGCATTTGACCAAGTTTGGCATAAGTGTTTACTTGCCAAACTCACCTCGTTTGGGTTAAATGATACGCTCATCAACTGTGTTTCTAGTTTCCTTGATAAAAGACGAATACGTGTCGTAGTTGATGACTTTTTTCAAAAGAAGTTAGCATTAACGAGGGCGTACCACAGGGATCCGTTATAGCGCCTACACTTTTTCTGCTGTACATAAATGACCTTATTTCTTCAACAACTAACCCCATCCATTGCTTTGCTGACGATAGCACTCTTCACTGTAATTCATCTCAGTCTACTCATAGTGATAATCCACCTATGTCTAATCAAGAAATTAAAGCTGAAATGGCAAATTCAATCAACAAAGACATTCAACGTATTCTAATGGGGAAGCAATAAACTAGTTAAATTTAATGCTAACAAAACTCAGTGTTGCCTTGTGTCCGTCAAAAAAGATCGATCATTTCCTTTTGTAAGTATGAATGGCTCAGTTCTTAAGTTTTCAGACTCTATTACGCTGTTGGGTATGACTGTACCTTCAAATCTCTCATGGGTTGACCATCTTCTGTCAGCTACCAAAACAGCTGCTCGTAAAATAAGCTTTTTGTACAGATCTAAGCAGTACTTTACCTCTCGACAACTCCTTCTGCTGTATAAGGCCTAAATTCGGCCTCATCTGGAATATAATTCTCACCTCTGGGTTAGTGCTCCCCAACACGCTCTCGATATCGTTGATCGTATTCAAAAGAGAGCGATTAGGCTTATAAATGACCCGTCCTTAACTTCTCACATGCAGTCCCTTGAGCATAGAAGGATGGTTTCAGTTCTTTCTTTGTATTATCGTTATTACAACGGCTATTGTGCTGCTGGATTATATTCTTTGATACCATCTCGGGCTATCTTTGCGAGAAACACTCGGTTCACTCATTCACATCATCAGGATGCAGTACAAATCTCCACTTGTACACGGCTTCTAAACTCTGGAATGATCTCCCTAGTTCCTGATTTCCTCTCACTTATGATATGAGAAAATTTAAGGTTCATAGGCATCTATTAGCAGGTCCACAATCATAAAAAAAAATATCTCGTGGGCGCAAAGCATCATATTTGTTATAATAAATTTAGGAAAGATTCCCCTACAACTGTAAATGATTTAGTTTTTTTTGTTTTACTATCTGGAATTTTAATATGTAGCAGAGTTTTCAGGTTCTCAATGTCGTCCACCAATTCATCGCAAAATAAAGACTTGTTTTCATTTTATTTCTTAAACTTACTTTTATTGCCAAGTATTTTTCGTCCGACGCTTCTGATAAAAATTTGTTAAATTGGTCTTTTGTAAATACTTTGGCCTGCTTTGGGGTGTATCCTTCATTCTGCTTCTTTAGATATGCACGAAGTTTCAAGTATTTGCTTATATGTACGCCATGTCGAATTCTCAATAATGATTTTGTCATCGAATATTGGGACCGCATTGTCGAGCTTTTCATTTTCATTTTTGTTGCTAATTCGGCAAAATAAGCTAACATTACGGTTCCAGAGTAGCTTTTAATATTTTTTTCATCGCACCATTTTATAAATTGCGTGTTCATAGATTTTGCTCGATCTTGTAGGTAATAGATCATTTATTGATGTATTAGCCGCTTCAGTAATTTCTGACGGCGTGTAGTTCTCAAATCCATAATACTCGTAACAATGTAATATTTTAATTTACACAAATAACCTTGCAACGTGTACTGCTGCTTGCCAGAGCACGCTAAGTAAATCTAACTATTCCTCATTTTCACAACCTAATTATTTTCCTCATTTCACATTTAAGTGTAAAAAACGTCTGAAGAAAAAATAGTATATTTTATGCGGAGCAAAGTGACTTTTTGTGGCTCATCTGTATTACTACGTTCGTCCGTCAAACCTACAGATTGGCCACAAAAAGTGTCACTTTAGCTCCTTATAAAATAATATACTATTTTACATTTTTTTACACGTATGTATCTTTTCAGCTGTTATGTAATGAGATTGTTGTTGTCATTTGACTGTGGATGCTGTCATGGTAAAAATTAATTATTATTAATTGTCATTATATAATAGTTCCAGAGTTGGATGTCCCTAGAGATACGCTTTCTCCAAGAATAATAGAAACTCCAGTGAGGACAAGGCCATCTAGGAATAGATGTAGGCCGCAGTATCTCGAGGATTATGAATGTTGAAGATTATTGATCCAAACTGCAAGGGAGGATTGTTATGTATTGAGATTGTTGTTGTCATTTGACTATGGAAAATGACAAAAATTAATTATTTTTAATTGCCATTATATAGTTTAGTTAATGTCATATAAATTATAGAGAAATTTGTATTGTGTGAGTTTATAGTGGTGGAAAAATAATTAAATGAAATAGTAGTTTGATCATAACATCAGCA
The DNA here is from genome assembly GCA_036346205.1 of Vesta saturnalis. Classification (NCBI taxonomy): domain Eukaryota; kingdom Metazoa; phylum Arthropoda; class Insecta; order Coleoptera; family Lampyridae; genus Vesta; species Vesta saturnalis. The sequence goes on from JARFJB010002082.1 coordinate 1,801,620, forward strand.
TTAAATAATTTACCTAATTGAAGACGAAAAGTTGGTGAATATTGTAGTTTTCTGATACCACCCCATCTAATCGGTACCGGCTATTCAGCCTTTTTAAAGACGTTTCCAGGGAATATTACTTTGTGCGGTAAATTCTATTTTCCATAGGTAAACCTTTCGACTTAATCTATACATTAATCTAATTAAAAATTATTATTAATTTTATTAAATACATAAATAAAAAGTTTACCTCGAGTAGGATTTGAACCTACGACCTGTACTTTGCTAGAGTACCTACCAACTGCGCACCAAGGTTCAAGCCCCAATCAATGCAAATTTTGTCTTTATGTATGTAGAACTGATGTAAATTCTAAATATAATGAGATTACAATCAAATTACTTATATTAATGGAATGTGAGCCTGCAATATCGCAAGGATCCACACATTCCAAAGTAACTTGACTAATATTAAATTATTATAAGATTTTGTTATGAACGAATAAGTTCAAAGGTAAATATGTAATTAAAAATTATTATTAATTTTATTAAATACATAAATAAAAAGTTTACCTCGAGTAGGATTTGAACCTACGACCTGTACTTTGCTAGAGTACCGCGCTACCAACTGCGCCACCAAGGTTCAAGCCCCAATCAATGCAAATTTTGTCTTTATGTATGTAGAACTGATGTAAATTCTAAATATAATGAGATTACAATCAAATTACTTATATTAATGGAATGTGAGCCTGCAATATCGCAAGGATTCACACATTCCAAAGTAACTTGACTAATATTAAATTATTATTATAATTACATATTTACCTTTGAACTTATTCGTTCATAACAAAATCTTATAATAATTATACATTAATCTGTCCACAAAACGATTTTCACAATCATCTAGTGTCAGAACTTTAATATTAGCCCATTTTGCTGGACTTATAAACACTAATTAGACTCAAATGTCTACAAATGTATACAAGAGCATCATAATTTTACTACTCAGGAAATGTCAAACCAACTTAGTGAACTCGTTATTCCTTAAGTAGTTCCTGTAAGTACATAATTATTTTATTGGTATATAAGACTATTTAATGCATTTACATTGCTTTATGGAGATTTTACAAAATTTCACGTTAAAAACATGACAGAAAAAATAAGTATTTCGGTTACCAGCCAGTTCACATCGAAATTCTGGGGCCCTTTAGAATCATTAAGTGAGTATACGAAAGAAAATTCCTAGAAATAAAGTTAAAATGAAACATCATTATAGTTTTTGGAATTTATATGTCAAAGTTGCGTTCCTTGATGGTTTTGTTGAGATAATATGATGAAGAAAGGAATTCAGATGGGCAATGAGCGATTAATTTTAAGAATGATGAATCTAATACTTTATCATTCTTATTTGTTTCATTCATTGAAGTTCGGCTGTGGACGAATACATTTATTTGTAAAACTATACTTTGTTTTACTTGCATTTAAAGTACTTGGAAATGAGTAATCGTTTTAAATTCATATTTATGACGTATTGGTGTATTATATTATTTAATAAACGAAGATTCATGCAATATAATAATGCTCGTTTACTGACAGGCCATTAGGAATATTTACGGATAGATGTAGACCTTGAATGTTTGCTAACTCTCGGAGGGTGTTTGAAGATAGTCTCGGGTATTGCACAGCTGCAGAAGGGCAACTTTTTGAACAGTCATTTTTCAGGCAACCTAAAGACTGTTCGTAATTGTAAAAAATGCCACGGCATAGCCTTTTTAGTTTTAAAACTCAATAAGTTTCCTTCGCGATAAAATACAGTGGGGAGCAGAAAAAAATAACCATTTTCCCATGTAAATTCCCTATTTCCAAAGTTGCTCTGGACACCCTGAATATGATTATAACTAACATTTAAATAAAAGAAGAAATTAATAAACTTTCACCATTATTACACATTTGAACTATTTAGCCTTAACCCTTCAACTACCAGCCCCTTACTTTATAATAGACTATGCAGACGGTATTTAAATTGATAAAACTTTATTTGGCATGAAGGAATGACGAGATTTGACAATTAAAAAATATTTTTTTTTTATGACTGTGGACCTGAACAGGCTAAATTTAGCCTATCGTGCTAAAGCACTCAGGAACACTTAGGAGGATGGATAGAGGGATAATGAATTGCCAATAGATGCCTATGAACAGCTACCTTAAATTTTTTCACATCATAAGTGAGAGGAAAGCAGGAACTAGGGAGATCATTCCAGAGTTTAGAAGCCGTGTAGAAAAATGTGGATTGCGCCCGTTTGGTACGACAAATGGAGATTTGTACTGCATACTGATGTGAATGAGCGAAAATAAAACTATCTATCATGTATTATTAAACATTGACAAAGTAACATCAAAATGACAAATATTAATAAGGTAACTAGAGAATTAAAAATTAAAAATTAAATCACTGTTGTAACACATTCAGTCCTTGGAAATAGACACTCAGGTATCAGACAGTTCATATCCATTATCCTTGTTCAAGCTGTTAGGCTGTTTCAGAATTTCAATACCTTCCCGAATCTTCCTTGTATACCATTTCAATTCAATTCAAAGTGTTTAAGGGATATTGAGCAATTACAGATTTAGTTGGATGAAGTAAACGTAAATCTCCTTTGTATTCTGTTAACCTGCTGTTAATGCTTCTTCCAGTTTCACCAATGCAGATTTTAGCACAAGAGCATGGTACTTCGTAAATACCACATCTATTTGGTCTTTAGCAGAATTCTGAATATTTAGAATTTTAATAATACTTTTGTAAGCTACTTTTATATTCTGCTCTTGTAATATTTTAACAATTTTATTGGCTATGTTTGCATGGAAGGATAAAATGGCGAACGTATTTGAAGTTGTAGATTTATTATCCGTAGGCGTCGTTTGTCTAGGTTGAAATAAGTTTATTATTTGTTGTTTGTTGAAGCTATTATTTAAAAAGACCTTTTCAAGATGGTTTAATTCATGTTGTAGTTTATCTGGATGACAAATCCTTATGGGACGGCTGTACAAACTACGTATCGTACTGAACTTTTGTGCTAGATGATGGTGTTGAAGTAATAATATAATGATCTGCGACATATGGAATGTGTTAGGCTTCCATCTGGTGTTCTTTCAATTAGAACATCAACGAATGGAAGACATCATTAATTCCTCTTCCCTAAAAGGCCAGATAGCACAAATGTCATCAGCATATGTAAGCCAAAGTTTTGGTTTCTTAGGTGCATTATTTAGAGCCTGTTCTTTGAAATGTTCTATAAAATAATTTACAATCGATGAGGAAATTGGAGATTCGATAGCCACTCCATCTCACTGTTGATAATAATCTCCATTAAATAATAACGATGTAGTTAGACACTGTTTAAATAATTTTAACTCGTGATTGAAATATCGTTCTAATAGTTGTAAGGTCTCATTTGCATTGGTACTTTTGTGAAGAAATACTCCACGTCAAAACTAAAAAAAAATTAAAAATGTTCGAGTGATTGAAAAGAAAGAAGACAAACCTTTTCTTCTGAGAGAAGTCATTTAAGCTACAAGAAGAGCTACAAGAAAATTAAACGAAAACTAGACAGATATATAAGTAACTTTGATTCTCTTAACAACAAACAACACAACACTACACCTACACCTTACACAGACCTTGCAAATCGTACATCTGACAATTTTGTAGTTAATCTCAGTTCTTGTAATTTATCCGATACTGCTCGCCCTGTTTTGTCTGAAGGGTTGGATTTTAGTATGGTTCCTTCCAAACTTCCTGTTGAAGAAATTATCTCTAATGTTGAAACCAATAAATTTAATTTAATGGCGAGTATTATCAACGGGTAGATGGAGTAGTTATGAGATCTCAATTTCACCATCCATTGCAAATTATTTTTGGAACATTTCGAAGAACAGGCTCTAAATAATGCACCTACGAAATCAAAACTTTGGCTTAGATGTGTTAATGATATGGTGTTCCTAAACCATTTAAACAACCAATATACAAACATTAAATTGCCAATACAAAAGAAAAAATGGTAGTCTTCCATTCCTTGATGTTCTAATGGAAAGAAAACCAGATCAATTAACTTTTTTGAATTCGTGAACGTATGTACTACGAGATATCTTAAGTGGAAGTGTCAATAAAATGATGTTTAACGCCTTTAAATTACATTATTTAATTTCGTTACATTTCTGAAATAAGTGTAATTGTAGAAAAAGACATAATGTATTTACATATATCCTACATTTTTTAATTAACTCTAAACTTTCATCTATCTCTATGAAAAAAAATTAACTTTCCTCGCTGATTTTACAGAACTATTTTCTAAAGCAGTTTTAGAAAAATATGCTTTTGCTAGTTTTCCATTGTAGGTAATAAAAAACCACAAATGAAGTAAAAGAAAGGGTTGTGAAAGATATTGAACAAAGCTTAATGTACGCGTTTCGAAAAAAAATCAAAAGTAAAAGGTGAAATACAACGTATAGTCATCGTTTGAATCATTTTGTTAGCGGCATTCACAATATCAGAAGTTATAGTAAACGACTAAATTGAAAGCGTGTATATGAGCATTTACTTTTAGTTCTTAAATTAATTAGGAATTTTAAACTTATAATTTGAGCTACTTATAAAACAAATTGTTTCTTACCTTGAAAATACAAGGTGCTTTAATGTGAAAAAAAATACGCTAAATTTAAAAATGTGCATGATATTAAGCATAAATAAGAACAAAATGTTTTGGTCCACCACTATAATCAAGTTTCTACTAATATAACATAACTACAATTACTTGAACGAAACAGTTTGATCTATGTGCTATAAATGTTTTAAAATTTTATTTGAAATATATAAACGGATCAATCGTTACAAAAATTAGTACAATTTGAGGATTTCAAGATTCTGATTTGCGCCCACTTTTATTTACAATGTATGATAACTTTTAATTAACCATGCAATTTTAATTATCTGCAATTATCTGGTCAAAAAATTGGGCATAAATGTTTTAAACTGCAAAAAAAATAACGTTGTTAAATTGAGCAATGAGGAAATGACGATTCAGTTAGCCAGTATTTCGAAAACTGCAGACTCGTAATATTAAATCAAATCAAATTAGACAGGCCTGACCCTGTGCAGAATTTATTCGTAACACTAACTACATCGAAATAGAATTCCACAATAATTCTTTTTATCGCGCAAAATTTGTTGTTATCGATATTAAGTGAACTAACTTTCTGATTTTACTAAATTTTATTACATAGAATATATATTTATGATAATTAAACATTTAAATTATGATGAATATTACTTAAATAATTGTTAATATTGTGAGAATACATAAATAAGAATTTCACAGATTTAGAATGTTTTGAATATGTAAATTATTACTCGACACTATAATAAATAAGCCAGTTCATCAGCTTTCAAGTGAAAGTAAAAAGATATTTAATACATTTCTCATCTTAGTATTTTTGTCTTAAAAATATAAGTGAGAGTAAAAATTTCGTAATCCTGCAATTTTTTTAGTGCAGAAATTAAACTATATATAAATACACTACATTAATTTTTTATTGCTATTTTATGTCACTTGAATTGAATAATAATGCAGTATAACGTGCATTATAGGAAGTAAATAATTTTGCGAAATATATACCTGAATTTATAGGAGCAGGTAGCGTTATGTAACGTTGCTAATATGCAAATGTCGTTAACTTTTCGTCGAATATTGCATTTTTAGTGGAGCAAAAATTTTAAATAGGTATACATTACAAATTAGATACCGATATAAATTAGAGATTCACATAATCTCTGTGTTAGTTCATACATTATTTCTCAGTATTTTGAAAAATAAAAATTCTAGTTGTAGATTAGTAAGAATCACAAAAAAATTAATAGTAGTACATTACAAAAATCTTTAAATATTTTTACCACATATGTAGTAATACTACAAGAATTATGTAATAAAATGCAAAATTAATTAATTATTTATGTATATAGATCGTGCTTAACCTGTAATTTATAAATCGTGTAGTGTGTTTTTTGTTTTAATATAATTACTTTTATAATTTTTACGCCCCCGAATTAAAACTTTCTAAATATCATCAATATTTGCAATTTGTTATACCTTATCAAATAAGATTACCTTAATATCGTAAATCTCACAATTTACAACCTTTTGATTAATACCTTTAACAGATGTATCTAAATTAAACTGTTTTTATACAAGCGTAGCTGATTAATGGCTCGGAAGACGATTTACATATATTAACACTAAAACGACTAGAGTGTAAGTTTTACCATTAATTTTCATTGTATCTAATTTTGCAGTTTTTAATTGATAATCTTCACTTTCTTTTTTTGTTTCAAACATTTTTGTACTCTATCCAATATATTACCTACGTTACCAAACTATTACGTGAACATAATTTTAAAAACTTATTAATATTAAAAGATGATCATTACAGGAAGTACATAATAAATGAAAATTGATTTAAGCTAAAATCTGCGTCTGCTATACTTAGAAGTCGCGAACAAATTAAAAATAAATTTCATTCGCATTTAGAGAAAGTTCGAAGCGTGTCTGCATATACCTAACGTAATAATAATAACGTGCTAATAATTTGCAAATTAAATTAATTTAACGCTTAATATTTAATTATGTATAATTTTCACAAAAATATTGGTACATATAATATTATTATGTAATTTTCTCTCACCTATAAATGGCCATAGTGTCAACAAGTTCTAAAAGTCCTATGGCACAGCAGTGGCAAAGAACATAAACACGTCACTCACACACAATATAACACGCACTCGGTTGCAAGTTAATGCAACAAACTTGAATCGTGGAAGGTAAATGACTGTTACTTTAACATTCGTTTTATCCACCAAGAACAAATTGCTCAAGACATTTTCCCCCAAGCTTATAATGTGGTCGATATTTAAGAATTACGAACCAATATAAACTATGTTAAATTAGTTTACACGTGTAAAGTGCGATTTTTAAATTTGTCCAGATTATTTAATAATTATTGAGATATATGTATTCGACGTAGCTAGTAAAATCTCTAAGGCTTTAAACATTATTTCGAATATTATACAATTTTTTTCCTGCATACTGAAAGCAATTTTAATTATGTTTACAGACAATTTAATAGTCATTATTGTTGTTTTTAATAAAACTGATATTTACATCATCACATCTCTAATTTATATACATTATACTAAGTATGGATTATAGGGTAGGGTATCCTGCTAGTAATTTTTTTTAAACATCACGACCCTTACATTTGATCACTTTCGGTCAGATATCCTAAAATGATACTTTAGTTTTAATAGTGGTTCCTTTGTAAATACTGTAGCTTTATAAATCCATTTCTTAAATATAGCTTCTAATCAATAAAAGAAAAAAAAATAACAGTGGCACTGGTAACTGTGATTTGCGAATGATCATCTGTTAGATTTAGATTTTGATTAACTTCTCTATACCCATATAGTATTTATAGTATTTTAGTTTGGTAATGTTTTATACCAGATACACTTCTAAAATGACGTCTAAATTACGAAAAAGTGACTTGAACATGTTACAACTCCATGACGTCACATAAACAATGACGTTATGACATTAATATATGACGAAGTTATATTGTCCTTTTATAATATCTTTCATGATTCATCCAATAGATCAAAAATTCGGGGTCTGAATTGCGCGCAGTACCTGAGTCTCCTGTCGGAAAGATTCCGAGTTGTGCGCATTTTATGAGATTTAGAATTCCGAATTGCTCGCACTACCTTCTTTATTAGTGCCAGGTAAATATGCTTGTTACTTGATGGCACAAATGACGCAATAACATGGAAATGGTTGCCCAATAATTAAAATAGTAGTAGTAATAGTAGTGGTGGTAGTAGTATTAGTTGTAGTAGTAGCAGTAGTAATAGTAGTAGTAGTTGTAGTAAAAGTAGTAGTATTAGTAGTAGAAGTAGTGGTGGTAGTAGTAGTAGTAGCAGAAGCAGCAGTAGTAATAGTAGTAATAGATTAACCAGGTAACGCTCGCAATTCGGAATTACAGAAGGCACTCAACTCGATAATTTTACAGGTAACGCGCGCAACTCGGCTACGTCCAAAAATTGTGATTTCTCATATTTAGGTAGAAATAAACATACGCATTAAACAACAAATTAATAAACTAAATAATACACATTACATACCCCAATAAATTAACGGACCACCAAGAAGTAACCTTAACTTAACTTAACCTTCACACCATTCCCTTGCGGGGTAGGCAAAACAATCCCTGCCTCGTATTTATTTTCATTCACAATCTTTCTCCACGTTTTTCTACCTCCGCGTACTTCCCTAGCTTCCGCAAGGTAACCAAAAGTTTAAAGTCAATTTTTATCAAAACCACTTGTCGGATTTGGGCGATTTCCAGAATGTTATTTTTTATATAAATACCGGATGTAGCAATTATATCGTGCTTTTTTCATAAAAGGACAAGGCAGCCGGCTTAAGGAGAAATGGATTCCGGTTAATTTGCGTTAATTTTTGGGATGTTGAAGATATCGACTTTATGAACAATAGTGCCCATGGGCACAACTCAATCCTATGGCCAGTTTTCAATTTACAGGGTGATGAAGTTGAAAAATGGCCATTTTTTAAAACGTATTAAAATGTAATTTTCATAATGTATTAAGGATTTTTTGCTGTAATAGTATTCTAATAACATCAAATAATATTGCTTTGTGTAGAAAAAGTATTATTTGATACAGGGTGATTCAAAAATTACCAAAAAAATTGTTGATGCTGTGTATTCTACTTTACAGTAGGAATATGAAAACATTAATATTTGGTCTGAATTTACTTTTGTTGGACATTATTTATATATTTTATTATAACAAGATATAAAAACATTTTATACAGGGTGAGTCAAAAAGTTGATCGACTCTGCAGGTTATTTTTACTACAATTTTATATATTTTGTAATACAAGTCAGTAGTCGACATTGAACCATTCTCAAAAATATATAACTTATAAATTAAATACAGGGTGATTCACAAGATATTTAAGGTAGAAAATTACGAAAATTGATTTATTTTGCGAATCACCCTGTAATTTAATATTTCCTCCGTTAATTTCTCTACTTTTTTCTTACTGTCTGTAATTTGAGTTTGTTAGTCCCCTATAGAAGTTTTACGAAGTTACTATGATTAGTTTTTTTATATCGACTTTGTGATGACAAGCCTGTCACAACGCATACGCTTATACCTGAGCCCGTAAATGTTTTTATTTTATTTAATCATTCATGATTTATGTCATTCTAACGTTATTTGTTTAAGGAAACAAATAATATGTAACATATAATATCAACATATAATGTATTAATAGTGATCCAAACCTCCGAAGACGCAAATATTATTAGAGAGCCAAATATCCGAAGACGCAAATATTATTATGTTATTTATCTACATACCTATCTGCAATCAGTTTGAATAAGTTACTTATAGGTGTAATGTATCTAGATTATAAGTAATCTCACCACTATAGAGGTAGAGTTCCCGGCGCGCTTTTTTTTAAGTGGTATCCCCAATAAGCCTAATCCACTTTAACCTGGGAAATGCAGGTCTATTGTAATGAAACATACAAATATATAAAATACTTTAAGAAACGAATATACTAACAAAAATAAGTACATGTGTAGAATTTAATCCAAGTCAAGAAAGAAGAAACAAACGAAATGAACTAAAGTTAGGTAGGCACTGAAAATATTTAATTTTCTACAATTTCTGGACCATGATCAATATTTTCTGGCAGCATCCTTTCAGCTGCATCAGTAATTTCATTTAAGAGTTGAATAGATGGATATCTCATATTTTGTTCATATCTAGCATAACCCAAAAAACCATAATATACTGGCCAATTGAGCACATGTTCCTAAAGTTCTAGCTCCCTACTTGCAAGTACAATAATCGTGAAATTCTGAAGGTTGATGACATTTTCTTCAATCGTAAAAGATATCCACAACATATATTTACATATATTACGAAATCTGGAGTACACTCGGATTCGTATAATGTTCGGATACTCCAATTCGTCAAATTGAAGAGTATTAGTTTCTTCTCTTTGAAGTTTGTCTTGAATATAACTTTTTTGTCAAGTTTACATGATAAATTCCAGTCAAATGCTTTAAATAGTGTAAATCTAAACGGGGAAACTCCTGAGCGTGCAAGTGATTTAATAAAACCCACTGACCGTCCCTTAAATGTAGATTTTCAGCTTCAACTCGTGCTTGCATAATATTTACTTCGTCAAAATTACTTAATATTTGTTCCACCATTTGTATTGTACCGGGCATGGTTATTGGGGGATGGAATTTATTAATAAGAGCTCCAGCTATCTGATAATATTCGTTTAAATTAGCAGCATGGTGTATCGAAATAGTGTTCTTTAAAAACTTGAATATAGATTTCAAATGTCCATTACGAGATTCGACTATCCAACGTGTGGTTGTAACATATCGAGCAAAATTAGCATCACGTGTTTCTAATTGAGCCTGTCCTCTAACAAGAAGATGGGGCATAAGGCAGTTGATCCCATACTCTTGCAATAACGGAACAGAATCTATCCTCTGTCTACAATTGCAATGTCCCCTTCTTGAAACCAAGCTCTCATTCCATTAATGTAATTGTTTAGTTCATACTGTAAAATAGTGGCATCATTGTTTCGGAAGTCCGAAAAATATGGTCCATTAATAGCCAGAATGTAACCATCGGGGGCGACTATCAATTCAGGTTTTACCAAATGCTGCATTTTATAATAGCAGTACGATTGTCTAAGTACTCTAAAATTAGAACTTTTTTCGAGTTTATTATATGTGCAGTCTATATACACTATGGCTTTGGGAATGTCAGGATTAGGATTATACAGTGTGTTTGTAAATCCAGAGACATGTCTGTCTATATCGTTGGCTCTGGTGATTGCGTTAAATCCTATATTATATGGTACAAATCGTTGCATTAGAGATAACCGCACCTTATTAATAACTTAATTAGTTACTTGTCGAGAAGGATATTGAAATATAACTTTTAAAAAATTATGTGATAAACCGTGTCTCATTTTTAGGAGAAAAGTCGTTAAGTATTTTCTTGTTATATTTACACGATTTCCATCTTGTTCAAAAACCATTGCAGGTCTCATATAATTCGTTGAAATTATTTTTGGAAATCGATGTTAACGATTTAAATTCCTCTTCTGTAAAGTTATCCATATCTTCATAGGTTCGACCATTATTACTGGTAGCAGCTGTTCGAAGACACTGGAGAAATTGAAGTAGGTCATTTATTACGTATGGACGGTTAAGAGAACATAATCCACTTTGCAACATGTTCTAAAGAGTTCCGTCTTCGTTAAGATGATGCTGACATATTCGTACATAGTCAGGGACAACTATGTTTGAAACAGTAAATATATTTACCCTGCACTCAATAGAGAGCCTCCGAATATTTTCATTGGCATTACATATCATGCAAGCGGTGGACTTAGCTGGAAAAAGTACGTTGATTCTGAGACAATTGTGATTATTTTCCATGGCTCTGATGTCTACCAATATAACTTGAAAACAATTAAAACATACCCTACTATCTTCATCAATATTCAAAGGTGGTCTTTCAAAAGCTTCACGTCTCAAAATTGCAAGTTCTTGCTGTAAAATGTTTTCTTCGTCATAGAGACGATTCATTTGTCGTCTATTATAATTTCTGTTACACACATAACAGTTTGCTCTATTTGCAAAAGCCATAATTAACAATGAAATATAAAGTTTAACCAACGTAAAAATTATTAATAAGAAACTGAACGAAACATTATATTAAATTATATTATATTTATTATACTACTTTTTACAATTTATTAGACAGTAGAAACATTTAAACAAAACACTTGTTAATAAGAAACACAAATGTTTTGTGCTAAGAAATTATTTTTGACAGATACGTCAAAATAAGTAACAGTTTGTTTTCACAGCCTACATGATCGTTCATTGCAGTTAGGTTTTTAGTATAAATTCATGGTATTTCGAATGACTATAAGGTCATAGTCTTTAAAAATTAAAGAAAATGGAGATAGGAAAGTTAAGCTCTTTTTACCCTTAGTCTACGATACAGGGAAATACAGAAGTTATACAAGAAAATTCAGAATGATAAAAATCGGTAATCCAAATTGTCTCAGAATTAACGTACTTTCTCCAGCTAAATCCAATACTTGCATGATATGTTATGAAAATATTCGGAGGCTTTCTATTGAGTGTAGATATTTATTATTTCATGGTTGTCCCTGACTGTGTTTGAATGTGACAGCATCATCTTAACGAAGACGGAACTCTTTTGAACATGTTGCATGGTGGGTTACGTTCTCTTAACTGTCCATATGTAATAAATGATCTACTTTAATTAATCTTGTTTTTGTTAGTATTCGTTCCTTAAAGTATTTATTTTATATACAGGGTAGTCCAACGAAAACTTAACACCTCCATTTTCCGGCTTGAAAATGAAAATGTGGAAAATCGCTCGGACCCGTCGATTTTAGTTTGGAGGGGGACACTTTTTTTCCTGATTGCAGCATTGGCACTTCAACCCTCTAGCAGTAGGGTGAACCAACCCTAAAAAGATAGGGAATGTACCAAGTGTGGCACATTTTTGAAAAGGTAATTTTATGGGGAATTCAGCAATACTAACATTGTTGTAACAAATTCTGATTTTAGCGCCCTCTTGAGTGAAAAAGAATCGTTACGTAATTCAAAGAGTGACACCTCATTTGAAAGCTATTTTTATTAGTAATTCAATGCAATAAATAAAAGTACCCCGAAATCACATTTATTATTAAAATCAGCTGAAAATCAAAAGTGTGATACTACACCTACACGTTTAGCTCTTTAGTTGATTTTACTTATTAAATGTGATTTCTGGATACTTTTATTTATAGCATTGAATTACTAATAAAACAGCTTTCAAATGAGGTGTCAATTGAATTACGTAATGATTATTTTCCTCAAGGGCGCTAAAATCTGAATTTCGTTCAACATTATTAGTATCGCTGAATTCACAAAATTGCCATTTCAAAATGTGCCACACTTTACATTCCCTATCTTTACGGTTGGTTCACCCCACTGCTAGAGGGTTGAAGTACCAATGCTGCAATCAGGAAAAAGTGTCCTAACTAAAATCGACGGGTCCGACGATTTCCATTTTATTATAAAGCCGGAAAATCGAGTTTTCGTTCGACCACCCTGTATTTGTTTGTTTCATTACAAATAGAACTGCATTTCCCAGGTAAAAAGGGATTAGGCTATTGGGGATACCACTTAAAAAGAGCGCGCCGGGAAACTCTACCTCTATAGTGGTGAGATTACTCATAATCTAGATACATTACACCCATAAGTAACTTATTCAAACTGATTGCAGATAGGTATGTAGATAAATAACATAATAATATTTGCGTCTTCGGATATTTGGCTCTCTAATAATATTTGCGTCTTCGGAGGTTTGGATCACTATTAATACATTATATGTTGATATTATATGTTCCGAAACAATGATGCCACTATTTTACAGTATGAACTAAACAATTACATTAACGGAATGAGAGCTTGGTTTCAAGAAGGGGACATTGCAATTGTAGACAGAGGATAGATTCTGTTCCGTTATTGCAAGAGTATGGGATCAACTGCCTTATGCCCCGTCTTCTTGTTAGAGGACAGGCTCAATTAGAAACACGTGATGCTAATTTTGCTCGATATGTTACAACCACACGTTGGATAGTCGAATCTCGTAATGGACATTTGAAATCTATATTCAAGTTTTTAAAGAACACTATTTCGATACACCATGCTGCTAATTTAAACGAATATTATCAGATAGCTGGAGCTCTTATTAATAAATTCCATCCCCCAATAACCATGCCCGGTACAATACAAATGGTGGAACAAATATTAAGTAATTTTGACGAAGTAAATATTATGCAAGCACGAGTTGAAGCTGAAAATCTACATTTAAGGGACGGTCAGTGGGTTTTATTAAATCACTTGCACGCTCAGGAGTTTCCCCGTTTAGATTTACACTATTTAAAGCATTTGACTGGAATTTATCATGTAAACTTGACAAAAAGTTATATTCAAGACAAACTTCAAAGAGAAGAAACTAATACTCTTCAATTTGACGAATTGGAGTATCCGAACATTATACGAATCCGAGTGTACTCCAGATTTCGTAATATATGTAAATATATGTTGTGGATATCTTTTACGATTGAAGAAAATGTCATCAACCTTCAGAATTTCACGATTATTGTACTTGCAAGTAGGGAGCTAGAACTTTAGGAACATGTGCTCAATTGGCCAGTATATTATGGTTTTTGGGTTATGCTAGATATGAACAAAATATGAGATATCCATCTATTCAACTCTTAAATGAAATTACTGATGCAGCTGAAAGGATGCTGCCAGAAAATATTGATCATGGTCCAGAAATTGTAGAAAATTAAATATTTTCAGTGCCTACCTAACTTTAGTTCATTTCGTTTGTTTCTTCTTTCTTGACTTGGATTAAATTCTACACATGTACTTATTTTTGTTAGTATATTCGTTTCTTAAAGTATTTTATATATTTGTATGTTTCATTACAATAGACCTGCATTTCCCAGGTTAAAGTGGATTAGGCTTATTGGGGATACCACTTAAAAAAAAGCGCGCCGGGAACTCTACCTCTATAGTGGTGAGATTACTTATAATCTAGATACATTACACCTATAAGTAACTTATTCAAACTGATTGCAGATAGGTATGTAGATAAATAACATAATAATATTTGCGTCTTCGGATATTTGGTTCTCTAATAATATTTGCGTACATTATTTGTTGATATTATATGTTATAAAAACATTTACGAGCTCAGGTATAAGCGTTTACATTGTGACAGGCAGGTCACAAAGTCGATATAAAAAAACTGATCATAGTAACTTCGCAAAACTTCTATAGGGGACTAACAAACTCAAATTACAGACAATAAGAAAAAATTAGAGAAATTAACGGAGGAAATATTAAATTACAGGGTGATTCGCAAAAAAAATTAATTTTCGTAATTTTCTACCTTAAATATCTTGTGAATCACCCTGTATTTAATTTATAAATTATATATTTTTGAAAATGGTTCAATTTCGACTACTGACTTGTATTACAAAATATTTAAAATTGTAGTCAAAATAACCCGCAGAGTCGATCAACTTTTTGACTTACCCTGTATAAAATGTTTTTATATCTTGTTATAATAAGTTCAACTAAAGTAAATTCAGACCAAATATTAATATTCTCATATTCCTACTGTAAAGTAGAATTACACAGCATCAACAATTTTTTTGGTAATTTTTGAATCACCCTGTATCAAATAATACTTTTTCTACACAAAGCAATATTATTTGATGTTATTAGAATACTATTACAGCAGAAAATCCTTAATATATTATGAAAATTACATTTTAATACGTTTTAAAAAATGGCCATTTTTCAACTTCATCACCCTGTAAATTGAAAACTGGCCATAGGTTTGAGTTGTGCCCAAGGGCACTATTGTTCATGAAGCCGATATCTTCAACATCCCAAAAATTAAGGCAAATTAACCGGAATCCATTTCTCCATAAGCCGGCTGCCTGGTCCTTTGTAACACCATGTAGAATTCAACAGTTAAATTATCAAGTTAAAATTCAAATTCACACTTTGCCCTTATCTTTTTTTAACATTATGTTTTTTGATTTACTCCACTATCTTTCTTATTACACGAGAAATGCCATTTTACAGCGTAACATAATTTTATTGAAAATTAATATTAACGAAAAAAATGAACAGAAGAAGATTAAACTAAAGTATCAGTAGGGAGTATTTCCGCCTCTGGCACAAGTAACTTCTTGGCAACGACGGCCCATACTTAACATAAGAGACCTTATGTCATTGTGGTCCATTTCTTGCTATATTTGAGTCAGTCTCTTTCCGAGTATTCAAGTTACGTTCTTCTTGTAACTTAATCCCAAAAGTGTCTCAGAGATTCTTCATCAGATTTAAATCCGGACTCCGAGCTGGCCATGCCATAGTAGCGATACCTACTTCCTCTAAATAATTTCTCACAACTCGAGCAATTTTAGGCCTGCCATTATCTTGCACCAACAAAAAACCTTGCCCTATATACGGCGCAAATGGCATAACATGTTGATCTTTCAGCTGTAATAGGATTCCACTTATGATCATAAGTTCCGTGTGACCAGTCAAAGAAATGCCTTCCCAGACCATTACAAATCCTCTTCCAAATAATGTGGAATGCGAGAAATTACACTGAGCATACCGTTCGTTGGGACGTCGATATACACGCATATGCCTGCCATTTCTGTACAAACAAAATAGGGACTCATCCGTAAATAACACCTGTCGCCATTCAGCCACTAATCAGTTACGATTCTTTCTGGAAATATTTAGCCTCGCTTTCCGATGAACTCTAGTTAAAGCTGGACCTTGAGCAGCAATGCTAGGTCTCAAATTATGTTCCCTTAGCCGCTGACGAATAGTTTTTGTAAAACTTGTAAACCATTACCATTTCGAAGTTGAGTTTGAAGGGTCCGAGCTGTTACAAAACGTTGTCTTAATGCTGAGAGTCTAAAAGATCGCTTCTGAATCGGAGTTGTTATTCGATTCCTTCCTTGTACCGATCTGCGACCATGACTACCAATGTCTCTGTGCAACTAGTAAAACGGTTGTGTGACTTATATTAAATCGTTCACCAATATTCTTTGGTAACTTCAACCTTCCTTAAATAATATTAATGCTTCAACACATTCGCGAGTAAGATTTCGTGTTTCCCATTGCATATTGATCAATAAAAAAATACGTACAATACATATCAGTATTTTGACAACTATTGGTACTCCTTGTTTTTCCATAGCCTGCTACTTCCTTTAGTGCTTATATTGTTAATTAAAATCCACAGATCCACAAATCCACAGTAACAAGATTTGGTTACGCTATAAAATGGTGTTTCTCGTGTAACAAGAAAAATAATGGAGTAAACCAGAAAACAAAATGTTAAAAAAAACATAAGGCTAAAGTATGATTTTAATTTAATGATTTAACTGCTGAACTCCACAGGGTGTTAAAAATTTTATGAAAAAAACACGATATAATTGCTACGCTCGGTATTTATAAAAAACGGTTTCTATGCGTTTACAGTTATTCTGAAAAAGGCGGCGTGTCATTAACAAAAAATATCCAAATCGGACAAGTGGTTTTGACAAGAATTGGCTTTAAACTTTTGGTTACTTTTGGTGGTTCGTTAATTTATTGATAATATATATATATATATATATATATATATATATATATATATATATATATATATATATATATATATATATATATATATATATATATATATATATAAAACTAAAATACCTATTTCATTTTCAGTTTTATGTTAAAATAGAGTTGTCGCCTTAACCACTGTATTTTGTAGAAGTTATAGTTAGATTACAAAAAAAAGGTTATGTTTCTTGAAAATTTTTTTTTTCGATTCATAATGTTGAAATTCTGGGTTGATTTGAAATAACTATAGACCGTGTTTTCTTCTTAAATAGAAAATGTTTATTTATTAAAATTACATTTTAAACAATAAAAGTTATTCAACGATATTACAAAAAATCTTGCCTTAAATAGAAAATCGGTTTTTATAGTCTTTGTTCCCGTAGTTTTACTCAAATCGTAATAGTTTAAATGATATGTTAAATATATGAAATAATAAGACTAAGTAACTAAACAACAGATCTCAATTACAAAAAAAACATAACCTTCTTTTTTATAACCTAGCTATAACTTCTACAAAACAACAGTGGTTAAGCCGACAACCCTATTTTAACATACAACTGAAAATGAGATAGGTATTTCTTATTATTAATTATATATATATATATATATATATATATATATATATATATATATATATATATATAATATATACTAGAGCTGTAATGATTTAAATATTACTAAACTGCCATGAAAATTATTATGACATTTGTTAGTTAAAGAAATTGTTGGTGTTCTTACTTATTGTTTAAGCAACGACAAATGTGAAGACATCTGGAGATCTTAGGTTAGCTTTATTTTGTTCCTTCCATTAGTTTAGTGGAGACATTAATCACTTAATCATAAATTACTATTAATTTAATTAGGTTAGTTCTTCCATTAGTTCTGTAACACTAGTTTCTGTAGGTTATTAGTTAGTGTATGTTAGGTTTTAGGAACAAGGGACTGGAAATTTGAACACAGTGCTGTATTCAATTTAATTACTTTAAGTATACTAGCCTGATTGAAAATACTTTGTTTAAAGTACATTGGAGAATATATTTTCACCAAAAGGGTTTGATTGAGATGTCTTGGTTTGATTACCGTAGAAATTATTGGAAGTGTTTTAGTTGAAAACATGTCTTTCTAATTTCAAATTGAAGGCACATCTGGATTTTATAAGTATTGGTTATTCTAATTTAAAACTTACTTACGTACTTGAATAAACGATTTCACTGTATCTGTGTATATACGATAACTGTGAAATGGATATATTTTGTGTATTTCTGTATAGAATATTTAAGTAACTTTATTTTAACTTGTATTTAGTGTAAAGTATGGTCTATCAGTGTTGGATTTGTATCAATATTAGTACCTGAAATTTTGTTGGAGTTTTTTTGGAATGTTCTTGACTTTTATTCACTGTCAGGGCTATAATCCAAGCAAAAGTATTTATGGTAATTCCTTGTCATAACCAGGTGAAGAATTAGGTTTAAGATATCTAGGCTCCTATGTCTTTACCTTTATCGTTGTTTAATAAGTAAGTTAAATTAAATTAAATTAAATTTACATTCACTTAGGTACCTTTGAATAACTTTTTCAAGTTCAGGTTGGAAAGTAGCAAAAGTTAGAATATTATATATTCCAGTTAATATAAATTCCTTATTCTCATAGTCACGCTAATTAAAAATAATTTGTAAGACTTTGTACCTCAATATACAATAGTGCTTACAGAAAATTCCATTCCTTAAATATGAAACAATCTAAACTTTCTCTTAATTGCATTGTAATTTGAATACATGGTTCAACATTGATTAAATATACACAAAAAAATTATAAATATGCACTTAAAAGCACAATAAACCTTAAAAAAGCACCTTTTACAAAATAACACTTAAATAAGGAAAGAAGTTACTATACCACTGTAAGAATAAAATATTACATTCAAACTGGTATAAGAAGTAACATTAGTATGTAAATACAACAATATCCAAAATTTAGGGGAAGATGGGTTGAGAACTCCTGGTTTTATATACGATTCTTAAAACGTCGCTCTCTTTCTCCATAATTATACAACAGGCAACACTTGCCATAAGGTTTAACAGTTGGCTATCTTTCGTGTACTGTAAAGTCCGGTTGAAGTCCACTGTAGTTTGCTATTGATGTCGTTATATTTCTGCAATTCCTTGAACAAACCAAGATGATAGAATTCACCGGTCTAATTTTTTTATATTAATGGTATCAAGCTTTTTTAATAAAGTCGAGCATCCTAAGGATAACATAGATCGTAGCCACTGTTATAAGAGAAGCCGCGAACAAACTCTGTTACGTTGCAATAGTGGTTCCAGAACGTTATTGTGTGGTAACTTGTGGTATAATACAGTATGGATTAACATAATACATGGATATAAAATTGCCGTTGTATGACGAAAAGTGTAATATATTTCAAAACGGTTTTACACATCACCCTAGGCGTACCCTACGCTATTAGTTGCATAAACCTATCGTTTTCTTGTTCTGGTATCTTTACGAAGAACAATACTGAAAAACGTTCGCTTAAATGATTAAATACAAAACACTTGTAAGGTAAATTGAAATGTGATAATTTAACGTTACAATGAATGTAAAACATTTTCTGGAGAAAAATGTTGGTCTACTAACTTACAGAAACTCTTGTCAAATGTAATTACATGAATGAAAATCAAAATTAAAACAGAAATTCTAATACTAAAGCATAACCTCCAAATAAACTCGCTTATCACACTAATTATTGAATTTGTGAATAAAATGTTACTGACACAAGGAACATTCAAAGATCTTCACGTTGCTTAATATTACTGTTCTAGTTATTTTAACATAACATTCGACTGTTTTATACAATTATACGTACAAAAACACGAGAAGCGGGTTAGGTATACAAGGCACACACGTCAACGGAGATTTAGCCTCTCTAATGGGTGAGCTGGCGAATCCCTGATACAGAGTAATCGTGACGTCACAATAGCTTTATCATAACGGTGGCTACGCATAGGGTGTAATAGGTAACGGGTGTCTATTAATGATTGAAGCTGACGTCATGTAGCAAATTTTGGTTCGGTTGGTACCACTACACTTCATTTCGGTCGCAACGATTGACATTAGCGTCCCATGGGGTAAACACCTTTGATGTAACTATAAACATTGTTTGTTAAAATTAAACAGAATAGCCCTAGTTTTGGAAATGTTTATTGTCAATATTTGCTAATTACAATTATTTAACAAAATAAATTTTAAAATTATTTTTGTGACAAAAATACAAACAAACATTCTTCATTAAATTAATATAATTACAAAAAATGTTGAAAATGATGACCCTGATGCTGTAGACATAAATCAATTCTCCGCTTCATGTATTCAAAAATATGCTGAAGTGCTTCCCGTGAAATAGCCTGAATCTCGTGTTCAACTGCTTCCATTAATTCATCTTAATTATGCAATCGATTTTTATATATATTGTCTTTAATCTTTCCAAGTTGAAAATAACTGATTGTGAATATAACGAAAAATTAATACAGGAATGAAGAATGAACGGAAAAACTATAACAAAAGCTAATGAAAAACAGACACGCGCGACTATGGCAAAAAAGGTAGAAACCGATTGATTTTACAATGTAATTCTCAGTGTTGCAAATACTAAGCAAAGAAATTTCCTAGATTTGACATGACGTCAGCTTCAGTCATTAATAGACACGTGTTAGTAGAGCATGCAAAAGTCCATTCAGAGCAGAGTGAATTGTCAAGCCCATGCTTTTAATTTTGGAGAGAGGTTAATTTCGTTACCAAATTATAAAGACAATTGAATAATTACTTGTGCTTGTTGATGAAATATGAATTGATTTTTTGGAACTTTACATCTTATATGCAACGTCTGAATCAGGTAAAACCTTTACTGTCTGATGGATTGGAGGCCACGTAGTTGCTTTTTAAGTTTGGCATTTCTGAAACAATATTGAAAGGCAAATCAACCTTTTGTATTGGTGCCAGGGAATTAGAATTTGCTTTATTAAACTTATTGGTTTTAATTTAATTTTTTCTACAGAATGGTTGACTGTAGCTATTAGTCGCCTACACATTTGAAGTTTACCTGTGTGGACTCTTATACTCACTTTTTTAAACATCGTCGCTTAACAATACAACTTAGCTATATGTAATTACGATTAGTGGTTTTTTGGCGACTATTCTTAGTCTACTACGAAACAATAACAGCGGTTCTGCTATGTTTGAGAACTAGCAACACTGCCGGCTGCCATATCTCTGCATGTTGGCGATATTGGCACAAGTCTGTATTGTGCGCAAGGCCGTGATTGTTTTCGGTGCTCCTTAGTAATATTTTTCGAGTGATTTTTAAGTTAAACACAAGCTTTCTGGCTGCAGGTTGAAATTGAAAAGTTTTTAAGTATGGTCGGGGCCGATTGTAACATCATTGCCCGGGGGCGATTGTAACGTGTTACAACCAACCCCGCTAACGGTTTTAAATATTCTGGTTTGTGAATATGGTATTTTTAAATTCCAGAATGCCTCGTACGAAAGTTAAGAGAACTAACGTATACACCGATATAAAAAACGGTATATCTACTCGTGCAGCGGCAAAGAAATACGACTTTTGTCATGTTTCTTTAGGACGGTTTAAGAATAAAAAGGAGGCACTAGGTGCGGATGAGAAAAATAATAAATCGGTTTCCATCGGTTATAGAACATGGACTAGGAGCAGGAATTTTGATTGACTATCGACCCCGGTATCGAGGGCGGTAGTAACATTTTCCGCCATTTGAATTTGTGACTAATAACTACTATCCATATTTATTCAAAAACTTTATAGGCAAGTTTTAATATTGTAAAATGTGCAAATAGGGCATGAACAACCAAATTTGAGTATATCCATTACAGTTCTCCATAAATCGGTATTTGAATTTAAAATGTGACATTGGACACCGGTCTACCCTACTTTAAGAGCTAATTCAATAATTGTTTCTTATTCAGTACCTTTCCAAAAAAGCTAGTTACAAGAACGCTGAAATAGTGTTTGAATTGTATTTTATTCAATTATTTTTACTTGAAACAACCACTACTTCCTAAATATGTCTTCAAACTGCATTTCATCAACACTAATACTACTCAATACAATCATACACTCAATACTCAACAACTCAACTACCAACACTCAACACCAATACACAAATCTCACACTCAATACCAATAATCACAACACCAATACCAACACTAACATCCAACACTAATACCTCCAATCCACATACCAATACTCAACACTACTAACACCAATCTCAAATAACAAATTAACCCAAATACCATCACATCACCAACACCAACACCAACACCAAACCAACACAATACCACACAACCAACACAAACCAACACCTATACCACACAACCCAAACCAAACAACCACACACCAACCACCAATAAACCAACAATAACACCAACACCCACCAACACCAACACCAATAAATCACACACTCAACCTCCAACACAACACCAACACCAAACCAACACCAACACCAAAAACAACCACCATAACAATACCCAAAGCAAATACAACCAAAACCAATAAAGCCAAAAATTTCTACCAACACCAAATAAATGCCTCTAATGCCAACCAAAAGCAAGTAACAATGTTCACATAGCTCAACCCAAGTTGCCAATGCAATGTAATCTCAATGTTCCCAAAGCTCAAACCCAACCATCTATGCCCAATCGCAATCCAATAAATACTAATTGTCAGTAATCACTCCACTAACAACCCCAACTCCAAACACAATCTCAACATAACCTAATTTGCCACATGCAAAAACATCATTCACCAACACATCACCCCAAACACTATAACACACCAAATTTAAACCAATAACCACACCAATTAATCAAACTAACAACCAATAAAAACAAATACATAACAACCAAAATAACCAACACCTCCAAAACATTAATTAAAAACAAACACCAACTACCCAACCTTAAACTAAACCAAAAACCCATCAAACCCCAAAAATAAACAAAATCTAAATAAATTAACAAAAACAAACAAACCAACCAAAACAAACCACACCAACCAAACAACACAAATCAACAAAATCAATCACAACCCAAAAACAAAACCCAAAAACAAAAAAAAACAAAAAACCCAAAACCCCAAAAAAAATTACAGAAACAAAAAAACAAAAAGTGCCAAGAAAAATTTTTCTGACCCTAAACCAAAACCAAGAAATCCTCCTAAAAAAAATAAACCAAAAAAGAGAGCGAAGAAGAAGATGAAGAATGTTTTTGCACTGTATGTTGTGAGCTATACACTTCAAGTAGGTTAGGGGAAGGTTGGGTTCAGTGCATTGAATGTAAATGTTGGTCACATGGAAAATGCACAAAACAAGAAGATTTATACGTTTGCCAAAATCGTGAATCAGAATGATAATAATAATTAATTTGTTCGTTAGGTTAAGTTCACTGTTCCGTTTAGTTTTGGAACAACTTTTTCTTTTAATCTTCAGAAATACACATTTTTTGTGGTTTACATGTAACCTTACTTTTGTCCACGCATTGCATAAATAACATTTCACACCACACTATCGACCCTATCGAGGCGGTAGTAACACCAATTTGTGACTAATAACTACTATCCATATTTATTCAAAACTTTATCAAATATTGTAAAATGTGCAAATCATGAACAACCAAATGAGTATATCCATTACAGTTCTCCATAAATCGGTATTTGAATTTAAAATGTGACATTGGACACCAGTCTACCCTACTTTAAGCTAATTCAATAATTGTTTCTTATTCAGTACCTTTCAAAGGTAGTTACAAGAATGCTGAAATAGTGTTTGAATTGTATTTTATAATTATTTTCTTAAAACAAAAGCAATTTACCAACAAAACTTTTCACATTTTCAACAAATAATTTATTATCATTACCAAAATTTAATATAATATTATGTATAATTATTATAGTTATTATCATATTATTAATGATACAATTATGTATGTATTATTATTATTATGATTAATGTGATGTGATTGATGATGTGATGATGTGTGTGATGATGTATGATGGATTGATTGATTGATGTTGATGTGATGTGATGTGATGTGATGTGATGTGATATTATGTGATGTGATGTGATGTGATGGATGTGATTGATGTGTGTGATGTGATTGATGTGATGTGATGTGATTGATGTGATTGATGTGATTGTTGATGTGATGATGTGATGTGATGTGATGTGATGTGTGTGTGTGATTATGATTGATGTGATGTGATGTGATATGTGTGTGTGTTATGTATTGATGTGATGATGTGATATGTGATTGATGTGATGTGATTATGTGTGTGATGTATGTGATGTGATTGTGTGATGTAATTGTGATTATGGTGGTGTGTGTGGAATGTGATGTATGTAATGTATGTTGTATGTGTTGTATGTATGTATGTTGCTAATGCTCAATGTATCTAATGCTGATTATTCTATCTATCTCAATGCTCATTAATTGCTCAATTCCTCAATTGCTCACTCAATCTCAATGCTCAATCACTCAACTACTCAATACTCACCAATACTCACTCACCATACTCAATACTCAATACTCATCTCAATACTCAATACTCATCTACTCACATCCAACTCAACTACTCATACTCAATACTCAATAACTCATACTCAATACTCAATGCTCAATGCTCAATACTCAATGCTCAACTCATACTCAATACTCAATCTCAATGACTCAATCTCAATATGCTATCAATACTCAATACTCAATGCTCAACTCAATCAATCTCAATACCAGCTCAACTCAACTCAATTTAGCTCAATCTCAACGCTCCCTGCCAAACCAATGCCCAATTTCCAACCAAACCCCAACCCAACCCACCAAACCCAACCCATACCAACCACCAAACCACCCAACCAAACCCAATTCCAAACCCCCAAACCCCAACCCCAACACCAACACCAACACCAACACCAACACCAACACCAACACCAACACCAACACCAACACCAACACAACACCAACACTCAACACCAACACCAACACCAACACCAACACCAACACCAACACCAACACCAAACCAACACCAACACCAACACCAACAACAACACCAACACCAACACCAACACCAAAACAACACCAACACCAACACCAACACCAACACCAACACCAACACCAACACCAACACCAACACCAACACCAACACCAACACCAACACCAACACCAACAACCAACACCAACACCAACACCAACACCAACACCAACACCAACACCCAACACCAAACTCAACACCAACACTATACACTCAACACCATACATAACCAACACCACACCAACACCAACACCATACACCAACACCAACACCATACACCAACTACCATACACCAACACCAACACCAACACCAACACCATACACCAATACCAACACCAACACCAATATCAACACCAACACCATACACCAACACCAACACCACACTACACTCAACACCAATCAGTACGTCAACACCATACATCTACAACACCAACACCAACACCAACACCAACACCAACCACCAACACCACACACCAACACCAACACCAATACCAACACCAACACCATACACCAACACAACACAACTCAATACTCAACACCAACACCAACACCAACACCAACACCAACACCAATACCAACACCAACACCAACAACCAACACCAACACCAACACCAAACCTACTCAACACCAACACCAACACCAACACCAACACCAATCACCAACACCAATCACCAATCTCACATCTCAACTCAAGCTCCAATGCTCAATCACCAACCTCAATGCTCAATGCTCAATCAGCTCAATCTCAATGCCAATGCTCAATCTCAACATGCTCAATCTCAACTCAACTGCTCAATGCTCAACTCAATGCCAATCACCAACTACTCAATCCAATACTCAACTCAATGCTCAATGCTCAATGCTCAATGCTCAATCTCAATGCCCAATGCTCAATGCTCAATGCTCAATGCTCAATAGCTCAACTAGCTCAATGCTCAACTGCTCAACTGCTCAATGCTACCAATGCTCAATGCTCAACTCAATGCTCAATGCTCAATGCTCAATGCTCAATGCTCACTCAATGCTCAATGCTCAATACTCAATACTCAATACTCAATGCTCAATGCTCAATGCTCAATGCTCAATGCTCAATGCTCAATGCTCAATGCTCAATGCTCAATGCTCAATGCTCAATGCTCAATGCTCAATGCTCAATGCTCAATGCTGAATGCTGAATGCTTAATGCTTAATGCTTAATGCTTAATGCTCAATGCTCAATGCTCAATGCTCAATGCTCAATGCTCAATGCTCAATGCTCAATGCTCAATGCTCAATGCTCAATGCTCAATGCTCAATGCTCAATGCTCAATGCTCAATGCTCAATGCTCAATGCTCAATGCTCAATGCTCAATACTCAATACTCAATACTCAATACTCAATACTCAATACTCAATACGCAATACCTAATACCTAATACCTAATACCTAATACCTAATACCTAATACCTAATACCTAATACCTAATACCTAATACCTAATACCTAATACCTAATACCTAATACCTAATATGCAACCTAAAACAGGATGGTGACCACTGATTCAACAGGTCTTCATAGCATAAGCATTAAGTAAACCTTTGTAAGTTTATAGTGGAGGTTCAAAATCGGAAGCTCGCTTACCTGTGCACTACGAGAGTGTTTTTAATGGTAGTTCCAGTTATTCTCCTGTCCTGCGCAATAGTTCTAGTACTTTGGCGATTATGAAACTGGACATAAGCTAAAACATTAATAATGTTCTCTTCGGTGCGTCCCCTGTGTTGTCTGCGGCATACGTGAACATAAACGTTTCCAGTTGTTTGCAAACGAAGAAAAACTTTTTTACTCGTGTGGCACATCTTGCTGGAAACCTTGCTGATAATTATTCCTGTTCGGCACTGGAATTATGTGCCGGAAGGCCGTCTTGTAAGAACCAATAATCGTCAATATCAGCTTGGGGTAAATCAGCTAAAGCTGCTTCTACCTTATTTTCTCATAAATTTTGGTAGCGTTCAGAATTTAAAGATCCCTTTTAGAAAAATGCACCTATTATTCGCATTCCGAATATTGCAGTCCACACATTAAAACCGAAGTGGTGTTGGTGTCTGCGCACTTTATAAACTCTTTCGCCCAATAGTGCGATTGTTTTTTTGTTTCAGATTCTATTATTGGTCACCTGACTTTCATTCGATCAAATGATTTTATATGGAAATTGCTCATTATCTGCACATTGCCTGGTATACCATTCACAGAACTTTCTGCGCCTCGCTGAATCCCTAACAAATTCTAAATTTGAATGGACATATTTTTTCTTATTGTACAATAAAATGAGCTATAGGATGGGCCACTCCAATTGTTTGTTCAATGTGTCGTGTAAACATTTCTGGATTTTCCGTAACAGCTAATAAAACATTATTTGCTTTTTCTTCATTGCAAGGTTTTTTACGGGAATTTACAGGATTTTTAAATGTACCATGTTCTCTTAAATTGATTGACAAGTTCTTAAATGTGTTGGCTCTCTCTGCATCTTTGGAATTTCGTTGACATAGTATGTAATACGATAACATATCATATTTTTCTACATTTGAAAATTGCGCCATCCTTTTGTGGTGATAACTACCACAAATTAATTAATGCAAATACTAGTACTAACTAAATACAAAATTATGACAGATGCTGAATTACTATTTTTATTTTTCAAAGCCGCCTATTTTTATTTATTCTTTTTTAGAACATCGCATCGTTTTTCTGATGTCGCAGATAGAACTGTAAGATATTATTTATCTTAGAGATTCATGAAAAATTCTTTATCAACTTGGAAAGATAATTTTTTTTGGAAATTATACGTATGTATCTCAGCAATGGTTGACAATGATAATTTAAATAGGCAACTTTAATGTTAATTTTACAAGCATTCCGTTTTTTTATGTTAAGTTGCATAATTAACAATATTTTATTTTAGTACGTTTCCTTATTTTATAAAATATTAAACACATGTTAACTAAATAAACTTTTTTGTAAATGCAGGCCTGTATTCAAAACTTCGCGATGATGGTCCATAAAGGGTTCGAAACGCGATCAGACCATGAAATGTGATACATTGCTGAATTTGTAATAAAAGAACCTTTCAAAATCAGTATTCGAAATATTAGGACCGTATTTAAAAAAACTAAGTTGTTGATGGCTATAAAAATAGGAAACGTCCGATTCAAAAACTGACTATGCCATGTTAAATCCCGTAACAAGTTGCCATCGAGAAGTGTTTGTATTTTTGACCTAGCATTTATAATAACGCCAGAAAAAAATAAAACAGAAATTTTAAAAATTTAAATTGTTTCAAATATCTCAAAAAGAAAAAATTACACCATTGATTTTTTTGTGTCATTTTATTGGTCTCATAATTATACAACTTTTTTCCGCATTAACTGGAGTTGTATCTCTTACCATTTCCGAGATCCCTATTATGAGAATCCTTATCTTGGACACGGTGTATAAGAACATGTAAATTGCATTGTAAGATTTATTATAACTATGATAAATGAAAAAATATTCTTAACAAGAGTGTTTTTTCAAAACAATTTGCCATCGCAGGAGTTTCTAGTTTATTACTTTCTTGGTTGTTTTCGTAACATTTCCAGTCAGGTAAAAAGTACGGGAAATGTGAAATAATTAGTTAGTATGAAATAAAAGAACAAACTATGCTACCAATGAAATTATTATGGAACAAAGTTATTATACTCCCAGTGTTCCCGTTATCAAGACAGCTCGCGAAGCGTAAGTTAAACACTCAACAAACTTTGTCAACCTTACGCACGCTTAATAATTGAAATAAAATTTAAAAAAATTTAGCTTTTATTTAGCATGCTTATTGTTAGTAATTTACTCTTATTTGCTTATTATTGCTTCTTATTCTGTTCAGGAGTCTGATTCCTCTTCATTCCTGGGTCATCTGTATTAGTGGGGTCAGATTGCTTTTGGTGCAGTGTGTGGTGGCAAACAAAAATATTAATAAATATTATGTTATTTTCTTTCTTTAGGTGTAGTGTGTCTATTAGGTGCAATTGATCGATTTTCCTGGGTTGTTAGAGGTGATCGTCGTTGTCTTTTTATCAGGGCATATCGTAAATACATCACCTAGAAGTTTTTCGAATTTTTCAGAGATGTTTTCGCGGTTCTGCATGAGGATATCTGGAGGACGCTTAAATTTGTTTTTAGTTTTTTGTTGGATGATCTTAGGTGTCGGATGTGTGGTGAGAGTTGTGTATGAAGTACGTAGAACGTTTTGGGGGCTTCTGTTTCGCCGAGTATCCTATGATGTGTGTAACTTGTTTTGTTGTTTTGAGTCGTCGTGTGATAGGTTTAATGTTGGTGTGTTTTATGGTAATTTCGTTGGGTGTTCTCTAGTGTAATAGCTGTATTCTCCATAAGACTTGGCTTTCACATGCGACTATGCATTTTAAGTGTTTTGGTTTTAGGGTAGCGTACAATGGAGCTCACGGGGCGTCTGTAGGTTTGGTATGTATGTTTCGGTGTTTCGGGGTGGCAACCTCCTACGCGACTTCTATTGGCGTCGAGAAGGTTGGATCGGTTGCGTACCTTGTTAAGCGTCTTGTTTTAGGCGGCGTTCCAGTTAAGGGATTTGGTTAATGCTATTTCTAGGTGTAATGTCGTCTCGAATTGGTAATTTTTCCCGTTGCAGGGAAATGGTTAAGTCATCTTTTGAGAGTAGTTTGTGTTTGGTTTAGTCGGGTGTCTTGGTCGGGTTTATGGATACTTTTCATTGGTTGGCCTAACTGGAGAAGTAATGTGCAGAATTTTCGGGATTGACGCTAGGACTATAAAGATAAGCTAGTGTTTGGGGCTAAGGCAGAACCATGAGGTACGCCTGCTTGAGGAGTAAAACTTTGAGAGTGGGCTGACAGTAGGAGCTAGGGAAATAAAACTTGTATTTTGTGTACTAGATCCGCATGCCAGACTTTGTCAAAAGCTTGCTTTATGTCTAAGAACACGGGGAGGTTACAATGGCGGTGGTTGAGGGGTTGCGATATTTCTGTGAGGAGTGAGGTAGTGGGTTCTGTTTGCTACTCGTACTCGTACCGTCCTATCTGTTACATACGACAGTAGGAACTAGGGGAATACCTAACACTTGGATTTTGTGTACTAGATCCGCATGCCAGACTTTGTCAAAAGCTTGCTTTATGTCTAAGAACACGGGGAGGTTACATTGGCGATGGTTGAGGGCTTGCGATGTTTCTGTGAGGAGTGAGTTAGTGGGTTCTGTTTGGTCGAAAGCCGAATTAGCTGTCGTGTAGAAGGGTATTAGTCTTCTAGCTAGGATCTGCTCAAGATCTTTCCCTAGGAAACTGAGAAGGGAGATGGGTATGTACGATGTGGGTTTTCTCAAGTTGAAATAGTTTTTGGGGATCGTAACGGTCGAGGTGCATTTCCTTGCCGACGGGAAATAAGAAATGGTAAGGCAGATGTAACGTCTTTTTTGAAGTGATTGGTTTGGATGGAAGCTGTTAGGTAGTACAACTGATCGTTTTCATCTAGGATTACCTCGGGCGGTTCGGAGTTTCAAAAATCCTCAAAGTCGTGCTATAGACGGTTTTTAAAAGCGTCATCCAACAAGGGCTAATTCGTGGAAGTGAAGACGGAAAGGAGGAAGTGATCGGCAAAAATTAATTTATCCTGAGGATCGGTTAGGTGGGCTTGCGGCTTAATTTTACGTTTAGTAAGTTTGGAGAAGGTGTTCCAGAACTCTATAATTGAGTTTGGAGGTAGTTGGATCCATTTTTTTTTCGGTGCATTTGTTGGTTTCACGCCGGATTAGGGCCTTTAGTTGATTATATCTGGTCTTGAGAGCGGGGCCTCTTGATATCAGGAATTCGCGATATACTCGCCCCTTCCCTTTGATCAAGGAGACAAATGTATTGTAAGAGAAGTTTACGGGAGACATCGATTGATTTTTAGGCAGTTGAGGCTTTGACTGCTGTGATAACGGAAATTAAGTCGGTGACCGCTCTCTCGACATCGTGACGAGTGTGAAGTTCATACGCCGAAAAATTATTGGAGATGTATTCACTGAATACATTCCAATTGACGTTTTGACAACCTTTTCGGATGGTTGGTGTCAGGGGAGGAAGAGGAACGGGGCTAAGGGAGGTTTTAACAAGAGGACAGATGTCAGAAGTGACGGTTTCACCTAAGTGACTATCTCTGGCCATATGCTGAATTAGTCGGTACATACAATGTGATCAACTATATAGGCACCTATATGACTAATAAGGCTTGGTCTTTATAAGAACAATACCAAGGTGAGAATATTGTGGGAAAGGCGGATACCGTTTCTATTGGTAGTTCCATCTCTAAATTGCGTATGGCGGGCATTAACATCTCCTAGGAGGATTATATTGGCGATGTCGGAGATGTGGTCCAGCAGGTCATTTTCGGGAGCATTGTAATATCTAAAATAGGTGACGGGAAGGGAAAAATGCACCGTCGCAGCAACAATTTCGAGATGTTGCAGGTACGGTGGAGGAAGATAAGGAGTGGCAGAAAATGAATTTTTGATAATGAGGGGCGTACCTCGAAAACTGTTGTGGGCGCTAAATTGAAGGAACGATTTGTATGTGGCAAAGTAAAGAGTACATCGCTTGTTGAGTTTAGTTTCCGTGATGACTAGAACTTGTTGTTTTTGGTAGATAGAAGGTTTTAATGAAGGGATGACGGACACCCTGTGCATTAATTGTCCGTATTATTGGCTACAT
The DNA here is from genome assembly GCA_036346205.1 of Vesta saturnalis. Classification (NCBI taxonomy): domain Eukaryota; kingdom Metazoa; phylum Arthropoda; class Insecta; order Coleoptera; family Lampyridae; genus Vesta; species Vesta saturnalis. Next base: position 1,833,859 of record JARFJB010002082.1, read on the forward strand.
TGTACTTAAGGTGAGGGATTAGGAACAGATGTAGTGGGTGCAAATACCAAAACCATTACCAACGGAGTTGTTCAGGAATGGAGAGAAGTTGACTGGTCTTGCCAAATTACGTAGTGTCGATAGCTTCCGCAATATCGACTCTACAGTCAGGGAATAATTGGGTTAAGAAGGTAAGGGAGGCGATGAAATCAGAAATGGAGACAGTTCAGCCCATTGGAACTAAATTAGTGTGAGTAGTCATTGAATCTTTAAACCAGTATAAGGGGTTTATTTATGCTAAAAGAGAAAAGGTTATATTATGATTCTTAAAAATGTTTTTCGATGCACAATTGTAAGAAGCACCTTATTTCCTCTTCAATTCATTTTGTGTTTTTAGTTTTAGCAGAAGTAGAAGACATAGTTTTAATTTAAAAAGAACAGTCCTCTAATATTTCAATGCTTACATCGATTTTAAATAAACGTTAATTTCTAATTTGGTTCTGGTTCGGTTGCTCAGTGCGCTTGTTCAATTACCGGTGTAAACTAAACTTATACATCTATAAATACCGAAATGTAAATAGATCAATACGTAACATAATCAGTTAACACTATTTCCTGTTAATTGTTTAACTTGTATCTATTTCCAAATATTTTAAATATTATTGGTCATAGTCAAGGTTATTGTTTAATAGATTTAAGACGTTACTTAGAAAGTACAAGCTTTAAATCTGTAATAATGGTAGTATTTATTTTAAAATACTTATCTTGATACTATTACACCTACACTCAATCTGTACTTGATACATTTGTTATATTTAATTAAAATATTTTTAGGTTTAATGATATTTCATTTTTTCTTTTGATATAATAACAGTTAAATAAATATGTTTTAAAAGTGATTTATTGTATAATTATACTTTGTGTTGAGATTTGTTACATAAATGTTTTAGAATGTTTTAGTTACAATAAATCATATACCTACTAATTAATTATTATACATTGTTATGTTTTTATTGTTTTTGTTAGCAATATTGTTCCATATCCGCGCACACTTCACTTTAAGTTAAAATTAAGCAAGATTAATATTTAAAATGAATACAGTATGTTAAATACAGTAAGTTAAGAATCAACAGTCTCTCACTTCCCTATTAGAGCAAAATTACTATTTTTTTGATAAATGTGACAAAGCGAAACCTATTTTCAAATTAAGAGCCGATTTAAGGCATATTTCATGTTGAATTAAAGACCCAATTTTTAGAAGACTTGATACAGTTCCCTTTGATCTTTCACGTAATCGAAACGAATGATTTACTCTAGTAAAATTTTAACAATAACTACAAAAGTTAATAAACAGTACAACAATAGAATTCGTAAAGCCCGTCGGGACATTATCAAAAATTTCAAACACATACCATAATATATTCACAAGGTTCACTTAAACGATCCGGAACAGTTTGGAGGATTTGGCCTTTGATACAACCTTAAACTAAAAATTTTGAAGTGATGTCTTGTGATCGAGTTGATCACTTGATTGGACCTCGGCGACAAAACCGACTATCCGGTTTAAATAAATTATATGTTTAATTTAATTTGGTAGTGCATCAAACATTTGAATATATTTAGGAACGTTCAAATTTCGTTCCAAAAATGTTATTTTTATGAAAAACGCTAAATCAAATATGTCGCAAATAGAGAAGATTTATCAGCATTTGTAATATACGTGCAACTCCAAGCGCTGCTTACAATCACCGTCAATTAAATAATGACGGACTATTCTTATTTTCAGTCATTTTGGGATTCCCTGACCTTGAAGTATATTTAGGTGAATTCCTTAGTATTTTGTTCACCAGGTAAATTATTGATATAACCGTTACATACCAATTTATTTGCGAAATAACTGTAGTGAGTAGTGTTTATTGTCCATTCAGTATAACTAATATGACAATCAACAAATGCACTGATAACTAAACCCAGTTATCTGTAAGAAAATGTATATTTAAGACTAATAATTTGCAATTAAAAAAGGTACGATTTGCTAAGTGATTTCTCGATGTTAGTATTGATCTATTTACTACCTTCCTTTACTACCAACCAAACATCACAGCAGTAAGGGCGAGTTGTACGTTTAGCCTTGACCACTATGCAAATACACATGTCTGAAAATTAATTTTCTTACGGTATCTATAGTATTGCATTAAAATTGATATAAATGGGTATCAGACGGCTGCTCCCGGATGATGGACAAGAACTGAATGATTTTGACACAGATGACACAGAAGAAAAACAATAGATGATATCCAAAGGAGGTGAAAAAACTAGCCCTAACGCATTTTATTTCATGATTTACTTATTTTAGGCAAGTTAAGACGTTACGTTATCTTTGCTAGAAAGTACTCCAATTGAACGCAAATCAAACTTTATGTTTCGCACTTCTAGTTGTACATAACCTTAAATCTTTTTATTTTAAATAGAAACTGCTGAATGGAAAATTGAATACAATTCACGCCAATTCAATAAAGCTTAATAGTATATATATATATATATATATATATATATATATATATATATGTATATATATATATATATATATATATATATATATCAGGTATGGAAAAATATTATCGCGGTAAAACAAAGACAGTACAATTAGTTCACGTGCTAAGTGAGATAGAATACACAACTAACTAAAAGCGCTGATGCCATACAAACACATTTAATTGCTGTCAACGAAAATTGAAAATCAGTGTTTTTGCAAGTCCGACACAATTCTCATGTATTTCACTGAAGAAAAAACACAGATTATTAAGTGGTATTATTCAGGAAGCACAGAAATAATGGGCAGGTTTGTTTTTTCCTTTGCAAACTTTAATTGCTTTGGTTTCGTTAGAAATGTTGAAGCTAGATTGAAGGAGACTTAAATAGTTCATATTTTGTACCTACATGCAAATGTGTACAAGTGGCAACATCGGTAAAGTTATGTCTCTCTCACACTCATATAATGCGTATTGGGTTTCTTTCTAGCGTATTATAAGTCAGACCTGCAATAATGTTTTTCAATACATATATATATATATATATATATATATATATATATATATATACAGGGTGTCCCAAATATAGTAGGATAGTATGGGTACTCTCCTATTATTAAAGATAGAGATTTGGTTAAATAGGAAATATTGTGTTTTGGGCCGAGTTCGATTCCGTTGAGAAACATTTCAATTTCCGAACAGTTTTGAAATTATTAAAAAAAAACAAAAATCGCCGATTTCTAAAAACTGAAATGTCTCCGTAATTATAAAGGATATGAAAAAAGTTTCAGATTCAATTAAATGGGATTTTTTTTTCTCTTTTCAACGATGTATAACCACTTATGTACGAATAAAAAATCATTAATGTACATACATAAAGTGCTACAAAACTCCCGTCTTACTGCTCAAGAATATCTAACAAATTTTCCAGAGCGTAGGCAACCGGACATGAAAATATTTGCAAGATTAGATTTAAATATGCAGCATTATGGATGTCTTAAAAAGCCCAATAGGAACATAAACGTGGTTACTGAAGATGAGGAAGTAACTTTAGCTTGTGTGCAAGTAAATCCGAATATTTCAACTCGAGAAATTGAAGCTCAAGTTAATGTGTCTTAAGACTAAATCATCGAGAATTTAAAAAAAACACAATTTCCACGCATATAAATTACACATTGCGCAAATTTTGCGACCTAATGATAGTATCCGTAAAATATACTATTGTAGATGGTTTTTAAATAAAATTGCAGAAAATGGTGATTTTATAAATCAAGTTTTATGGACTGACGAATCTACTTCTCCAATTGTGGATTATTTAATCGTCATAATGAGCACCATTGAGCACAGGAAAATCCACACATAGTGGTTCCACGGCGCAACCAGGTTCGTTTCGGCTTTAATGTTTTTGTGGCATACTGCGAAATCGTTTAGTTGGTTCTATATTTTTTATGGAACCTTAACAGCGCAGCGTTAAATGGAAATTCTTCAAACTTATCTTGAAGATTTATTAGATGATCTACTTTTTGGCACAAAGTTCAAATATGGTATCAGCAGGATGGCGCTCCCGCACATAATTCTGGCAATGTTATCCGATATTTAAATGACCGTTTTCATAATAGAGTAATTGCCACCAATACACCTAATCAGTGGCCAGCCAGGTCCGCAGATTTAACGCCTTTGGACTTTTATGTATGGGGCACTATGAAAAATAAAGTGTATGGTAGTAATTTCTATTACAATAATACAGAAGAACTGCGTGAAAAGGTGGTGGCGGCCTTTAACGGTGTTCATCGAAATACATTGCGAACAGCTACTAAAAGTGTTGTAAAACGGTATCAATTATGTTTACATGAAAACGGCCAGCACTTTGAACATTTATTGTAATGTATTATGGTTTTAGCATTTACTAATATCACGGTGTATCGTTGTGTTTAATCTGTTTAATAAATATTTTTACTTGCACATAGTAAATCATGGCTAATTGACCTAAAATGAAAACAATTAGTATTTCCCATAATTTAATTTTAAAAATCCAATTTGGCGCCCATTTAAAATAAGAAAGAAACCGCTATCTTGAATTTTATTTTGACATCATTTTTAAGTGTAAATATGATCTGAAACTTTTTTTCATATCTTTTATAATTACACAGATATTTGAGTTCTTAGAAATCGGCGATTTTTGTTTTTTTTTAAATAATTTCGAAACTGTTCGGAAATTGAACGGAATCGAACTCGGCCCAAAAAATGGCACAATATTGCCTGTTTAACCAAATCTCTATCTTTAATAATAAGAAAGATACCCATAAATTCCACTCTATTTGGGATACTTATATATATATATATATATATATATATATATATATATATATATATATATATATATATATATATATATATATATATATATATAGTATATGCAGGGTTTTCCACGGTTAGCGTTCGTTAGAAGTTTATGTGGTTAGAAACAATTTAGAAATCTGAATTTTTGGACTTAAGGGTTATTTAAGACTCTCTTTCATTCTAAAATATTAAAATATTTTCAAGGTCATGTTACTTCCGGTTATACCGGATGTCGCCACTAACTTCCTTATTTTAAATGGAACACCCTGTATATTATCTTATTTTTGGATTCTTGACAAAATTTTAGGATGTCTTATAAGGGTTTCCTATGCCTTTTTCAACTGTTTCTTAGATATCTTGATTTTTCAAAAATTTTGAAAGATGTAACCCTATTTTCAACACTGCTTGTCTTACTTATTTTTGACTGATGGAAAGTGCTTCTGGAGTAGACAGAACCATAAGAACTATACTTTTGAAATACTCATTGACAATTGATTATTGCATGCATGGTGTTCAAAATTTGATGAATTATTAAACAATTTTCAAAGTTGAAAAACTTTGTTAATTCAAATGTGACACCCTGTATATTATTGGATGAATAGATGCAGCATTTAGTTATGCATCGTTTGGCTATAACATTACCTATACCTATTACCGACAATTTTCTTGTTAATTAATATTTTATACTTTAATGTGATTTTGACAGAAACTGAAATGTTTTTCAAAAATAAAATGAACTTAATTCAAACTACACAAGTTCTATTTTATTAAAACAATGAAATAAAACAAGAAGATAACAAAATTGAGAGCATAATAACAAATGAAAAACATAAAACAATTATTTGAACATAACTAGAAGAAAAGTGATAAAAAAGATAAAATGAACCATTACAAATGCTCCACATGATTATATAATCCAGTTGAAGTTGAAGAGAGGTATAGGAAACCCTTATAAGACTTATCCTAAAATTTTGTCAAGAATCCAAAAATAAAATAATATACAGGGTATTCCATTTAAAATAAGGAAGTTAGTGGCGACTTCCAGTATAACCGGAAGTAACATATATTTTAGAATGAAAGAGAATCTTAAATAACCCTTAAGTCCAAAAATTCAGATTTCTAAATTGTTTCTAACCACAAAACTTCTAACGAACGCCTTCCGTGGAAAACCCTGTACTTATATATATATATATATATATATATATATATATATATATATATATATATATATATATATATATATATATATATATATATATATGTATATATGTATATATATTTTGGCTACACTGTTACTACACTTTTATTATGGAATAATAGTTTTCCTAACTTTTAACTTTTCTACTTAAAAAGGTATACCTTCTTGATATCGCTAAGAGCACCAGTTTCTGAGAAAAACGCGTCTAAAGCTCAATTGACAAACGTTTTCCAAAGCACCGCGGCAATGCGCAATAAAAACTGAAATTAGATAAAAATGTGAATATGGCGAAAACTGTCACTCCAAAATATCGATAATGTTACATCAATGGAAAGGAAATTTAATTTCCTATCCGCTGGTGTAAGAAAATATGGGTAGTTCCATTTAAAAAAATCAGGTTATCCATGTTTGAAAAAAATTATTTTAGGAGCGATAGAAATTATTGAATTCTAAAAGCAAGATTTTTGGCAATGAATGAGAATGATGCGGTACCCTTTTCGGAAGTAAAAAACGAAAGGCACATCTCTCTACCGGTATGCTTCTTCGAGATATTGATAGTTTTCGGAGGCACTGCAAACGTCATTTTTTCTACAAAATGTCAAATAACTCAGAAACAATACGACGTAGGCCCATGGTATGGTTATTAAAGTGACCTTTAAATTCAACGAGGAATTCAAAAATGTAATAATATATAGGTTGTTCTATTTAAAATAACGAAGTTGGCATGAGTTTCCGGTATAATCGGAAGTCCGCCATTTCTGAAAATAATTTTAAAACGTGTAGTTTATGACTGTGGACAACTTTTATATAAGACATTTTTTCGTATTTGTAATAGTAAAGGAGTTATAAAGCAATCCCGCTTAAGTGGGCCACCCTGTATATATATATATATATATATATATATATATATATATATATATATATATATATATATATGGCTCGGTCGTTTTAGGGAAAACGGTAAATATTTATAAAATATTTTCTCCACAAGTATGTAGGGGGTCTGTGTAAGCATGTTTTAAAAATATTTTGAAATATACAGGATGATGCAAAAAGTTTTTATTTCACAAATCTATTTTTTTTAAATAGGAATGTCCAATTCTTTTAACAAATGTGAATTCAACATTCAGTTCATGTTTATTCAGAGTTCCCTATAACTAAGTGTTAACATTTGTGAAATATTTCACTTTTTAGAAAAATACAGAGGTTTTACTGAATAACTATGGAACTTGTATCTAATAAAATTTGGACTATAAACTACCAACTTCATAGGCTAAGCGTTAAACAAAAAAAATTTGAATATTATACAGGGTATCAGTTATTTGAGACTCAATTTTATCTATATTCAAACTTAAAAAATGTGATTTACTTAAATGTATCGCCCTTTATTTTCTTCAATTAAACACTTGCTTATTTAGTTATCTTTCAATCGATATCAGGTTTCCCTATACCTAAACTTAATACTTTCGAAGTTATTAAAATTTTAAAAGTGTTTTTGTTAAATATTGTTTCTATTCAAATTTTAATTTTTTCAAAATCAAGATAGCTTTACAAAACAATTACACTTCACTTGTTTATAATTTAGTTTGCAGTAAAGCTTCGCTTTTAATAAACTATTTTGATCTTGATTCTTTAATTAGCATTGAAATTGGTTTTTTTGAAACAAAATGAAAGTTTATCCCATTCCGTGATCGAAAACACTCGGATAAGAGGGTGTTCCAAAAGTTGTTACAGAGGTTTCGTGCTACAGGAAATGTTGGTCATCTAAAAAGTTATAAAGCAAGACCTGCGACTAGTAACGATGAAAATAAGTTCCGTACCTTAGGATCGGTAATCGAAAATCCTAACACAAGCTCAATAAGAATTGCGGATGAGACAGTTATTAGCCGTACCAGTGTAAGATGGATTCACTTATTCCATATCTAGCTTCATAAACAGAAGAGTTTTTCAACTTCGCTTTGCTCACCGACGAATGAAGTTTTTATAATAATGGTCTAGTAAATCGGCGTAACCTTCATCCAGAAAACCGTCACTTAAAAAGAACAGGTGACTATCATAATCGGTGAAGTTAAATGTGTATAACATTTTTAAGGTTTTTAGAACGAGACTTTTGTATTCTGCTTGAGAACATCCCTGTAAATATTAGAAGAAGAATGTGGCTTCAATTGAACGGTGCTCCTTGCCATTTTCAACACAGAAAATTTTCTGAACAGAAAGTTTACAAATAAATGGATAGGAAGAGGTAGTCCATGTAACTGGCCATCGAGATAACCGGTTCTTACCGCCATGAAGTTTCCAAATAAATGGATAGGAAGAGGTAGTCCATGTAACTGGCCATCGAGATAACCGGTTCTTACCGCCATGAATTTCTTTTTATGGGAGTTTGTTAGCAATGTTGTGTACAAAAGCGCTCCTACCACTGAAGATGATATGAAGATGAGACTTACAAATTCGTTCGCATCAATCACACCAAACATACTGCAGAACGTCAAAAGATCATTTGAAGAGAGAGTCAGACTTTGTATCCAAAAACACGGAGGTCATGTCGAATATTTAATATAATATTTTTGTACTGGTCTTTCGCTTTTGTAGTGTTAATTCAAAACATGTTTTTTATACTAATTACGCTAAATTACTTATAAAGTGTTTATTAGCACAGTTAGGTTGAATTTATAATTAATCGCCAATAAGAAAATAACGAAAGCCATTTCGATTAAATGTTCACTGTGAAAAATCTCTGTTTATATCACAAATACTAAAAGTATTTGTAATATGTGTAAAATACATACTTAAATTTACCAATTTTAATCCAATATGGCTTCTGTTTCTGTTTCTGTTTCTGTTTGTTTATTATTAATTAATTATAATTAATTATTAATTTTAGTAAATACACAAACAAAAAGTTTACCTCAGTAGGATTTGAACCAACGACCTGCACTTTGCTAGAGTACCGCGCTACCAACTGCGCTGTCGAGGTTCAAGCCTCAATCGATGCAAATTTTGTCTTTATGTATGTAAAAAAAGGCCTGACATCCGACTACCTTGATTTTGAAAAATATAAAATATGAACGGAAACAATATTTAGATAAAAATTGAGCCTTAAATATCTGACAACCTGTATATCTGTTAACCTTCAGTACTTCCTCTTTTCCAATATAACTTTCCATGTATAAAAGATTGCCGTTGCTAGCTGTGTTCGCTTAGATCGCTTCTGTTCCTTTTCTTCCGCTGTGGTCAACTTCTTTAGTTCTTGGGGGGGGGGGGGGGCACCACCGCAGTTAGCTAATTTAGCCTGTTCAGGTTGAGGCTTTACGTTTAAACTACTGTAGTGATCTCCGGCGCTTTACACAGCGTGCTACTGCCAAGACGAAAACGCTGATACTGTCCGCTGGTAATTTTCCGCGTCAAGCCCTCGACGGTAACTGGTATCTCGGAGGCGGGCGACGTGTTCCACCTCCAGGAACTTCTTATTTACTCTTCAGACGGTAGTGGCGTAAGCACGAGAGGGATTGGACGTCTTTGATTCTGTACTCTGAAACAACAAAGGACGTTAAACCACTTTAAACAAACGATCGTTCGGTGCTTGATTGGTATGGTACAGTTTATCATGCCTATCCATACGTAATTACTCTGTCTCGATCCTTGGTCGAGGAAGACTGGACTCGAATTGTCTGGTCGGCGGCCCTGGTTCGGATAACTGTAATCTCAGGTCGTTGGGTTGTCGGGAAAAGTGGGCGCAGTGCATCTTTATCCAAAGGGTTACTGCATACACTGTTTCCCTAGTAACGATCTCCATCGCATTCTGGCCGGTTCCAGCGACTTAAGGTATTTGTTGTCGGCGCCGGTGTCGCCAATCCGTACTGCGGCATCTTCTTTGGCTTCTTTTGGGTCTTGAACTCTTTGCCGGAACCGGTCTTTCCCCCTTCTCTTATCATACGACTGGTGCTTAGTTGCTTGGCGGACTCCACGGCAAGCCCAGCGGCGGCAGGACGTAGTCCGTCGATGTCTTCAACGACCGGAAACGCGAGACATCCTCCATGCTGTCATACCACCTTACTGTTTGTATCTGCGCGGCAAACAACAACGGTAAATGTATTCTTGTCATGTCATGACGGAGTTCAGGCAACCAGTTAGCGAAGCACTGAAATGCACTAAAAGTGCAAGTAGTTTTACCAATGAGATACTGTAAAATGTCACGAATACCCAAGCGGGCAGGAAACTAATTACTTCCATTAACATTGAAGTGGTAGATATCTTATTTTCCCTACAAAGTTAAGAATCATTATGACGTTAGTTCCTAAAAGATGTACAATGCTAAATGGTATGTTAAATGTCCTAAAGTAAACTTACACATTATCATTCAAATAGGTTTTCTGGAAATATTATTCAATCCTCGTGTAATTAGTGTCTGTGAGCTACTCGGCCGCACTCATGCCGTTTTTAAGACAATGCAAATAAAGCTAAACTATAGTAAAACAGAAATTTTGTAATTTTGAGTTTAAAATCGAAATGCGTAAGCTTCGTACACGTCTTCAAACACTCATAAGTTAGGCCAGAATAGCCATTTGCACCCGAAATGCACACTTGTATGCAGATTCGGATAAAACTTTCACATTAAGCTTGCTTTGAATATTATATTTTTCCTTATTATTATATATGAGATCAGAATGTAATGTAAATTTTCTTCAAACTTAGTTGCTTAGAAAAAAAGGATGGTAAATATAGTAAAAAAGTCAACCTATTCGTCACCACTAATAGCAACTGTCAAATTGAAATAAATGTTAATGTCAAATAATGTGAAATTATGTCAAAAGTATTATGTCACTCTATTGGTGTACGCATTCAGGTTTTGGGCCCGAGGAGCTTACTGACGAAGTCCCAATTGGATAAGTGCACCAAGTAACTTATGAAACGTGTGTTTTACGCTATTTAGGAAAAATTTTTAAAATGTCAACAAAATTTGCATCAAAACTTAAGAATGTTAGTTAATGTTATGTAAATTCCTTTATTCATTCTGTTACAGCCCAATGAACACACATATTTATGTTTACAGTATAAATTGAATCATTTAATCGAATGAAACTGATCAATACACTTGCACTCATTAACAGTTTCATATTAAATTAGGTTCATAAGTCATTCAAGTATCAAAGAAGATGTCCATCAGATAAAAATGTAGTTGTACCCAATTATCTTATAAAAGATAAAAACATGTTGTATACTTTTGCAAAATATGACAATTATATATTCTTCTAAAACATTATCTGAAAAAAATGATATATTTGTTTTAAAAAATTCTTTAAAAATTATAAAACCATACCTATGTATGCATAGTAATTTAATTCTTGAAAATGTACATTCTAAGGTAATTAAACATTAATAAATATGTATATTTCTTAAATTTAATAGATTTCCTTGAAATAGTAACGGCCATAACATTAAGTTTACGCATGTTATAATTTTTTATTATCTAACCTAGATCTAACCAGAAAAGATACCAGAAAAGTTACCAGCAACGATGTTTCTAAGGAACTTCTAAACACACTACAAACGACGCATTTAAGAGTCCTTAGAATTACCGAAATAGAAAAAAAAATTAACCTGTAGTGGTACACGGATCGCAACACCATGTATCTCTCAAATGAGACACGTTGTGGCCGTTGACTTTTCTACTTCAGTTATTTATATTTAAAAAGATAATAATAAGCAAACTCTAAATAATTGACTCAATATCGTCAGATATTATTATTGCTAATAGCCAACGTTCTAATTGCAACCAGCCCATGTTGCTAAACACATACTTGTACCAAATTCACATGTTAAACTGTTCAATACAAAATTATGGGAATAATACCACTTCGTATCCATTTTTGACCAATAGATACACATCTAACTAAATACGATAGCTCTATATATCTAATCTCATTATACTAACTCTAAGCACCAAATACTGTACAGGGTGATTTTTTTAAACTTCCCACTTTTAATACTCTAGGCACTGTAATGAATATAAAAATTCATAGAAACCCACCAATTTTATAGTCTAGCGAGCATATTTCATGGTGCTTGAGGCAGTAATAGTATCACTTCCTCGCGGAGGGGAGGTAAACCACCAAAATTACAATTTGACTGGCGTAATGCGACAAACCTTTTTAAAGCTCCTTTAATTACCCTTTCAACAATACTTGGTTTTTATTCTTTGTTATTACAAGCACTGGCACACGCACACGTACGCACACACACCCCCCCACCTACCCACCCACACACACACACACACACACACACACGCAGACGTAGACGCAGACGCAGACGCAGACGCAGACGCAGACGCAGACGCAGACGCAGACGCAGACGCAGACGCAGACGCAGACGCAGACGCAGACGCAGACGCAGACGCAGACGCAGACGCAGACGCAGACGCAGACGCAGACGCAGACGCAGCACAGACACAGACACAGACAGACACGGACACGGACACGGACACGGACACGGACACGGACACGGACACGGACACGGACACGGACACGGACACGGACACGGACACGGACACGGACACGGATACGGACACGAACACGGCCACGGACACGGGCACAGACACAGACACATACAGAGACAAAGACAAAGACACGGACACGGACACAAACACAGACACAGACACAGACACAGACACAGACACAGACACAGACACAGACACAGACACAGACACAGACACAGACACAGACACAGACACAGACACAGACACAGACACAGACACAGACACAGACACAGACACAGACACCGACACAAACACAGACACAGACACAGACAGACACACATACAGAGACAAAGACAAAACAAAGACACAGACACAGACACAGGTACAGACACAGACACAGGTACAGGTACAGACCCAGGCACAGACACAGACCCAGACACAGACACAGACACAGACACAGACACAGACACAGACACAGACACAGACAGAGACACAGACAGACACAGACACAGACACAGACAGAGACACAGACACAGACCAGACACAGAACAGACACAGACACAGACACAGACACAGACACAGACACAGACACAGACACAGACACAGACACAGACACAGACGAGGCGCAGACGCAGACGCAGACGCAGGCGCAGACGCAGACGCAGACGCAGACGCAGACGCAGACGCAGACGCAGACACAGACACAGACACAGACACAGACACAGACACAGACACAGACACAGACACAGACACAGCCGCAAACGCAGGCACGGATACGGGCACAGACGTAGACGCATGCACGGGTACGATTACGGACATCGTATGATTTGTTGTACTGATTCTGTAGAAGAAGAGGTTTCAGAGCACAACAGCTTTCCAGTGAAATTGAAATGAATCGAAGATTTCGTTTTTGTAAGCAGATCTTATTGTACGCTTATCAGACCGACTTGGTTGGAAGGACGCATCCAACATGATCGTATCGGTGTAATTGACTTCGATTACCATACAAATCGGACCGACTTGGTGGAATCAACGCACGATCAACTATAGTCAAACTTTCTCGGATCCAATTCAAATTGTGTTGGATGACGTATGACAGCGTTGCATGTTGCATCACTAACTATTCTGAGTTGTTCGTGCCTATTACATAAAGGATGGTTTCAATTTTGAGTATTTTGCTCAGCATATTTTTTCATAGAAAATAAATTTTCATAAACAAGAAAATAATTTTTTTTTTTGCAATGTTTGAGATATCCCAGCTATTTAAATCAAACTTTGGTCGGAAATGTTTCTGAACAGTCGATTCACATTGCATTATTATTACAAAATTGTGTTCTGTAGCGTAATAGTGTATTAAAGAATAAGTTTCATATGACAAAATTGTATTGCACCAAGTCGAAGGGTAGAAATCGAACCACGTAGAAGTGTGCTTTCTAAAGGACGAGTGCGGCAAAGTTCATGTGAAACGACTTTTTTTGTAATATTTTTTCTAGTTTGCATATTTTAATTCAAAATACAAAAAAAAAATGTAATACGATTAGGACATTTTTGTTTGGGTAGTTGCTATATTCACATTTCCAGTGTCACTAGTAAAAGTAAGTATCCACCAATTACAAAAAATAAGAGCATGCGTCACCAACATTAAATGAAGAATTGTTCAGTTTCATAAAGTGAAACATTATAAAAATCATTTGGAGTTTCATAATAGACTTATTATAAACATAAAATAAAAAATTGTATATTAAAAAACAAGTTTCAGAAGACCACTCTTGAAGCACGAATGCAAGTTTAAAAAAGTCAGATTTTTAAAGAATGAGTGATTCAATGTTTTACGAAGCACCTTTTTTTTGTAATTTGCCCTTTTTATCCCGTTTTTAAACAAAAATTTTTACTATAGTTGATATAGGGATTTCTGTGGCGGCTGGTAATGTCTTAATTTTAAAACTAAAAATTTGATCTAGTCACCTTTTGTTTTATCCAAATTTTATCACAAAACACGAAAATAGAAGATAATCATAATCTTGCACGTACGCCCCTTGAAATACGTGAAATTTTGAAAAATACGGTCGCGAGTTTTCTCACATTAAAGTTTTCCACTGGACGCATCGTTTTTGATACAATTTCGAAGGTGACATGCATGACATAATTCCAGATCAAGGTTTGCCAACCTAAAAATTTTAATAAAATGTTCTGTGAATTAATGGCTATAGTGAAATCGGAGATGATGACGTCACGTTTCTTAATATGCCTATTAAGGAATCAAAATTAGCAACACTATATGTTAGAAAGTGACGTTATCATTATGGTTATCTTTAAATTCCACTAAGTTCGAAATTTGTAACTAATTGCTAATGAAATTCGTATTTTGTTTTACGATTTATATAATCTTGTAATAGAGAAAAAGCAAGCTTGTGGTGAAATTAAGTAAACTAGTACACATACTTTAATGTAGGTAACATGAATTTCGTTGATGATTTCCTTTATTATATAAGAAAATTTATTTAACGATTTACTCATAAGTCGTTTTATTAAGAAGCGTTATAATAATCTGTTAGATATAATTTACTTACAATCAACAATTAAGTAACTTTGAATTCTCAGTATGACGTAGTTGATCTGCATCGTGAAAGGTGGTCTTGTGATAGAGGCAAAGAGAAGGTTCATTACAAATGCAAATGATGTAACTTCGTTGTTTTTTACTAAGCATCAATATTTCATATTTATATATTAGGATAACTGTTATTATCCGCAACAATAATAGCAATGAAAATAGTTTAGAATTTTTTCTTAATCATGAACAATGTTTAAGAAGCTTTGAACTATGACGCCATTCAGAATGTTTTAATTGAAAATAATTATATTAGGAGTGGCATAATTACTGTGTCAAACGGAAATACCGTTTGTGCCTTAAACGTGTAGTTTCAGACAAGCTTATTAGAATGAGCATATCCTTATCTACTTATTGGTATGATTGCAAAGCATTAAATAAACATCAATAACGGGTCCACTCCGTTATTGATGTTTATTAGAAAGATCACTGGAAGTATTTAAGAAAAACTGTTTTGTTCCTGCATGATTTAATTCTGTTTTTGTATTGGACAACTAGATGATAATGATAAATAACATGAAATAGAATTTCACGAACAATGTAGATAAACTCTGGACTTGGAGACATGACTAATTCCAAAAAATGTTTTGATAATAATTGATTTATATTAACAACTATTTTTTAGATGTTAATACAGTTAAAACTCTTTTTTTTAGTACGTTTCTGTGGATATCAACAACGTAATTAGCAAATACTCGTATAAGTTTAATAAACATGTTTCCCTATTTTAAAGTTATTGAATTTATTTTGCTATTTGGGGTTACATTATGGTGTAAATCCACAATTTACCTTCAATTACCACATCTATGGTTCCCATTCTCCATGTATGTGAGTAGAAGTCGGGACCAAACCACTATCCAACAAAAATGATTTCTACATTCTATCGGTAAAAAATACGTCTGTATTGCGTAGGTAAACAAGATCTCTGTATTCTGCAATAAACAGGTCAAATTCATTTTCGGTTTCGAGGATAACGTAAAAAAATGTTTGATTAGAATCCTTTAACTTTAAATTATAACTCGGCCATCCCACAGTATATCTTTCCATTGATTTGAGGGCATCTATTGGTTTAACTAAATTACAACGTCTTGGGGGCCAGATCTTTTCGGAATCGTATAATAAAAGACAGCATGCCACCCGAAAGCCGCCTTTAGTCCACCTAACGAATTTATTTGTCGGTTGGATTCGCTGCTTTCAAGGGCGATTAAACTAATTCACGGTTTGTTTCCAGTTTAGCTCACAGTATAATCTTAATAACTCCTAGTTTTTTTTATTTAATTAACCATTTCAAGTAAATGTATGTATGTGTGTGTGTGTGTGTGTGTGTGTGTGTGTGTGAGAGAGAGAGAGTGTGTAAGTGTGTGAGTGTGTGAGTGTGAGTGTGTGAGTGTGTGTGTGTTAGTGTGTGAGTGTGAGTGTGAGTGTGTGAGTGTGTGAGTGTGTGAGTGTGTGAGTATGTGAGTGTGTGAGTGTGTGAGTGTGTGAGTGTGTGAGTGTGTGAGTGTGTGAGTGTGTGAGTGTGGGTGTGAGTGTGTGAGTGTAGTGGTGTGTGAGGTGTGAGTGTGTGAGTGTGTGAGTGTGATGTGTGAGTGTGTGAGTGTGTGAGGTGTGAGGTGTGAGTGTGTGAGTGTGTGGGGTGAGTGTGCAGTGTGTGAGGTGTGAGTGTGAGTGTGGGTGGAGTGTGTGAGTGTGAGTGTGTGAGGTGTGAGGTGAGTGTGAGTGTGTGAGTGTGAGTGTGTGAGTGTGTGAGTGTGAGTGTGTGAGTGTGTGAGTGTGTGAGTGTGTGTGTGTGAGTGTGTGAGTGTGTGAGTGTGTAGTGTGTGAGTGTGTGAGTGTGTGAGTGTGTGTGAGTGTGTGTGTGTGTGGGATGTGTGTGTGTGTGTGAGTGGTAGTGTGAGTGTAGTGTGTGAGTGTGTGGGTGTAGTGTGTGAGTGTGTGAGTGAGTGAGTGCGTGCGTCGTGTGTGTGTGTGTGAGTGTGTGATTGTGTGAATGTGTACAGACACAGACACAGACACAGACGCAGACGCAGACGCAGGCGCAGACGCAGACGCAGACGCAGACGCAGACGCAGACGCAGACGCAGACGCAGACGCAGACGCAGACGCAGACGCAGACGCAGACGCAGACGCAGACGCAGACGCAGACGCAGACGCAGACGCAGACGCAGACGCAGACGCAGACGCCGACACAGACACAGACACATACACTGACACAGACACAGACACAGACACAGACACAGACACAGACACAGACACAGACATACACACACAGAAGCACACGCACATAGGCACACGCTCACAGCACAGGCACAGACACAGACACAGACACAGACACAGACACAGACACAGACACAGACACAGGCACAGACACAGACACAGACACAGACACAGACACGACACAGACACAGACACAGACACAGACACAGACACAGGCACAGACACAGACACAGACACAGACAGACATAAACATAGACACGGACACGGCACAGACACAGATCACAGATACAGATACAGACACAGACACAGACACAGGCACAGACAGAGACACAGACACAGACAGACACAGACACAGACAGACACAGACACAGACACAGACACAGACACAGACACAGCACAGACACAGACACAGACACAGACACAGACACAGACACAGACACAGACACAGACACAGACACAGACACAGACACAGACACAGACACAGACACAGACGCAGACGCAGACGCAGGCGCAGACGCAGACGCAGACGCAGACGCAGACGCAGACGCAGACGCAGACGCAGACGCAGACGCAGACGCAGACGCAGACGCAGACGCAGACGCAGACGCAGACGCAGACGCAGACGCAGACGCCGACACAGACACAGACACAGACACAGACACAGACACAGACACAGACACAGACACAGACACAGACACAGACGCATACACACACAGAAGCACGCGCACATAGGCACACGCTCACAGGCACCGGCACAGACACAGACCCAGACACAGACACAGACACAGACACAAACACAGACACAGACACAGACACAGACACAGTCACAGACACAGACACAGACACAGACACAGACACAGACACAGACACAGACACAGACACAGACACAGACACAGACACAGGCACAGACACAGACACAGACAGACGCAGACAAAAACATAGACACGGACACAGGGCACAGACACAGATACAGACACAGATACAGACACAGACACAGACACAGGCACAGACAAGACACAGACACAGGCACAGACACAGACACAGACACAGACACAGACACAGACACAGACACAGACACAGACACAGACACAGGCACAGGCACAGACACAGACACAGACACAGACACAGGCACAGGCACAGATACAGACACAGACACAGACACAGACACAGACACAGACACAGACACAGACACAGACACAGACACAGACACAGACACAGACACAGACACAGACACAGACACAGACACACACACACACACAGACACAGACACAGACACAGGTACAGACACACACACACAGACACAGGCACAGACACAGACACAGACACAGACACAGACACAGACACAGACACAGACACAGACACAGATAGACACAGACACAGACACAGACACAGACACAGACACAGACAGACACAGACACAGACACAGACACAGACACAGACACAGACACAGACACAGACACAGACACAGACACAGACACAGACACAGACACAGACACAGACACAGACACAGACACAGACACAGACATAGGCACAGACACAGACACATGCACACACACACACACACACACACACACACACACACACACACACACACACACACACACACACACACACACAGAAGCACGCGCACATAGGCACACGCTCACAGGCACACGCTCACACTTACACACACACACACACACACACACACACACACACACACACACACACACACACACACACACACACACCTTCACACATACACACCTGCATGCACACAATCACCTCTCACTCACACTACACTCACACCTACTGTCACACTTACTCTCACGCTTACACTCGCACTCATACTCATACTCTTGAGGAAGTTAAAAATTAATTAAAATGACAAATATATCAAATCTGGAAACACATTGTATTTTCTTTTCATAATAACGATTGCAGTGGCTTAAATATTAATGGAAAATAATTTCTTTGTTGGGTTAATCAATTAAATAGATTGAAATTAAGATTTTTACGACTTTGGACTTTCTTTTAATTAAAGTTTATTAAATGTATATTTTTGATTGTGACATTTTTCATTGTTAGCCATTATTGTCTTTAATAAAGAGTCAAATTTAAACTATTTAAACATAATTCAATTTAAAAACTATTAAGTAATAAATTAGAGAAAATCGTGCCAGGTAGGTTTTCAAAATACTTAATCCTTTTCCACAATCAAAAAATTATCAAGCGTAGGTATATTTTCATAATTTTTAAATTGCCAGGATGTAAGTAAGATACAAGGCTTACTTCCTTATAAGTATATTTAATATGAGAAAGTATTAATATCATATCTATTCGCAGAAGATGATTATGTGCTCGCCACGTCAGATTTTTATTTATGTGTATCGATCTGACACAAATATTTTGTATCATATTTACTATTTTTAATACAAGTAGCTATTATGCTTGTTTCAGGCAATCTCAATTCAAAGCACTTATATTTACAAAATATGTACATATATATATATATATATATATATATATATATATATATATATATATATATATATATATATATATATATATATATATATATATATATATATATATATATATATATATATAGGATGTGCAAATACTATCGCACCAAATGGGATTATGTAGAAACGGTTTGACATTTAGATTTGACTTTTGGTGGGGTTAAATAATACGTAAATACTCATATTTTGATATAAGTTTCATTTGTTTTGTGCGAATGGTGTTTGTCAGAGGCAGCCTTCTTAAATTTTTTAAATGGCAACATAGGTTGAGTTTGGTGTCATTTGGCAGGTAATTGATTTAGAAATATAGCACGGTATATCATAAGCTTGTTCATTCTAAATAACGAAGAAAATTAAAATATTAAACAAATAGTTCAAGTGAAT
This sequence comes from Vesta saturnalis, assembly GCA_036346205.1. Lineage (NCBI taxonomy): Eukaryota > Metazoa > Arthropoda > Insecta > Coleoptera > Lampyridae > Vesta > Vesta saturnalis. Next base: position 1,854,095 of record JARFJB010002082.1, read on the forward strand.
AAATCAAAAGAATTGAACAAGAAAATTGAGTTACTTAATTGATGAAAATCACAATAACTGCTCAAATTGTACTTCATTCACTTCTTGACAATATCTGAGTCTATCAACAAAAGCACCCAATGCATTCTGCAGATATGCCGGAGGAATGTTTGTGATCGCAAATTCATCTGATGTTATTGGCCTATTAAATAAATAAATAAACACACTTATTTCCACAGAAACCAAACCGTATTTTACATGCGACTCTACATGAGAAAAACAAGCTTATTATAATATCGTATTGTAACATTTACTATCAGTTCGAATTAGAAAAGCGATAAAGTGTATTAGAAATTGCTAAAATTGATAACAATCAGTAAAAACACAGTTGAATTAAATTTTTGCATAAGTATTTATTTACAGCCCTTTTGTCCAGAAAATGTTCCCTCTATAAAGTTAATTTGGCTCTTTAATTTTCTTCGTTATTTTAGAATAATTAAGCTTATGATATACCGTAGTGTATTTCATTCAATTACCTGTCAAATGACAACAAACTCAACCTAGGATGCAATTTAACAAAATTCAAGATGGCTGCCTCTGACAAACACCAGTCGCACAAAACAAACGAAACTCATATCAAAATATGGGTATTTATGTATGTTTTAACCCCACCTAACGTCAAATCTAAATGTCAAACCGTTTCTACATAATCCCATTTGGTGCAATACTATTTGCACACGCTGTATATATATATATATATATATATATATATATATATATATATATATCGTTTTATTTACAAGAAGAATCGGGTAACATTTTAAAAATTAGATCTTGTGAGCCGTATTAAAGAGTAAGTTGGCAGCTCGTTTTTATGTGGAGTAGCAATTACTTAAAGATGAGTAGGTATTTTGTACGAGTAAGGTTATGTGATTATCATTGGCCCAATATCTTGTCGATATTTATTATGTAAATGTGACAACAATTTTGTACCTGCTCTCCAATGTTTCTGTGAATGCTCGCTTCGTTTGACAGCCAATTTGTTAATAAACAGTGTTATGACCCTGGCTTTTCACATTCTTCACTGTTTCCTACTTTAATACCACGCTCTAAAGTTTTGTGTCTAATTAAATTACACATTGGAGTTAGAAAAATCATGTGACCCATCAAATCAGATACATGTTAAATAAATCAAGGAGAACAAAATTTGGATTTAATCTTTTCAAACCGAATATGACAGAACAGGTTGTTTTAAGTGGGTTCAACTGTAAGGCTTTATTACATTTGACCTGCTGTACATTGTCTATATTAGCTATTATTTTATTTACATTATAAATAAACTGGGCGAGGTATATTAAATGACATTGTCCTTAGAATTATTAATACTCGTAATTAGTGACTAGTATTGATACGTTTACATAAATGATGTGCAGTTATACACTTCGAACGGTCAATTAATTTCGCTACAAATACTTGAAAATAATCTTTTCTCACAAATGTTTACAAAAAACATATATTTTATTAAGCATTTTAACCAATGAAATAAATAAATTTTGACAACCTGGAAAATTAACAATTTTTGTTATTTATTATTGGTTAGATACGATATGGTATACATTAACAAATAGATTTTAATTTTGTATTGATTTCGCTAGGGCGTTAGCTAAGAGCTGTAAAGAAGGTGGAATATTTATAGCACACGTGTCGTATGTTATGTTAGTTACTAGGTTGCAAAAAAATGTCACTGTCAAAGTATTCACAAAGCCGTATTGAAATTATACATGTAAAAAATGATAACACAGTATCAAACAGTGTGCGAAAGTATATGAAAATAAAATAGTCGAGTGTTGAAGTCACACAAAATGACTACAGAAGCTTAAAATCTTAAAGAAGTTACAATCTTGTGAACGTCAAGTGTAACTTCATTTTTACGCACACTATTGTAAAAACACCGCTACAGTGCCGTAAAATGGTCAGTAAATTGTAAGCTTTCAGAAACATAGAAAAAATATATGAAGTATAAAATAATAAAATATGTTTAAGGAAACTTTACACCTTTTCTGATGAAATAAATGCCCAAAACAACGTTATTTTTACATTTTTAGTTAAAATTGTAAGGTACCATCATCTTCGATAGCTTAAATACTGATGATTTGTGAGGCAGCGGTTCCGAAGTCACACTTTCTGCCAGTTCTTTTATATTCGGTGTTGTCAATTCTATAAACTGTCGCTGTCAGACATTGTATTTTACTAATTTTATAATCTGTACAACAATATCTTTGTTTGATTAATTTGGGTTTTCACTGTCAACAAAACTGAATTGATAGTTGTCAAAATGCAGTCAGCTAAGCCAACTATGAAAGTATGATGATAACGCAATTAAATAGGCGTCTTTATTATATTTATGTTTCATTTTCGCATTTGTTGTCGGCCAAAAAATTTAATACAAGGCTCGTGCGTTAAGGATACAGTGTTCCAGCTGTTGCACTGTAAAATCCACTATTAACGCACTCAACTGTAACTAACTATTCTTCAACTACAGCGACTACTGCACAGGCGCAAATACTACCATCTATTAATGTTTAATTTTTCATTGCCAACAGCGTGGCCAGCTTCTAGAAAGCGGTTTGAGGCGTATATGTCCGTATCTGGCTTGAATTCCAAACCTGATGATGAAAGAAGAAGAAATAACTGTCCATTTCCCGAATCCGCCGAGCTCCTATCGAGATGCTTTAGGGAGTTTTTTTATTCCACGCGAAAGTGTAATTTTTTAGCGATTCAAATTTAATTCGGTTCGAAAACCTGGAGAATCAGACGACTTTTTTATAACCAGCTTTAGCTTTAGCTAAGTACTGTGGTTATGGTCAATTTAAAAAGGAATTAATTCGGGATAAAACTGTGGTAGGGATGTTAGACACGAAAAATTTAGAAAGATTTCGACTAAGAGAAACTTTGACATTAATACAGTGTATACTTGAAGTTAAACAAGCAGAGTTACAAGCTTTACAAAATAAACAACTCTTAGGTAATCACAGAAGGATTGGTCGTGTACAAGCTACGGACAACCTTAATGCACAAAATTCCAGATCTCAAAATAGTTCGCGATTAAATAAAGATAAAAGATGTCTTAAGTGCGGATTTTGTGGTTTGCAGTCACATTCTAGAGAGAAATGTCCCACCAATCAGTCTACATGTAAAAAATTCCAGAAGGAAGGTCATTGGGCTTCTGTCGGCAAGAAAATTAACAAACCAGATTTTCACAAATTGATGATAGTTTAAATTTAGTAAACAAATACAATACCGCAAACTCTGCGGAGGAAGCAGATGTCGAAGACGACATTTTTTTGGGATCATTGCAATTAACCATGCAACTTATCATGTGGATTTCAGTAATTGATTCGGTTTATAACTATTTTAACAATCTATCATCTATTTATTTCAGCAATGTATCTGAGGTTCAAATATTAACTCAGTAAGAAAATGACCGCTGGCCCGGATCTCATCCCCAGCTTCCTGAGATTGCTGTGTGGTGCTAGCTAAACCGTTATTGTTAACTTTCAATCTAGCATTAAAAACTTCGACTTTTCCAAATGTATGTAAAATAGCACGAATTTGTCCAATTCTAAAATCTGGAGATCACACACTCATTACTAATTATCGACTCATCAGATTCTTTCAAATCTTGCGAATGTATTTGAAAGCACCTTGCATTCTATAATTTATCCACAAGTCCGCAATTATATTTCTTCGTCGCAACATGGTTTTGTGTCAAACAGACCTTAGCTCACTAACCTGATGTATTTCACTCAATATACGGCTAAAGTAATTGATAACCAAGGTCAAGTAGACACAATGTACACGGACTTCACAAAAGCGTTTGACCAAACAGACCACAGCATTATCATTTCAAATCTAAAACGTTTGGTTTTAACGCGCCATTGTTAAAGTTTTTCACGTCATATTCGAAGTGCCGAACCCAGTATGTGTGTCTTAACAATCACCGTTCCAGTGATTTCGTTGTTTCTTCTGGTGTTGCACAGGGATCTAACCTGGGGCCCTTACTTTTTCTTCTATTTGTTAATGATCTACCATCTAGCCTGTCCGCTGAAAAATTGTTATTTGCAGACGACCTAAAAATCTTCTGTTCAGTTAGGGCCATTGATCACTGCAAACGGCTGCAATTGCAGACTGACAATATACAAAGTTGGTGTGCTAAAAATAGTCTACATCTTAATCCTGCAAAAGTGTAAGGCAGTAACATTCTCAAAAAAAAAATCACCCTATAAAATACCCGTGTATGTGTGAAAATCGTCTTCTTAGCCGCTACAATGAGGTTACTGATTTAGGTATGATCACAAATTTAGCTTCAGTGAACGTATTCATAATATATGCAAGTTTGGTTTGAGAATGGCAGGTTTCATATCTAGGAATTGGAAAGATTTTAGAAATATTTCTACACTAAAGTTGCTATATTTTGCACTCGTGCGTCCCAAGTTACTGCGCATTAATTTGGTACCCTTATTACAATAAACATAAAATTATGTTAGATCCGTTCAAAGAAAATTTTTGAAATCCTTGTTCTTTAAAGTCAAGAGTGCATATCATGTAATTGGCTACGATAATGATCTACTCTTATCTAAGTTCGACATTCAGCCTTAACTAATGTATTACGTAAGTCACTCATCTCTGTTATGTGTATAAAGAACAAATTTTTGATACTGAGGTTTCTATAATTGACAATTTAATAAAACCGATATTAGGAAGACCAGCTATTTTAAAATTAACGGTCCCTGATTCATTTTATAACCAGGTGGCACCTATTCGATTAACTAATTCTGTTATTACTCAATAACAGATTTTATCTTCATTTCCTAAAATATTCAGTAGCATAAGAAAACTTAAAACTGAATTGGAAATTAAATTAGTTGAAAAAGAACAGCTCGTTATACTACAAAAATTAGCAATAATCATGTCTGTGGATTGTCCTACTGACCTGGGTTAACCTCATTGTAGTGGTTCAAAAAAATAATAAAACCAGGATTTTTGGCGACTATACCAACTTACACAAATCGGTTTTCTGAGCGCATTATCCCATAGGGAAAGTTGAAACTATTTTAGAAAACATTTTGGGCTTAAAATATTTTTCAAAACTGGATACGAATTTCAGGTTTTCACCAAATTAAATTAGTAAAAGGTCCCCAACTCTTGACTACTATTATTACGCCGATTGGAACCTCAACAAAACATCGTACACTATTTTTTGGGTTCATTCTGTAAATTTTGGGTTTAAATGTGACAGATGTCGAATTATGTTTACGGTCGGCCACAAAAGCATTCATACACATTTAAAATTTGGTATTTCGTGAAAAATCCGCTGATATAATTTAATGGAAAAGTAACACAGAATTATATTGACTAATCTAACTTTATTCACAACAGGAACATAGTATGGATACGGATATATCTACTAAATTTTTAGCAAAATGAAAAAATATGGGTCACAAAAATATTTGTACAAGTACGTAGTACCAACAAAAATTAACAACTAAATAATACAAATAAACTTTAATACTTTGTAGGCCCTTCTCTAGCTTTAAGAACTGCGTTTAAACGCCTGGGCACTGATAAAATTAAATTCTCTGTTATCTTGGAACGTACTTCCGGGGCGCAAATTCGTTTAATTCTTCCCACATATGCTCAATAGGATTTAAATCTGGTGACCGTGGAGGATCATCTAGTTGATAGGGTACGTTATAAAGCAACCAGTGTCTCCCTTCAAAAGCGGTATGTTTCGGATCATTGTCCTGCTGAAATATTCAAGCGTCACCAAACTCTAATCGTTGAACAATGGGTAATACATTATGACGCAAAATATCAAGGTATTTTTGATGATCCAACCTTTAATAAAGCTGAGGTTTCCCAATCCACCTGATGCCATTGCGCCCCAAATGATATTCCCTCCACCTTGCTTCACTTTTGCTACTAAATTTTCTTTGCTAAGTTCCGTGTTTGCTTTACGCCAAATGTTGCCCCTACCCTCACTTCCATGGATGGGAAAATTATTCTCATCTGTGGATAAACAGGTTTTGCAAAAATTCGCAATCCTCGTCCTTATATTTAAGAACGAATTCTACACGGTTTTAACCATTTATTTTGGTAATAAAAGGTTTCGTTCGTGGTGTACTTCCATGGTACCCGTTTGAATGCAATATTCTGCGCACATTTTCCGGATGAATTGTTTTCTCTGTTTGCAATACAACGTCTGTAGCTATCTCTGGAGTACTTTTTTTTTATTTTTTTAATGGAATATAGTTCATCTCGGATTTCTCGGTTATTCAACGATCTTGGCGCCAAGATCTGCTTTTATTAGCTATTGTTCCAGGCTACTGACTCTCTCTAAAAATTTACTGTACTGTTGCGTGTACCTTCTTTACTGTTTTTGCAATTTCACCACAACTTTTATTATTATTTTATAATTTTATAGTTACATTCCTAAGTTCCAGCCTTGCATCTTTTGATTTTCTACCCATTTTCATTAATAAGCGTTAATATTAACTTTACAGAACAGTAATTAACATCGCAAGTCCGTATTTCACATTAATGAGGTGTTTATGGACAAGGCGGCGAAGGAGCCGAGTCAAAAACTCGCAATGAGTACTGTGAAATGAGTTCACGGACGTGTATCGTTATCTATTTTATTTCACACTGTAAACAGTTTTATTTTAAAAAATACATATTATTTTTTGCATTACTTTGGATATGATTTAATTTTTAAAGCGCACGTGCAGCTGCAATAGTTCAGTAGTGAAGCGTTCTCTTTGTATGTGAAAATCCTCGGATTCGATCCCCGGCATCTCCAACTTTTTATTACTTTTCAGAAAGGTTTATTTCTATATTTTCCACTGTTTAATGAAGTTTTTCCTTTGTAGGTTCAGATGATGTAAAGTGAACTTTACCGGACAGTATGAAATAAAATATATTCTCTCACTGTTATTGGCACTGGCAACCGCACAGTAGAATTCTTGTTTGCGACATTTCTATATATGAGAAACCAAAACTCAGCAATTGACTATACAATTACAAATAGAGAAATCCATCAAAGTCAAATATTAGACTTTCGAATCTTAACATCGGCAAATGTAGGGTAGTACTATCGAAATACCGCCATAAAAAGGTCCTCCAAAGGAAAAAAACCACCTCGGTACATTGAAAAACTTAATATAGTCTTTGCAAAACGACGCTACAAAACAGCAGACGAGTAAACTTAAATGGGAAAAGAAACGCCATGGTTTACTAGAGAAGTGAAGGAATTGGAAAAACTAAAGAACGAAGCCTACCTCAAGTATAAAGCAGAAAAAACGGCGGAAGAACACAACGAATATAAAAAAGGTCGGAACAGAGTAAATGAATTAATCAAAGAGGAAGAAATCCTACTGGGAAAAAATTCCACCCATATGGAACACGATCTATATGGCGGACAAAAAGGATATGGAATGTATAGAGAAATAGGAAAAGGCCAGTAAATGAAGAAGTACAAATACATACGGTCACACCGGAAAAATGAGAGTTATATATAAAGGAACTATATAACAACGAAGAAAGAAAAGACCACAAAAGTACACCAATATACGACTTAGATGAGATAACGCAAGAAGAAATTCACAAAGCAATAACACAACTGAAGTCAAGGAAGGCCCTCGAACCCGACCAAATCTCTAATGAATTAATGAAATACGGCAAAACAAAACTTGAAGAAGTACTAACTACCCTGTTCCAAAAAGTAACACCAACGGACTGAAAAAATAGCATCACCATACCAATCTACAAAAAAAGGAAATAAGAACGATTCAGAAAATTAAAGAATGATCTCATTATTAAACAGCACTGCCAAGCTATTTACTAAGATTATTATAACAAAAACATGTTATGAGTGAAGAACATACTGAGACAAATAGTTGAAAGATCGATCGAGTTCGACAATCCATTATTTCTTTGCATGGTAGACCTGGAAAAGTCGTTTGACAGAGTGCAACTGGCCGACGTTATACAGATACTGAGAGAACATGCTACACCAGAGGAAATTGGGTTTTTGAAAAAAAAATTCTTTTGTAATAAACGGAAAGATCATATATGCGTTTTATAACAAAACTATTTTTAGTTTTTTTTCGCTCTAATTAAACAGTTATATTAAATTAAAAATACATTTTTGAACCCAGTATCGAAAACGCCGACAGCTCCCGAACAAACCAGAGCACGTGTGACGTCACAATGTTTATTTTTTCTCATCGTAGCATACAGCTGATACAGTGTTTTGGCTTTCAATCGATTAAATCTTGTTATTATCGTCAATATATTGATAAATATACCAAATATGTCAAACCTTAAAAGTGATCGTGCTTCCTTTGCAACATTATGTACGAATACTACAAAAACAACTCCCCAAAAAATGTTTTTAAACGTTCCACAAGATGTCAAAACGTCGAAATAAATGGTTTCAAGCAGTGCGACGACCTAATCCCAAAACAACATCAAATTTTTGTTGTTGTGAAAATCATTTGGATGTAAGTATTTTATAATAATATAGTAATTAATAATCATTTATATAAACGTATAAATTGAATAGAGTTCGCTAATCAAATTTTTTAACTAAACTCCAGAATCATAACTTTTAAAAATCATAGCATTAAAAAAAATTCTATGAATAATTTGAAACCATTAAATAATAAATTTGTACACGGTGATTGAATGGTTTCGGTTTAATTTAGTATTTTATGATTTAATTGCGCTCTAGGTTATGAACGATACGAAATTGAAATTTTAAAAGTGTATATAATGGTGGTTCTTCCGGTCATCGGTCATCGTTATTTATTCTCAGTACTACGGGTTCTTTGCCCTCTATACCTTCGTCTTATCGTGATTCTTGGTGGTATTCGTAGCTTCGATGTACCTGCAAAAAATATATTAAAATTACCAATACCTACTTTTGTTGTGTTCGGAGAGGGTCCTCAGTTTTCCGACGTGAGGTCCTCTCGGTGTCTTGATCTCATTCCATCGTTGGGGCGGCCGCTTAGATGAGTGCGGCTTTTGCGTACCCTCTTTGGGTGCTTATCTTTTCGTTGCTCGGAGGGCCTTCACGATCTTCATTACGAGCGCGAAGTCTTCCAGTTCTTCTGGCGTCTGTTTTGCATTTCCTGCAGCCATATGCGCGTAACTAATGCCGGCCTCGGCAATTTTTGCCGGTTTCCTAACTATTGTTGGTTTGGGGGCGTTACCCTTCTTGTTATTTCTTGGGTGGGCGGGGCATCCACCGTAATTCGGGGTGTGCGACCCGGTGCAGTTGCAATACTTTGGTTCAGCCTCTTCACGGGTCTTCTTGCAGTCACTTGTGTTGTGTGCCCCCGCACACTTCACACATCTGGTTGACGCATGGCATCCGTTGGTGGTGTGTCCGAAACGTTGGCACTGGAAGCACTGACCGATGCCATTCTTTTTGTGGAGCGATTCCACTCGTACTCTGAGGTGTCCTACGGTCTTGATGTTGAAGACCTCCTTGGCCCCTTCACTCCTTCCGAGGTGGACCAGTACCATCGCGGTTTTCCTATGTTCGCGTCCGGTGAACATGCGGCTGACCTTCTGTACTTCAAATCCCATGGATTTGAGGTTTTTTTTGGACGATTTCTACCATCTCGTCATCTTGGGGGATGCCCTTAATAACGACCTTGATAGGTTTTGCCTCCTCTAGCAGGTACACGTTGAACTGCACGCCGGCGTCGTCTAGTGCAGTAGTTGCGGTTCTGTACTCCTCCGCGAAGCTGAGGAGTACGCTGATACCATCCTTAGGGGATCTGGTTGTTTTCGGCGTTATTCCGACAGTCTTTAGTTTTTTCATCGTCCTTGTGTAATCCTCCTGTCGGTGGAGGATTAGTGACGGGATCCTTTCTCGTTTCAGTGCGGGCATGTCCTTGTTGGTGTTTTCCGCGTCCACTCGTTGACGCTTGACCCCGCCCTTCCTTTCGACGGTCTGGAATCCGTCCTCTTCCGGAATGGTGTCTTCGTTCTTAGGTACTCTTAGGCGCTCACTTCCATCTTGATGTATTCTTCTTTCTTCTTGGGTGTTGCTGCAGCTTCGTTCTTCTTGCTGGCAACTTATGTTTGCTTCACCTTCTCCTTCCTCTTCTGCTTCTTCAGCTTCGGAGGTTCTTGGGTGACGTATCAAAATGTCTGAGCAAACTCTCTCCCAAAACACGTGTTCTGTTCAAGAGCTCAACACAGACTGTGGTTCTTCCGTTGTTATGTCATTTAAATAATTTTCATGATTTGATGTTTTTTAGCTGAAAGAAGACATGGAGAATTATATTTACTATGCTACAATGGGAAGTAGAGCAAGTTGATGTAGTACCGCACAAGTTTAGTTGTCAACCTAACCGTAAACTTCACCATACATCGCTAAACAAGCGGTTATAAATATTTTTTTTTTGCATTAAATTTCGGATATTTTTAGTCAATTTACATGTAGAAGTCGTTGACAGTATACTATTGAGAATTAATTTAACATTATGACGTCACCATCGTGGCGCGTTTGTAGTCTTTTTAAAATTATATCAATTTTAAATTGTTTATAAGTCAAGTTTTTGCATCGACCATTAATATAATTTATGGTAAAGTTTTATAATACATAATGAAAGATGGATAATTTTTTTTTCAATAACCCAACGAAAACAACAAAACAAAAATAAAAACACAACAAGGGTTAAATCAGAAGTACACATAATAACAGGAATAAGGCAAGGTGACAGTTTGAGCCCTACCCTATTCAATCTAATCATCAATAAAAGTATACAGAGTGTGAAAGAAATCGAAGAGAGATACAGAATGGGACAGGAATCGATGAAAATATTGTGCTGTGCGGACGATGCAATATTGTTAGTCTAAAATGAGGACGACTTGCAAAGAATGCTATACATGTTCCAAACAACGAACGACAAACCGACACAGCAAGGTTCGAAATGTATCCTTTTCAGAGTGGAAGTAACAAGCCACAGAGATTTGATTAGGGAAGCTCGCACACAAGAGAATAAAGCCTCAAGAATTTCCGGATATCTGAGAGGTCCGAATCTATAAGACAGTGGTGAGACCTGTACTAACAGATCCTGTAGAAAAGTGGGCAGAAACGGCGAAAACAAGCAGCATAAGTCGAACAACAGAAATTAAGGTATTAAGACCGATTAAAGGAGTAACACTAAGGGATCAAATAAGAAGGGAGACCGTAAGAGAAGAGCTCCAAATACATGATGTGGTACGGTTTGCATTAAAGCATCATGACCCTTAATTTAGCCATAGCGCGAAAAACCCACCAATCACATTCATTCGAACTTCCGTTTCCCGGGAAAATGGAAATAAAAAGGAAAATTAAAATCTAGGGTAACCTAGGTTACCGTAGATTTTAATTTTCCTTTTTATTTCCATTTTTTAGATATGACCCTGCAAACAGGAGTTCGAATGTGATTGGTGGGTTTTTCGCGATATGACGAAATTAAGGGTCTTAATGTTTTAATGCGTACGGTTCGGCAGGGTAAGAAGACGATGTTGAGGATATCATGTAGCTAGAATAGAAGAGAACAGGTGGGATAAATGGCCTAAAGACAAAACGACCTCCAGGCCGACCACCTAAAAGATGGTATGAGAGCTGGGCCATCGCCTCACAGTTAAGGCTAAATCCTAAAAAGCAGTTGGAAACAAAACTATGTCTTACAAGTAAGAGAAAGAAGAGGAAGAAGATATGTCTAAATGTAGTAGATTCGGAAGATGTATGAATACTTTTGTGACCGACTGTGTTACTTATAAAGCTTATATCTTAGATTCCTATAAAAACGAACATTCAAACATATTTAATATTCTACTGTGGTTTTTCCTCGATCTGATTTATCCACGTGTACTATTATGAGTAATATGTGTATTATCCTCGCCAGGATTGTTTACCGTTATTTAATTTGTGAATTTAGCTATCCAATTTGTTCATACTGTCTTCTCATATAATAGATATTTATGTATTAAGGGCATAATCAGAAGATTATGGCTCGAGGGAATGTTAAAAGCCCGACGCGAAGCGGAGGGCTTTTATATTCCTGAGAGCCATAATCTACAATTATGCCCGTGGTACATACAATGTTTTATTTTATTTTGCACCATGAAACTGGAAAAAATTTTTTAAAAGATTCAGTATTTTCGGCAGGTTTTTAAATGCAAATGCAGTGAAATAAAGTCGGCAGTAGGCTAATTTGTTGTTACTAAGATACTATGATATTGCTAAATTGTTGCTAATCCATCCAACTGTATTTTCAATTTTTATAAAGAATAAGTTTTATTACTATTATTTTTATTAATAAAGGTTGTATAGTAAGGTTGTTGTTTCAATAATTCTTTCAACTTACGTGACATCATGTCGTGTGTTTGCTATCAATCATGCTGCTTAGCAACAATGACATTTCTGTGCTATAAAGACCACATTACGCCCGCATTTTGGGACGTATAAAGAACATTATGGTTGCAAAATAAAATAAAACAATGAATTAAATACGGATGGTGAACATTCGTAGTGCATTTGACGAAATCGACATACGGTATTGAATAAGCAAATGTAGTAGAAAGAGTAAACGCGAAATCAATTTGCATATGAATTTAATTCTCATTTGACTAATACTACATAACCTCCATATGTTTGTTTATCCCTTATTTCTCATTTCGTACATTTACTTCTTTTAATCATCATATTATTCCTCACTTCAGTTCTAATTTTTACAAAATAAATCACAATAAATATAAATAAATAATTATATTTTGGGATTCTGTAGCTTTAAATGTTCCCATCTCGGGGTATATTTTCTAATCAAAATTTATTATATCGATAATAAGTGTGACTCATGTTTTGCATATTACACCATATGGTTGTGTGTGATATCGTAGCGAGGATAATAGTTATTGATTGTTTCACATCATTAATATGAACTTTTACGTTTATCTCCGATCGTGTTAAAAATGTTAACTCAATTCTACTTACCATAAATCTTTCAAAATTAATTAGCCAAATATTTCAAAATAATGAAGGTTTGGGTAAGTATATTAATAAATATCAGTAATGTTCCTGTTTATGAGTATGACAATCAGTTGCTGACAATGAAATGAATATAACGTATTCTGAACGAAAAATTATGTCATAATCAGTATTAGTATTAGATTATTAAGAAAGTATGACAACCGTAAAAATATTTGGGCTTTAAGTGGACCACTTAAGTTGAGTAGTAATTTATATTAGGTGTCTAAGTAGCACACATTTAAAAGACTTGGTTTTATATGACGAAATCAAACTACTCGGTGACAAAATAATTATTTTAACACATAACTGTACTGAGTGGTCCTTAAATAGACACGTAAGGAGTGAAAGCAATAAAATTGTAAAATAGAAATATCTGTCCTCAAAGATCTTTTAGAGCCAATTTTTATTCAACATTAATTAGACTTATGTAGAATACAAGTTTTATTGATTTTAACATAACTAATTCGTGTTTTTTTTTTGGAACGTGTCAAGCTCATCAATATTAATGCTGCGCGATCGAGTAAAAATGATACGTCTGTAAACCACCTAATCAAAAGCGATTTAAAGATACATTATAAATTACAGAATTTATTAACAGCTTTAAATTAGCAAATTTAGTAATTTTCGAAATAACCAAACAATTTCCGTCATATAAACCAATGTTTGGCTAATTTCTCCTATTACAAGAAATAAATGTGTACTATTAACAAAAATGCAAACTCTTGAAATACTTCAATTACAATTTGTCAGACTTTTAACATTTTATGTGGGTGCATAAATGTGAAAAACTATTTAAGCTTATTACTACCGTTACTATAATGAAATTTATGTAATTTCTGGATTAAATAATAAAATCTTTTGGATGCGAAGCATTACAGTTTATTAAACTACTAAAACTACTGTTACATAGTAAAGCAACGATAACTCATAAATTAATCCTACACGAAATATAAACTATAAATAAAAGCTACAAAAACATTTGTCAAAAAATTAGGAATAAAATTACGAGATCAACTGCGTATTTTAAAGAACAGAAATGTCAATCGTAACCACTAATTTAACAGAAACTATACATCATAAATAATACCATGTGTTGGCGTCTTTCGAATTGAAGTGTAGTGCGTAGTCGGACGTTACGAATTTATCCAATTTAATCCAAGACCTTAACGATTGATGTCGGATCTGGCAAAAGTTCTGTTCACAACTCCCAAGCGGAAAGCTAAACGTTAACATACTAAACAAGTTGCGTTATAGAAAAATGCTGTGAATGTAGATACATTGTTTGTAATGAGAGATTAAAATAAAACCAATTAGGGTAGGCTGTGAAATTTAATTATTTTGAATTGGTACTTTAGACACATACACAGAATGACATTTATAACGTTTGTAATTTGACATTTTTATTGTAAACAAAGTTTATAACCTGAAATTGAAGCTGAAACAAAACAAATTATTCATTTAAGATATTGCAATTTACATAGAACTAAAGGATTTGTTGAAAATGTTGCCAATTTACGTCTAAACATAAACGAATTCTTCTTTGCAATTAAGCAAAAACATTATTTATTTATTTATGTATTTAATTTATTTATTAAGTATACAAATGAACATTATAAATCCAATTAGTCATAGAGCCACGGGAAAAACTCCCAAACCGGCTCGCATTATAAAATAATAATCAATAATAATTGTCCGAACTTATTCTAATACTTATCTTTTGAGGAAAGTTACTCCCCCCCCCCCCCCTTAAGTATATTAATCTTATTTTAATCTTAACTTAGTCACCCAAAATTTTTAATATAATATTTTTAAAACTTAATTTATTATTAATGAATAAGTCGACACTATCTCTATTCAGTGAATTAAACAAAGAGCAAACATAATTGAGAAAATAATTTTTATGCATATCAGTGTTTATTTTTTTAAATCCGAGGAACGAATGGTAATTCTGGAAACATGGAAAGTGACTTCACCCAACGGATAAAAGCAGTCAACGTGACTGTTTATATAAGAACATTAGAGCTGCCACACTACTTTGCTTTGAGAGGCGACCAGGCAGGCAGTCTCTCTAAGCACATTAGTAGGGACATGGCACTTTTGTAACTTTGAAATAAATATATCTGAGCATATTATTCTGCACAATTTCGTATTTAGAAATATCTTTTTTTTTACTTGGCAGCCAAACCATTGAGCAGAACTCTAATTTACTTCTGACTAAAGAGTTGTATAACATTACCACTTTCCAGTCAGTGAAGTCCCTTGTGCATCTTTTAATGAAAGCGGTCATTTTATAGGACTTAGTCACAATCATATCTACATGCTCGGAGAAAGAAGAACAATTACTTAAATCTTCTACTCTTAAGACGGCTTAAAGAAGAGTTCCATTCATATGATACTGAGCAACATAATTTTGTTTTTGTCTAGAAATTGACATGACTACACACTTATTGACATATAATATTTTATTTTTAATACACCAAGCACATCAGTTATTTAAATCTTGTTGCAAAATACATATATCACCAGCGCTCTCAATCTGCCTGTACAGTTTCACATCATCAGGAAGATTAAAAGATGTTTGGAAGAACATTTGCAAAAATAACATAACATAATGGCCAACTTTACTACCCTTGCTTACCCCTGACAGGGGCGTAATACTTTTTGAAATATGATTTAAAAAATGAACCTTAAAACTTCTATTTTTTAAATAGGAGGAAAACAGTGACAGTACTGATTTACCGGCTCCTAATCTAAACAGTTTCATTAAAAGAATATCATGATCCACTACGTCAAAAGCCTTAGAAAAATCGGTACTTATATATCACATCTAATCTGCCACCATAATCAAATATGTTATTTGCGTCATTTGAAAATACTAAAAGATTAGTTTCCGTGTTCCTGCCTGATAAAAACCATGTTGGAGAGGAATTGTCAGGTTTCGTACACAACTAAGTAAAATTTTGTAAATTATATTTATATTTATATTTATAATTTTTAATTTCAACCTCGAAACCAGATTTATACACTGCAGTTATTTTAATTTCCTTCCAATGATGAGGCAAAATACTACTGCTCAAAGACAAATTAACACTAAACTGAAAGTGTGTCGCCAAAACATCTTTCAACTCCTTGAACACAAATTTGGAATGCCATCAGGACCACTACTTCTTTTATTTTTTAAATCATTGAAAGCTGATAGAATATCATTAACTCTTACTAGACCTCAGATAAAACAGTTATTGTTATTCTTATTACTACGATCTTTCATGATCTTCTCAAGATTATACTCAGCGGGAATACTACTGTGCACTGAACTAAAATAATCCGCAAAGGCATTTCCTCAACTTTATAGTCCACCACTCCACCAGCATAAAATTACTGCAAGACTTTTAATTATACGAGTGTTTCTTACTCTAATGAAATATTTTTTGGTGTAGTCGCCGATTCATGAGTGGGAATACGTAGTAAAAAATGTGATGGGAACGAAACGTTTTTCTTAATAATGTTTCTATGCTGTTGCAACTGATGGAATAAAGAAATACCGTTTCTAACCATGACTATATTGGACTGGAGTTGGTACAACTCCTGTTTTAACCAAATACAAACCAAAAAATTATTGTTCTTAAACTTATTTAATAAACTTAATTCATCAAAGCTTTCACGATTATCACTCATAATGAAAATTTTACTAATCTTTTGTACAAATTTAAACTTTTCGACAATTACAGTTGTCGTCCTTACTAAATGTTAATAGTTTTTAAAAATTTATTAAGATGTCAAATATAGGGTGTCCCAAATAAGCATGATAAATTTTAAATGTAAATGCAAAGCGTCTTAATTGCTCTAAAGAGATGGAGTTTTCACTAATTGAATTTGTTTACCCAATAGATTTTTTTTAAGTTTATTCAAATGTTATCCCAACAATACAGGGTGTTTTAATTATATTGCTCAAATTAAAACGAAAAAATATTTGTTCTTTTAAATGGAACGCCCTGTATATTTCTAAGGCATTCATCTTCTGTTCAAAAATGCAAGTTTTATACCTTTTGTTTTCTTAACAAGAATATTCGAGTTGCCACGTAACACTGCAGTTTTCTTCATGTAAAACTGATAATAAATAACATTAAGAGATTTGACAAGGAATTTATTCTATAACAAAACGTAACAGCAATTTAATACAAATAATAAAGTAATTATTGGATTAATTATGTAAAAGTTATAATAAATGCTGTATGTGCCTACCTCTTCTTCAATGCACAAACGCAGGCGAATTTTTAAATTTTCAAACGATTTTTGTAACATGTCTGGCGTAATACAATATTTAATAATTAATTAATAATAATTTCGATAACGTCCCTCATTTTATTTTTTAGTTCTTCTAAGTTGTTAGGATTAGGATTGTAGCACTTATCCTTCACATATTCTCCGAGAAAATAATTTGGGACAGTTAACTCAGGAGATTGCGGTTACTAATCAATCGGTCCAGCTCGACCTATTCACTTTTGAATAAAAAATTATTTAATGAATCTTTAAAATGTTCACAAATTCGAGTACGATTGGATTTCTTACGATCTAGTGTACGAAGGTTGTTTCATGCGCACTCGATCTGTGGATATTATTTGGGTATTTTTATCCGGAATGCGAATAAGAATAACAAACATGTTGCATTAAAAGTTATTCTGGTTTGTCAGTTTAAGTAAGTAAATAAAAAAGTGTAGGTGTACAAATGGTTTTATAGCTTAAAATGAGAAATATTATTGAAAATATCAATGACGGTAACGATGAAGACTTTTTTTTAATGAAGGTGGACAGAATTTTATATGCAATTCGCGCCAAAAGTGTTCATTGCACCGGATGTGTTGATCAACGCGACCTAAATGCCTCGTTGGACAAATGCACGTCATGTGCATAAATAACTCTTAAATGCATTGATTTTAATTTGTTGTGCAGTATTTTAAATAATAAAACGCTTAGCCTTTTAGAGATTACGTATGCATACATGAGTGTCATTATGTTTCTCAAAGTCGTATAGTGTACTCGCTAGAACCAGTCTTTTAAGTACGCAATAAAAATACAATCCCATACAATGCGTAGTTCTAACATAATAAAAGACAATAGCTGCAATGAAGCATACAAAACACAATACTAGTTTTATCTAGAGAATTAGTTTATTATTATCCATTGTTCTAGAGGTATTAGATTTAATCTCCACTATTCTTTATTCGATCTAAAACCCCTATTATCATTTTGCAACAATATTAGATGACATCTTGTTTGAAAAATTGATTGTATCATCTCATTCTATTTTGTACTGTCGAGCAGTCTAAAACATCCGAAGGATTTTTTAGGGGTCGTGGAAAAAGACAATTTCGTGTTTTTGGGAATAGCAAGCAGTGAAGTACACATTCTTGAATAAAGTCGAATTAATGTTTTTTTCTAAATTCGGCAACATATATGCAAGTAGCGACTGGTGAAGCAGTACGTAACTCAAGTTTGCACTTTCAGTAAAAAAAATTGTTGTACATAATCGGTTCTTGTACGTTTTAAGATTGCTAAACTATCTTTTTTGCTAACCTTCTAGTTATACAAAGTTCTTTTGAAGCCGTCAAAAGTAAAAAAACATTATACGTTTATCAATTCCTATTCATCAAAGTCAGTGATTAATTTAGCACTACCACTTAATATTTTAATTGTTTTGTGGGACTCTACTTGTAAAGATAAAAAAAAAGAATTCAGCACAGTAATCACTTTTATCTTCAAGAGACTAATAAACTTTACTGTCAACTTCGAAAGTTTAAGTTGTCTTTTATTTGTGTATTTCAAATCACATACGCCTTGAGCCTTTATTCATTTCAACTAATAATGGGGCTAGGACAATGTGATTTTGATAGAAAATTTCGGTTAAAAAGTTATAATGGGGCTAGGGCAATGTGATTTTGACAGAAAATTTCAGATATAAACAGTCTGTCAGAATGACGCACACTTGTCACCAGTAATCACTCCGAAGGATACTTATTAGTCTCTTGAAAATAAAATAGTACATTGCGTTCTACGTGTATCAATATTTCGCTCAATTTTGAAATCTCGACTTTCGCCTCGATTGCAAACCTTGAGGTCAGTAATCGTCAACTTGTACGTCTTACATAATTATCTACTATTATTTCACCCAGACACAAAGGCAATCATTCTATAGTTTTACAAACTGGGTTTCATTTTTTTCACTCAGGGTTGCCAACTGAGCAAAATTAAATATTAGGAAAACTGCATAATACTCAACATCCCTTCTCAAACTAAAGTGGCAAAAAAAATATTTTTCAGAGAATTGAATAGTTAAGTACTACAACTTTTAAAAAACATTAAAATTTAGTATAAGACAAAAAAATAAAATAAATTTAGATCCAATGACGTATTTTATAATAATTGCACTATTCAATACAGCCAGTAGTGTCCACTAATTTTTGACGAAGATCGACTTTTTATACAAATGTCTTGGCAAGATCGACCAAAAAAAATTCAAGGGCTTAAATTGAAATATAAAATAAAAAAACATTTCGTTTAACTCATATTAGTATTGTAAGTTTTAATACAGATACTAAATTCGAACTGTCAATCAGGAGTGCGAAACGCATTATTATCAGGCTTCGTATTTCGAATGGGGCGAGGTCAGAGCGAGACAAACCGCCAGAATTAATATCATATGCGTGCGACGCGATCGATAGTACTGCGTTGATCAACTGTTTCGTTACCACTTGCGTGTAACGCATTCAAATGAGAGCGATTCGCAGGCATATAAGCGCTCTGAATCGCTGTGTTGGCGTCGAAAGAATTGTTTATCTTCAAGAAACTTATAAATAAACCTGTCAGTATTACGTACAATTTCGATAGTTTCAACCTAATAATGGAACTGAAGTTGAACCTAATGATGGAGATATAACAATGTGATTTTGATAGAAAATTTCAAATAGAAACAATCTGTCAGCTTGAAGATAAAATAGTATATTATGTTCGACGTGTAAGTTGATCAATATTTCGCTCAATATTGCAGTCTCAGCTAATAATGAACAACTTACACGTCTTATATAATAATCTACTATTTTACCGAGACAAACAGACAACCGTTTTATAACCTTACAAACTAAGTTTTTTTTTCACTGGGAGTTGCCAACTGAGTAATATTAAATATTAGGGAAACTACGCAATACTCACGAGCAATTTTTAATTGAAATACGATGTTGATTGTCAATGGGATCTTTCCATGAGGTATATTCATTTGGATGCTGTTAAATAAGAGCTTTTGTTTGGTGGAGTACTAAAAATGCAACGAAGAGGGAATACATTATGAACATGACAGGTTCATTTATTGAAACTAAAGATCACAAGCTATATCTTGATTTAGGTTAGGCTTTCAATAAAAAATTGAGAGAGCTTCCACCCCAAACACGGGGCTGCATGATTCACTGGTTGAAAATCCTTGCAAAGGCCATACACTAACATTGTCAAAACTCAAGCTCAATCATCACATTACGGTGTCATGGAAAGAGCAACATTCAGTATATGAATGCAATATTTACGCGTATTTCAGAAGTTTCACGGTTCAAGTTCAATGAGATATAAAACTTTCACATTTAAGAATGTTTAAAAAATTTAGAATTTTTTAATTTTAAAAGTGGATTTATGTAGAGCAGTAAGGTGTGTCTCTCAAACTATGATGGTATCTCATTGGAACACAGTCAAAATAGACACAAAGTAGTAAACAATTCTCTATTCTGCTTTTATTTTCGTAATAAATTGAGGTTTTCCTAGAAAAAACTATGCGTAGGCTGTTAATTGCAAATTGTATGGAAATTAAAAAAAAATCTGCTGCTAAAAAAAAGGTTTAATATGCTCGATTGTAACGTTCAGGATATTCAAAACTGAATTAATTTTAGGATTTGCTTTCATAAATAATATGAATGAAAACGATTGCAAATCAATCAACAATTTATATATGTTATAAACGAAGAGTAGAATTAAATGTAGTCTTGATAAATATCCCTATAAATGTATAAAGATGATAATCAGCTCGACGAATTAACACTTATGCCATTTTGATGTAATAGATTGCCGTTTTGTGGGGTAGTGACTTATGTTAGAGCCGCAAAAAATTCGTTGATAGCTCAAAGTAAATACGTTATACAACATATACTTAATAAAAACGGTATCAATTGATTTGTATCTTGACCTCATTATAGGTATTCGGTCGGACTACGCCCACCATTAATTTTTGTTAACAATCAAACCACAAACGTCATTTGCAAATACATTATAGTAAACTTACGCAATGCTTGTGATCACATCTACATAACTTAATAGTGCCCAGAAATTATTTCCTAATAAAAGGTACGGTTGGAGACTAAAACATAATAATCCAAGGGGCATAAATACCATAAGTTATAATATATAACAGAAATTAAAAGGTTAAGTAACGTTAAACTGGATTGCTTTGGTTTACCCTTGAAGTAACTCACGGATTTAATCTGTAGTAAGATAAGACGTGGTTGTTTAAGTAGTGAAAAGGTGAGGTATGTTTGTTTGTCAAGGGTATATTTTTAATTTGGAAGAAGTAAATACCGTTACATTTTCAAAGTAACGTTAATGTTACCGAATGTACAGCAAACTGACGTAATTGTTACGTGACAAAAATATTATATTGTAATTATTAAAATTAATGTTAAATTGTAAGAGTACCTGCGTTCTAGTAAAAAGTTTGATACTTTTCCAAAACATATCAACTTTGAAGGAAAACAGGGTGATTTTGAGATTTGTGTTAATCTTTTATGTATCGAGCAGTGACACAAAACTAGAACACTTGTTTGTCACCTACTTTAATTAAAAATCTTTCTAAATGTAACATTTAGTAAATGTAGGTGTTAGCACATTGCTAGTAATTTGTTACATACAGCAACCAATATTAATCTAAATTTAACGTATAAATAAAATAGTACAAATATGCGAATCACCTTGGAAATGACTCTTCGGTCGTAGAAAGTACTCACATGATTTGGATACTACTCACGTGATTGTAAGTAGTCATGAATGTAAATTGTAAGAGTAGTACGTACGTTACCTATACCCATATAAAAAATGAACAGTATCGAAAAATTTCACTTTCTTAACTAAATTCCACAATTTAATTGTAGCCCTGACATCCTTTAAATTGTGTTGAAGAGATTATGGACGAATGGCAAAAGCAAAAATTATTATGACATTTGAAAAAATTGTTTCGAATTAATTCTATTGTTCATTAACTAATTTGGTAATTTCACAATTTATAATGAATTGGTAGTAAAACAATATTTTGTTTAAAAAATGATTTAATCAATAATAAATTGTATTATTACACAATTATGTTTCGTGTAATGCAATTAAAGTGTACCATAATTTTTAGGTAACAAATTTGAAGTGTTTATGTGTTTTTACATTAATGTTACACTCTCTCAAGCGACTGTACAATTACTTAACTATAATGAGATTACAAACAAATACATGGGTTTTATGATTACCTACACGAAATGTTATACAAGTACATTTTAATAAGGTGACCATGTCATGAGAATTTTTGAAAATACATTTACATTTGGTACTTTTGAAACCTATATTACTTAAGGGGACATTCACGTTCTATAAAGCGCTTGAAAAGTAGGGATAAATTTCCTGAGCTTAGTTTTTGATCAACAGATTTGAAATTTGGAAGATGTACGTTTTAGTGTCGCATCTGTCGATTGGTTGTTCTAGATTTTTGAAAATATTGGTGCAAAACATAAAAATTTACGAAATCAAAAATTTAAAACAACGGTTACTTTCAAAATTACCTTTTAAAGCGAAAGTAAAGAAACGCCTTTTTCAGAATTTTGGAACATAACTGAGTAATTTTTAGACAAAAGTTTTAAAGTTTGTCATCTAAGGCCTATATCATTGAGTAAAAAATCATAAAGAGATGCAATGTAACGTAAAATTTTGTGCTATGTGGCTATCTCACTTCTCGCGTTCCTTTGCACCCCACTATCGACAAAATAAACTACTGTGTAGTGCTGACACCATCGTCCGTAAACAGAGTTTGCATGTGATATGATATTTTATCGCGGAATGAATAACATTTATTCAAACTTCGGAAGAAACCGATACCGTAACTTCTTTTATATTAGAACTGATTCGAGGATTAATTTTATGAACGATTTTAACCTTTCGCTGCGGATGACGCCAATTGGCATCAGATCTATTCCTTACTTGTCAGTTGACCAATAGGCGTCAGGTGCATGTTGTGTTAAAATACAGTTTGGTTTCGATACGCACTACACTAAAATTATTTTGTGGTATCCGCACATTTATAGACGTTAGAAGTAACTATGATTTCATTCGTTTGAATTTACCTGTTTCGGTTCGACAATGGCCTAAATTCAATTTTGTCTTCATCATTTATCTAAAGTTAATTTTTGTACGTATTTTAAACACTTTTTCAATAGATAAGTATCTCTTTCTGTTTTCTACATAAAATGTAGTTCTAAACAACGATATTTATGATATTATTACAAGAACTAATTTTAACCCAAGGGTTGTTTTTTGTTTACGTTACTCTAATCGTTAGTGTACATGCATTTGTAAATATTTCTCGAATAAAATTTAGTTCGTTTAAAACTTTGAATTGTGTAAACCTGACCGCTCTTTTGTTTCTATCAATAAAAATATCTGTTGCAACTGCTGCATATCGTTACGCGCGACGAGTGATTACAATGGGTGATCTAGATGTGAATCAACCCGGCCCTTCAGGAGTAAAAGACAAAAAATATAAACGAGGAACCCACAAAATTAACACCAGACGAAATATTGCAATTTTATATGAATCAGGTACCGATATTGACGATGACTTGATAAAGATTTTGAAGTCGATCCTAACGAAACATCTTCAGAAAATGAACTAGAATTGAAACATATGATGGTAAGTACAGTTCATTTATTTTATTATTATTTATTCTAAGTAGTTCCAGCAGATTTAATAAACCAGGAAGCTGATAACAACAAATGGAAGTGAAATGACGGACGATAGTATGAAAATTATAATTTTAGTAAAACAAATGAAATGGTCGTTGATCTGCCGAATGCTCATCCACTCGATTATTTTCGATTGCTTGTTGATGATGATTTCATCAACAATATAATAAAAGAAACAAACGAATATGCGTTAGATCTCTTTCTCACTAAATGTGTTACTGAGAGGGCTACAATATCAGAATGGAAAATTTGAATTTGCAGAATTATTAATATTTTAAGGACTATTGTTTCATATGGGTACAATTAAATTGAATAGGCTACAAGATTATTGGAGAACTCATCGTCTATTTCATCTAAAATGTTTTTCAGATTATATGAGTCGAGACAGATTCTAATTCATTTTATCAGAAATCCTAGACCAGACGAACCTAAGCCTATAGACCGTGTTTATAAAATTAGACCCGTCTTAGATTACTTCAAAGTAAAATGAGTGAAGTTTATTATCCACAGAGAAACCGTTCCTTAATGAATCTATGATTTTGTTGAAAGGGCGGCTTCTTTTAAGCAGTATATTAGTAACAAACGTCATAAATACGGCCTAAAATTATACATGGTGACAGAACCAAATGGGCTGATATTGAACTGCACTTGTTAAACTGGTCAAACAGATCAATTTGGTAAGCACGCTCAGAAAGTAGTCATGCTTCTATTAGAAGGATTTTAAATAATGGTCACAGCATTTATATGGATAACTTGTATAACAGCTGTGATCTAGCAAAAACTCTTCTAAGCAAGACAACGTACTGCACGTACTGTGATGGAGTAATGGTGAGCATCTGGAAGGACAAAAGGGATATCAATTATATTTCTACAGAATTTCCAAACACAATGGCTGAGGTAAAAAATAAAAGAGGTGTTGTG
The DNA here is from genome assembly GCA_036346205.1 of Vesta saturnalis. Taxonomy (NCBI): domain Eukaryota; kingdom Metazoa; phylum Arthropoda; class Insecta; order Coleoptera; family Lampyridae; genus Vesta; species Vesta saturnalis. Next base: position 1,879,116 of record JARFJB010002082.1, read on the forward strand.
AAAGAGAAACCATTGCCAATTATAAAATACAACGAAAATATGGGTGGTATCGATAAAGACCAATGATGGCTTACTATCCATCATTCAGAAAATCCTTATTTTGACAAAAATTGGGTATACATGTTCTTCAACTTTTATGGCTAATTCATATATGCTGTTTTGTAAATATTCGGAAGGAAGCCTACATTCCATGACTTTTGGTTTTCGGTGATAGAAAAGCTATTGCCCAAAACGGCAACAAAACAGAGTGCTGCAGCAAACCCAAATCATGTACCTTCTAGGATTTCAGTGAATGGGGACGACACTAACAAAAGAGAACTCCCAGAAGAAGATGCCGTGTGTTTCCAACAAAAATGAGGAAGGATACACTATTTGAGTGCAAATGTCAAGAAAACCAGCACTGTGTGTCGAGCCTTGCTTTGCTTTGTACCACAAAAAAATAAATTTGTTTGTAATTTTTGACAGAAATTTCAGCTAAGGTTTTGTTCGTTTTTATATACCAGTATTTTATAGTTACTTATTCAACATTAAAGTTTTTGTTTTACCTATTGTGTTTTTTCAATTGAATGAATAAAAATTGTTAGAAATGCAATGACGCTAATTGGCGTCATCCGCATATAGGTTTTATATATAAATATGCGGATGACGCCAATTGTCATGCTGAAACACTTTAAAATTTTTTAATTCAACTTTAATCAAGTTAAAATTAAAATTGTGAAATGTAATTCAGTATACTAAAAGATTACTAAAAATTTTTTCCGCATATAGTGATGATTCCACAGATTAGATACGCAGCGAAAGGGTTAAGTATATAAATAATTTATGTTCCCTGTTAAATATATACTTGTTTATTGGTTTTAACGTCAATAAAACTTTGTAATTGCATATACAAAATAGAAATTAAAGTGTTTAAAATAAAAAAAATGCTTTGATAAACAAGTCCCACTTCATTATAAAATTGAATTTACGTATACAGGGTAATTCAGAATAATGATCACATTAATTTTATGAACGATTTTAAGTATATAAATATTTATATGTTCCTATTATTAATTATATTTTCTTTATTGGTTTTCACCTCAATAAAACTTTGTAATCGTATATGGAAAAATAGAAATTAAAGTGTTTAAAAAAAAAAGTGCTTTGATAAACAAGTTTCACATCGTTCAAAAATTTGCTTTAATTTTCGTATACAGGGCATTCCCTCTTATTAATTATATACTTCTTTGTTGGTTTTCACGTCAATAGAACTTTGTAATTGCATATATAAATTACAGAATTTAAAACAAAAAAAAATGCTTTGATAAACATTTCATTAAAAAATTTACTTTAATTTACGTATGCAGGGTAATTCATAATAAAGGTCACATTAATTTTATCAACGATTTTAAGTATATAAATATTTATGTTTCCTTATATCAATTATATACTTGTTTATTGGTTTTCACGTCAATTAAACCTTGTAATTGCACATAATCAAAGTATTTAAAATTTAAAAATAATGCTTTAATAAAACTTCATAAAAAAATTTACTTTAATTTACGGGGTATTTCAGAATAAAGATCACATTAAAAGTCATTATTAATTTTATTACATACATAAATAAAAAGTTTAACTCGAGTAGAATTTGAACCTACGACATTCACTTTACTAGGGTGGCTCTCTAACCAACTGAGCTATCGAGATACAAGTCCCAATCGATGTAAATTTTGACTTTATGTATTTAGAACTCATGTTCTAAAGGAAAACTGCATAAAAAATATTAAAATATCGCCCCTCCCTCCCCCCAGAAATCTAATAATGTTCTTATACACTGCTTATTAGCTTATCGGCTCTGCAAAATTGCAACTTTCCTTCTCGTGTGTTGTGAAGATTTATAATTAGCAGTTTCCAAACGAGTATTATGATGAATAATCATTTTTATTCCATTATTTAAATGAAGTCAAAGTGATTTTCGCAGATGTCCAATCGTTGCTTCTGGCTCAAGCCTTCTTGGCAATAAGCTTTTAGATGTTCTTTTAGACCAGATAAGTGTTTTTGTTCATCAAAAGCGACATTAAATAATATATAAATATCTTTAACAAGATCCGTAAATCTTTGCGTGGGCCTTTTCAGGAATTTTATGGATTTTTCACAACCATAATCCTTATGAAGTAGAAATATTTCGCTTTCGTTAATAATGTCTGCGTGGGATTTCAACATAATTATTTCACAAAATTGACATTTATACTATTGTAAAGTTTATAAGCTAAATATCCCGCAACATAAACATTAGAGCAAATTTCAAGCGTGTTTTTTTTTAGAGATGGCATCAATATTTTCTTTATTCTCCAACACAATACGCTTGGTATTTTGTATACTTAAATTGTGACCTTTCGCAGACACTTCCCTTAATACAAAATGCTCATTTTCAGAGAGCTCACTATTTTCCAATTTTCTCTTGCATGTCTAAATCTGTATTCACTATATTGAATGTATTATTATTTTCATTATTCAAGTATAATAGATAATGATGTTTTTAAAAGACATGTTAATAAAACAACGATGTTTTTAAGATATGAATTTTAAATATAATTATTAATTTTCGAGAATTCTTAATTTTCTATTTTGTTTTTGTTGTTTATCACTTTTACATTTTCGAATTTTTTCCGTTTCCCACTTGAAACTTCGGTACATCATCATTTTATAAAATGTTAAAGAATATTTGTTTATGGCAATTGCAAAAATTAATTTTACTTAAATACGGTTTTAATCTTTCCGTTATATTTTTTGATAATTCTTTTTTGAATTTATACTTTTCAAAATTAATAAAAAAATTTTCTAATAATAAGGCAAAAGATTTATAATATGAAACAGAAGGTTTCTTTAAAAACTTTGCTGATCCTGATTTTGAAAAGTCCTTATTTATTATAAATATATAATTAGAATCTACTAAATCACATTCTGTCAATAAATATTTTTTGCAAATTTCCCAATCAAATTTTTTAAATTTTATGCGCACAAAAGCTGCCACATAAGCCTGTGTCGTGTTTTCTAAAGTTACAGGTTTTATTTCTTCTTCTATTACTTCTTCAAGTATATCATCTTCTTGAAATTCTTCATTTTCTTGTACTATTGTGTCGTTCATATTTTATCAACATTCAAAGCAGTTTTTGTGGGTGTAAATGTCATGTGCATTTTCCTCATTGCTTAAAACGTCTAAAAATCGCCCAAAGTCTGTGTCACAATTGCCATTATCCACAGCAATTTGCAGCCGAATATTAGCGTAATGTTGAAGGGCAATTCGAAATTGACGCACAGTGGGCATTGGGTTATAACCGCCTCTTGTCCGCATTACAGAAAAAAGTTTTAAGCGGATCTTGATTCAAGAATGAAGTTAATAAGTATTTAATGTCGTAATTGGTTTTAAATCGTCCCACAACATTAAAATTGATTTTATAGAAAGTTGAAATCCTTGAATAAAATATATGTTTGTTCGTAGTTTCCATTTTCAAAAACTTTTAAACTTCTAAACAAATTAAGGCCATCCTTTAAAATGTTTTCCGCGTTATTATTAAAACAGACAATGGTCGTCGGTTTCTTCTACTATCACCCAAATATCGACTGTTTAAAGCTTCAAATATTTCATCTATTTTCTGAACAAACTCAGCGGTATTAGATGCTGTGGTTGAAGTAAGCTGTTTAGTGTCAACCAAAGTTTTTACAGTTGTTGCTAACGAGTGAGAGAAAATTTGTGCTGCATATGAAACTCGCATTTTCTGGAAACAATTGGGACGTATATATTTATCTGTTATTTTAATAAACTTCGAGTTGTAGAGCTAGCTTGGTCAATTTCATATGTTTCTCGTACATCTTTCCATAAAATTGGCTTTTCTTCTTCACCTTAAGTAAAATTTAATTTCTCATTAATCAAATTATTTCGAAGACTTTTAGCAAATGTGGGCAATCAAAATTACATTAACTTTTATTCCTTCTAGCGGTCGCATGCCATGTGGTTGGTGTGGGTTCGAATCCGCCACATGCAATTTTTTTGTTAGGTTACAGTAGTATTTTTATCTAATCTAAAATAGATATACAAACCTTCTGTAAACTTGGTTTTATAGATAACGCATGTCTACAGAACACACATATGTTTTGTGCGCATATCTGTTCTAAAATAAATTCAATGGGCAACGTTTCGCGTCACCATAGAAGCCACGAGATCTAGTGCTGCAACAGCTTCGGCACCTGGCATTGCCCCACTTGAAACGAACGTTGTCAAGATAACTTATTGCCAATGCTTCTTCTGGGCGCTAAATAAAACAAAACAGTTCTCAAAAAAGTAATTCATTTTTCTCGCAAACTATTAACATTCGGATAGGGCATTATTAGCTGAATCGTAATCTTTTATTCTCGTCTATCATCACGTAAAGTACCTGCACACATTTTGAAGTCGCCCTGTACATTTTGCGACCTTAAAAAGTGAGGTGGGTACCTTTTAATTACAATTTTAAAATAAGATTATCGCAACTGGGCGTTGAAGTAAGAAAAACTTAGAACTTAGAAGTAAGGGTTGATCCTCACGATTTGAAGAAGCGACTGTTCACACTTCTGATACTCATATTGAATCATCTACAGCCATGTTCACGTATATATCTATACATTTTGTAAAATGGATTATATTTAGTAGCATGTGATTTAGGGAGAACCAAAAGCATCCTCAGACACAGGCATATATCAAGAAGATGATCCTCAACTGAAGTTTGACGCGAGCAACAGCAGAAGTCCTGATTCACCCAGGTTTATTTATTATTTTGACTATAGGATCTTAAGGAAATCAATATTGTGAATACATATTTGCAGGCCTTCGACATCTAAAGACGTTGATTACTCAGTAACGATAACAGAAACGCTGCAAATTAAAGAACAAGCTTTTCAGCCATTTCCAGAGGGAGAAGAGTAGTAGATATGCAACATTTTTGCACAATATTACAGATCTTGATGACCATAAGCCGTTTGATTGCCGTTTTCTAACATGAAATTTATCGCGAGATCAGAAAGGGTTTAATAAGTTCATTTGTCTTTAAGTGTAATATGTGCAATTTAGAAAACAAGTGTCGACAGAGACTTCACATGGAAGTGTAACATCTGTGGATGTAAACTCTGCAAATGTATCAGCTGCAATATGTACTGGATGTGGGCATTCACAACTGTCTCAATAACATGCTATTTTAAATATCTCTTCGTTGACTACACGACAGTATTCAAAATATCACGAATTAGTTTCGCAAACCATTTTAGTGGCAATAGAAGAAGCTGGACAGGGAGAATTGCGGTTAGCTAGGAAAATTGGAGATGTTGCCGCTGGTAATGGTCTCATAACAGTGATAATTTGAAAATTATTTTCAAATCTGACAAAATTGTTTACTACATCTTTAACAATTTTTAACAAACATTACTACTGACGAAGATAACTGTAAGTATTATCGAAACGTTTAGATTGTATAATTTAAAGTACACCATTAAAAAATCCCAAAAAGATAAGTATTTTATTATGAGTGTTAATGGTGAAAGTTTACATTTTCATATCTTTATACACCTGTATTCCGCACATTATACAGTGTGGAAACGCGGATAAATTCGGTAATTATTCTGTATGATAGAGACAAAATCTAAAAAGGTTGTAGCGATTTAAATTACCGCGCACATGAAAAATGTTTTTCAGAAGTTTCCATCATTTGTTTTGTAAGTTGTGACGTCATGAATATTTTTTTAGGTAACAACCTACATTTTTTGTTATTTCGGTAGAGTTTTTGAAACGATTTATAATTTTAAATAGGTTACATAAGAAAAAAAATCAAGAAAAACGGCTTACACTTAAAAAAATTAAAAATGAATTTCCTTATTACCGGGGTTTGGTTCACCCTGGATAAATGAAACACCCTGTATAACCTAAAATAATTTTAAAATACGCGTTTCAGTTCTTTCTACCACACTTCAAAATTTTGTTCTCCTATACCATCGAATAAAGGATGTATTACCCGCGGACGCAAGTTTGGGACACCCTGTATTAACATCATCCTTTTCGTACGTAAAAAAATGAACCCTTTCTAATTCTACAATAAAAAATGGGGGTTGACATTTAAAAAAAATGTCGATGACGTCATATCTTTTCTTGACACCCTGTATATTTCACTTTTACTAAGAAAATTCGAAATTGAAAAGAAATATCGACGGGCCCGAGCGTTTTCTACCTAAGCCCCATTCGCATTTTTAATTTCTGCTCACTGTATAAATATTTTGTTGATTATAGTAGGAGAAATTGTATGATTTTTAGTAGACTAGTATAATTATTTTCGTTAGTGCTCAATACCTACATATTTCTACATTGTATTCTACAAGGACATTGCAGAAGTTCGAAATGTGAAAAACGCATGGTTACGTTATTTTCTATTTCTTTTTAACCTGACGGTTGTTATGAGGAATACTTTCCAATGCATAATGTAAATTCAGATAACTACTGCACGTTCTTGCTTTATTTGTTAAAATCATACATGTAGGAAAGAAACGGAAATAGTGTATATATATATATATATATATATATATATATATATATATATATATAACGCTAATCCAAAAACTGAAAATATTAATTTTACAGACTTCAGATACCGATCCACGTTGACTAGATTGACGTGCGACAACTTGATGCATGACCAGTCGCGTGCAAGCTTGAGGTTATAAACTATCTTGCAATTGTGTAACACACACCTTCTAAAAATCACACTTCGAGAGTTGTAGCTTACCGTGAAAACCCCCTTAACCGTACGTAATTAGCATGTACTAAAATCTAGCATTAATATACTCTATTCAAATGTAGTAATTGATAAAAGATAAAGGCATTTTTTATTAATAATGTATTGGACCACCCTTATTAGTTTCACATTCCCGCACCCTTCTTTGCATGGGTTCCAACAGGTGGTGGATTTCTTCCTGAGGTATTGCATCCCAGAAAATCTGTAATTCATGCTAGAGAACTTCTAGTGTCTGTGGAGGATTGGCTAATTGTTTTAGTCTTCTACCCATCATGTCTCAAACATGTTCGATAGGCGAAAGGTCGGGAGATCTGGGTGACCACGGCAAGATATTGACGTTAGCCTCTTCGAAACGCTTCATACAATGTGGGGACGGTCATTACCCTGTTGGAAAATCGGGTCCTCCAGCTTCTGGAGGAATAGAAGGATATGGGGTTCTACCACTTCATCAACGTATCCCCCACAGTGTAGTGCACATGCCGCTCAACAGAAAAATGTACATTGCGACGTTCTTCACGTCTACCTCTGACCCTCATGCGACCATCGTGCATTCCCTAGCAGAATCGGGATTCGTCACTGAAGACGACCCTATGCCATTCCATGTTTTATTTCACCATATTAACTCGCGAAAAAACTGTACTAGTTTACCAATTTCATCAATTTTGTGTTTTCAATAATAGCAAAGTTAACAATGGTGAATCGATAACCTTGAGCACGTCTTATAATACCTCTCGAAGTAGTACGCTATTTTGTGCTTCATCCCGACTCCATAAGCTGGGCTACAATCGACGTGTTCCACTCATAGTAATATAATACATTATTAATGCTTATTTTATGCAATTCGTAGCAAACAGCTATAAATTATACGTTTTAAGAGAAATTGTATTATTTAATAAGGTTGGGTTTGTTAAGGAAAGCTTAATTAATTTTAACTTACAATTAGTTATGTTAATAATTAAGGACTATATCTGCATGTTAAGAGCGTTCCGAGTCGATAGTCAACGAGAGACAGGAGAGAACCTGCTTCCTCTTATAAACTACCTTAATCTATAACAACAAATATTATCCTCTCAGGTAGAAGTTTGAATAAATAACTATTACCAGAGATGTTTACAAAGTTTTCCTTAACCTACACTTGATATACTATACTACAAGTTTTACATGTACATTGGAAAATCTGAATTTTAACGACGTTACAAGCGTTTGAAGAAAAAATGGTATACTTTATTTGGCTTAGAAGTAAGTGAGTTTTTGTGGCTTCTGCGTTCTTATTCGAACGAACAGATTCATCACAAAGTCTAATAAAATAATGTATTATTAATCCCTCAGAGAGAAAAGTAAAACCTTAGTGCCCCAAATGGAAGACTAAACGTGTGCGTGAGCGCGTCCGTGTGCATGTGCGTGTGCGTTTGAGTGTGCGTCTGTGTGTGTGTGCTGTTGTTCTGTTGTGTACTGTTTTACACAATTATTGATAACACCACGAACCCTCTAGAAACATTTAGCAACTAAAATCCATTTCGTGAATTTACGGATTAATAAAATATGTTGACAGAATAGGTTCAGTGGCATATAATTTTCAAACATTTTTTAGGATTATCACTAACAACTTATGGCATACTTTAGTAGCTTCTTTTGCAATCAGAATTTGTTATGGTATACAGAAATTATTGAACATAAGGTAACTTTCAGTAATATATTGAGCCATTAGGTAATTACCATTGTTATTATCTTAATGGATGTATGCATACTCTTTCTACAAGTTTATATTAAATATATTAGAAAGTAAACCAGTACTTTGAGTCACATGAATAAGAGCAGTACGATGAACGTTAAGTATTGAATAATCGCGGATGTTTCTCTGATAAAGCAACACGAACATTAGTATTTTTAATGTTTTAAAATGTCACGGATTAACAATCCTAACGGTAGTGTAAATAGTATTGTGCAATTGTGCGTAAAGGGTACAGGGATTTCCAAACGCCTAATCTATAAATTAAAGAAAAAAAATAAAGATCAAGAATTTAAGAAACCGGCGAGGTCGGGAAGTCGACTTGATGAGAAAATTAAATCTATAATTTGAAGAAGGTACATTCTTTGTTTTTGCCAATGAACTATCTACAGGAAGTCGCCTTGGTTTTTTGGACGAAGGTTTAATTATGTGTGTATTTAACAAAACGGGTGATGATCATGAGAACGTGTTTGAGGAATAAATTGAGCAATTGCTTGGTTCTATGCAAGGACGTTCCGTTATTGTTGTGGATAACGCATAATATCAGTTTCGTCAAAGAGATTTTATCCAAAACTGCATGAGGCAGGAAGATATTCTACTAATTACAAAAAAATATCCGCTTGTTACGCTTTAAATAACCGTAAACCACGGTAATACTACTACCTCACACATAGTATGGTGAATGAGAGGTGTGTCAAAAAGAATTCGCTTATGGTGATAAACACACGAATTTTCCTTTTTAAATAAATTTAAACAATTCTTCGTTAACTAAAGTATGCTTTCGTATTCGCGGGTATGTTGACTGCCGTTTCGAATTCTACACGAAGTACTACTGCTTTAGAGTGTATTGTCTCTTTTTGATTCGAACAGTCTACCACTATCAATGATGCGACTGTCGTAAATTGATCAGGTGTGAGTAATGGTTGACCATCTCTTTGATAATAAGACATTTGGGATTTTCCAAACATTTCACACAATGTAGCAAAGCAATTATTATCGTAATTTACGTTTAAATTGTCATACGGATAACGATCGGTGTTAAGGAATACCCTAATATTCTTTAGTGCACATTTATCGAATCTGCTCATATCTTAAGAAACATTATTTTCTTGTCCCGTTTGAAATCCGATAATACTGTGTCTAGGTGTTTCTATACTAGTCGATGTTTTGATTGCCCATGTATGTTCATCTGTTATGGGAACTGCTGGATATATGTGTGTTTCCCAACTTCTAAATGCTACTGGAGTATTCACATTTTTATCTATGTTAACTTTTACTGCTTCATCTGCAACAGTTGAAATTACCGCATCGGTATCAATGTTACTGCGAATTAATACCAATTCTTGTCTGATGTTCAAAATCACTTTATTGTAGTCTTCCGCAAAGCCAAGTAGCATTTGCAAAGGGACACAAACAAATACCCTAACGCATTTGTTAGTATGCTATTTGAGTTAAGAAACCAACATGCGTTTTCATGACGAGCGAGGTCGTTGGGTGTCCATGATACCAATGCTTTCATTGTAGACGTTAATCCAACCTTCGTCACGGAATCTACCACTATTCCATTCATTTCGTATCTAATTTCACTGAATAAAAATGCAATGCCATTATTAACAAACCGTGCTGTGTTGGAGACGGCACCATCCTCCCTCAAAAATCTCCCCTCTAGGAAAACATAACTTTCTGATGGTATAGTGCACATGTCTTCCTGAATGGGTATTCTGATTTCATAATTATTTCCAAATCCCCTAGTATATGGTTGATGGGTGTGGAGTTATGACTTCACCTTTGAAATTGACCAGGTCTCCGTCTTGGTCTACTATTTTAAGTGTTATGGTTGAAATGGTGGATGTATTTATAGGTAAATAGATGACATGTAGAGGGGATTCAATTATTTTGTACCCCGCTGGTACACTGAGAAAGAATTGATGAATAATATGCGACGCCTTTCCATTTTTAAAACTTCCACTTATTATAATGCATTCGATAATTAACGAATTAATCTTAATAATGTTAATAGGATTTTCAGAAGTATGTAATTCATGACCTTTGTAAACTTTTTTTTTAATCCCAGCATAGGTCCTATAGAATTTTCTATATTAAAGTTAATATCATGTGTTGCTTTCACAATTGCTTTCATAGTGTTATTGTTCGCTCGTAAATTAAAAAATTTATTCGAACCCTTCACTGTATCATTCATATGTTTACTCACATCCGAAATTTCGTATGATCCTGGCGGTATTGTCATTCTAGTTCCTTCAAATATCAGTTGGTTATTCTTAGAAGTAACGTTTTGTACAGTATTGAAAGATTCAAAACTAGTTAACCCCATTACATATTCCTACTCATCAAGATAAATCGCTGGTTAAAGTTGGCTTGCAAAATACTGCTTGCATCGGTAAATATAAATGTGTACGACATTACGATCAAGCAACGACTGCTAAGAATCAAATTATTAAAGTATTAAAGTTTTGAACCTCGGTATAGTTATAGTCAATCGTGTTTCTGCTACCATCACTTTTAAAATAGTGAATTAATTCTAATGGTGATTTAAAGTCATATGCTATCAAAATATGTAATATGTCCATTACGCTTGATGTAAGCCGTCCAGCGTGTTCCCCTGTTATCTTGATCATCCAGATTCACGATACCAGATTCATTTGTATGGATTCGTGTAGGTAATTTATCTTGCACGTATATCCCTCTAAAATAGGGGATTTTTAATTTCTCAACAAATCTTGATAGCTCAACGTTGCTTAAGGCGTGACGTGCTTCAGTGGGAGTTTTTTGAATACGGTTGTAGATATAGGCCTAAACCTCGCTCATATGGTTTTATATATAAAGCCTTTTCCTAAGGTAACTGCTTCCACTGCTTGCTTGTGTCGTTTGGCTTCTTCTAACGTTTTTGATGCAGTTTTTGCTTCAATGACCGCTTTTGCAACTGTAGCTGCACCTTCGCCCAAAGAACCTAAAGCTCGTAATGCTGCAAATAGGGGAATAAGAGGTATGAACCCCCCACGTCTTGGTATTGATAATATTCTTTTCTTGGGTGTCAAGATTTTTTATGTTTTAAAACGTTTAAGGCTTGTTGTACCGTAGCTTTTAACGATGACCGAAGTTTACCGCCAACACGACTTCGCGCTAGAAGCACTGCTTTGTTGAATGAAATTGGTCTATTTCTGTGAGAACGCTTCCTACGTCGTGATTTGCTTCCCATTCCCATTGTTCTTTTTCCTTTCATTATACCGGCTATGGTTAATGCAGCTGCTCTTTCTCCGAAGGTAGCGTTTGAGGAACGAAATCTATTCCAACCTCTTTGTTGCAAAGCCTTATCAGCTATGTGGCGATGCCTTAGATCGTTTGACTGCGAGTATGCTGTAACCGCGAGCTAATCGTTCTCGTAAACGCGTAGCCAGACCGCAATATCTGTACCCATGTGTATGCAACTCCACGGGTAATTTATTTATTAAGGTGTTAAATAATCCAGAACCTTTTTTATAGCTATTACACGGATATCTATACCACTCAACGACAATTAACTACTACACTATTTAATGCGTATGCACACACGCACGCACGCAACGCAACGTAACGCAGTCACGCACGACACGCACACACCACCACACACACACTCACACACACACAATATATATATATATATATATATATATATATATATATATATATATATATAACTGTGTGTGTTTACGTTGCGTGCTTCTTCGTATCGTTATAGTTCAGTACTACAATGGTGACATCCGTTTATTCCAAGATATATTACCTATAAAAATTATGACATCACTTTAACAATAATCACTACTCAAAACATAGTGGTCTACTAAAAGGAGGTTGTAAACGAGGTATAATCGTCGGTTCATCAGGTTTCGGAAAAACAAATGTTATGATTACCTTATTAGAACGTAAATGGTTTACGTTTTGAAAATGTTTATGTATAGTGCAAATCTTTATATCAACCTAAATAGCATTACTTACGAAATTTACCTGCACCTTTAAAAATATCGGTATTTCGAATACAGTGATAACAGTGACGTTATATCCCCTAGTGATTCACGTAAAAATTCAATAATGATTTTTGATGATGTAGCATGCCATAAACAAAATGGAATAAGGGATCATTTCTGTTTTTGCAGACACCAAAACAATGATTGTTTCTATCTGTGTCAAACGTATTCTTCTATTCCAAAACAGCTTTTACGTGATAATGCGAGCCAACTAGCTCTGTTTCAACAAGATAGTGCTAATCTTAAGCATGTGTATGATGATCACGTTAATGTAGATATGACATTTGATAGATTTAAGAACTTGTGTTTCTGTTGCTGGCGTGACAAATTTGGATTTCTTGTGATTGATAAAGAGAGTGATGTTAATGCAGGTCGTTTCCGTAAGGATTTGACTGTTACATTGCATATAAATACTACACTTGATATGTAAACATGCAGTGTAATGGAGGAGCGCTTAGTACAAGACATTTTGCGCGTCGCAAGAGTGTGCAACAAAAATATGCTAGTTTAAAGGAAGATACTGCACTTACAGAGCGTGCAATGAAGGCCACTTTAAACCTATAACACAACCATTGAAACAATTGATTACTAACAAATGGTTTCTCGTCAAAGCTGAACCATTTACATCAGAATTCGGAAAAACTGAGCCTGTTGTACATGAAAATGAAGTTTTCTACATCATACACCTAAAACGTATGGAACACAGAAGGCAGCGCGTATTCTTGTTTCTGACGCCAGTCCACAAGTTTTACAGAAAATGTGATTGCTGATACCACACATGAGGGAGATTCCTACTTTACAACAATTGAAATCAGAACTGTTAGCTGGTGGATCTCAAGCATATGAAGAGTATCTTAACCAGTATGAAGGATTAGAGAAATATTATGTGGAAGATATATTTAGAGATCCCGAAGACGAGTATGATTCAACATACGGTGTACATTTCTTCCGAAAAGAGAAATTTTTATTGGTGATGCTGAACTAGACTTTGTTGGAGAAATTTTCGTATCGCTCTTCCTGATGGATCATCATTAGACTATGATGGAACACCGGGATTATATGAGCTACTATTTAAAAAGTCCTACGGGATACAAAAGAGTGATCTGCAGCAATACAATGACATTTTGCGCCGCACAAATGCTGCTCGACGTAATTATAACCCAGATGACCAAATCCAAGGAACTAATAGTAGAAATACATTGAGATCATTAAACCATTACTTCAACCTAAAAACGACGCTACAACAGCTATTGCACCTCCTGCCACAAGATCTCGCACAAGCTCTATCTCCAAAGGAGGGGGTGGGATGCAACTGTTACGATATAATAACAAAGCGATTGAGTTTGTACCTTGGAATGATCCGAATAAATTAGTGTATTGATTGCAGGAGTTATTGGGATCAATGTCGGCAGGAAATACTAGCAATCACAACAAAATAATATATATACTTGACGAATTACGTAAAGCGAAAGTAATAAAGTAGGATCTCTGGTTATAAACCTATTACTATATTCATTTCATTTCATTGTTACAACGACCATCACTATAGATACTACTGCATATCAAGCACTGATGTCAATAGATAAATTTGGTGGACACCATCATCAAATGACAATAGATAAATTTGGTAAACATATTACTTATCATCATAGTGATGCCACGAAACAAGGTGATGTATATTACGAAACTTATTTTACCTTACAAGGTTTATCGCATAAGAAGACAGTAGATATTCCATTGGGTACAGATTGCAAATATTTGTTTCCTTATACAAAGTGTACAATAGCGCATTGTATGTGGTCACATCCAGTTCTTCATCTTCAAGTGGATGATCTACTGTATACGACACCGATGTTTCTAATTAGTCAAACTATACGTAAGGAAGCTGTGATTCAACCATAATACCAGACGTGTCAAATTTACGCAAGAACAACCATTCATCATGGAGATTCTACTAAAATCGAAAGCGATAAAATGAGTAAAGCTGATATTGTTGACGAACTGCACAAACCAGCAAGGAGAAATTTTCCGCGGCGTTGTGTAGTACTAAAAGGTTTAAATGATCTGATTTAGTGGAAATAATTCCTTACGCTCGGTAAATAAAGGATTCCGATACATTTTGGTGATAATAAATGCTTTCTCTAAATATGTCTGGGCTTTTCCCATCAAACGCAAGAATGGTAAACTAGTCGCAGATGTAATGAATAAACTTTTGTCTGGTTTGCAAAGGACGCCTACACATATACAAACTGACATGGGAACGGAGTTTTATAATGCTGAATTTAAAAAGTTATGAAAAAATTTAATATTAATCATTACAGTAGTTATTCCAACTTGAAGAGTAGTATAGTTGAACGTGTAAATCGCACTCTTAAAGCAATAATGTGGAAAACATTCAGTATGCAAGGTTCCTATAAATGGTTATCAATATTACCTCAAATTGTTGTGGATTATAATTCAAGAAAGCATAGAACCACCGGATACAAACCTATAGAAGTAACGGAAAATAATGCTGCCTCTATTTTAAAACATCTACATTTTTATATTTTTTTTAAAATGTCATAAAGTTCTTGACCGTAAGACACCTAAACTTAAAGTGGGGGATTATGTTAATACAGAAGCATATTCTCTAAGGGTTACACATCTAATTGGAGTTACGAAGTCTATCGAATATTAGCAGTGAAACGTTCCAGTCCAATTACCTACACATTACGTGATAGTCGAGATGAAGAGATACAGGGACGTTTCTATGAGCCAGAACTTCAAAGTGTTAAACATCCTGACATTCACCTAGTTGAACGTGTAATACGACGTCGAGGAAATATGTCTCTCGTTAAGTGGTTAGGGTTTGATACTTCTCACAATTCATGGATTTCTAACAAAGACATTATATAATACGCTCTGTACGATTCCTTTTATATATTGTAATATTATGATGTAATAAATAACTCTTTTTTATTTATTTATTATTAATACATACAATACTATACACTACTAAAGAGTTTCATAAATACGTAATCACGATGTTGCTTTTCCAGGACAACTGAATGTATTTGCCTACACTCTTCTATTCTTTTCCTAAAGCGTGCACAGTCTCTTGGTAACTGTTCCCATTCTCCTTTTCGCCCCCATTCTACTACATCGTGAACTATGCTTTTGAGCTCATTAATGCAGACCTCCTTCACTTGTGTTGTCATCTGTTGAAATATAATTCGGTAAACGACATTCATTTAATGTACAAATTGTTCCAGAGATATTTCTCTAAGGTCGTCTATTAACGGCTTAATACAACAAATGCACTCTACGCCATCGGCATGCGATTGAAAATATTTCTCACACAGACGTATTCCACTACCATACTTATCAACTAGATTATCTAAATAGTCATCACTAAACGTACCCCGCCCATACACTTTTACATGTTCAGCATCAAATTATAGTGACTGAAATTGGCATATTAGTCTTTGCACTGCAGTAACACAATCCACAGCCTTAGGCCACGACTCTGCACTATAACACAACTATTCTCGCTTTGGTCGTTACCCTTACTTATTACTTAACGGTTTGCGGAACTTCTACGTCAATATCAATTTTCTCCTTGGCAAATTCTACAATTTGCATAACACATACTACATTGAGATCAAATATATCTTGTAATGGAACTATTAACCTGTGTATGTCAACATCAGGCATTTCCGCTGCCGCATGTATTATTTTATTATAAAATGCAGGAAATTCTATAGTAGGTACTAAATCCAATCGGTAACTGACTATCTTCAGAAGTCTCCATAACTGTTCTATAGACTCCCATCCTAAATAGATTTCTGATTCTTCACAATCAAAGATGCTTATAATTTTCGTCTTGTTAATAGTTTCATACGATATCGTTTTCGAACCCATCTTAGTAGGTAGCCATGTCCTTCAGGTGTGTAGAAATAATTTGTAATTATCCCTTGATTGTCCATAAGTATGTGCCATTCCTGCTTATCAAACACCACTCCATTACTCTTAGATCCACCAAGTTTCACGACTGGTTCAAAATTGAATTGGGGTGACAGACCGACACTAACATACTTCGATTTACTTTTATTTAAAAATACTGCACATTGTTAATTAAAATATCACGACATCCACTTGAATTCATAACACTCACAATCTTCGCCTTTTCTACCGCTTGACGTAATATGTTCTCCATTACATACAATACTGGTTTCACATGTACTCCCTCTGCATTTATATCCTAATTTCCCCACTATTTCTACCGTCAAGGTTACCTGCTTCACCTTGACCGTCGCACTGCACTTTACTTCAGCAATCCTACCGTTTCAAGGCCTTTATTCATGCCGTTTCTGCAAGGTTGGCGGGATCTCACCAATCACTTCAAGGATGTCTCCTTCAGCTCCCTCCCCCACACTTTCAAGGTCTCCCATTATCCAGATTCACTCCATTATAATGTCCTCTATTCTCACGTTTACCACTATTTCAAGGTTATCATTTTCGAGGTTCACACAGCCTCAAGGTCGTCACTCACTAACAGTGTCCTCCACCTGTCACGTTTACCACTTTTGCAGGGTTACACAATGCCGATATCAATCATGTCGTTCTTTAAGGTTAACTATACATATGCTTTCACAAGGTCTTTCCTTTCTTTAATAGTAGGGATAACTACACATATAGTATCGTGTTATTTCCACCAGTGTCAGTATGTCTACTAGCCCAGTACAGAACAGTTGGGATGATAGGGAGTGCTACCAACCATTATCACTTTTTAATCTAAGTGTGCGGCGAGCATGTGAACTAATTCTCAACTGGATGCAATTTGAAAAAAAAGGGCTACTGCCTTCTACGACATTAGAAGCATTACAGAATACATATGAAGATGTGTAATGGGATACTACTTAATGGTTGGCCAACCTCAGTATTACAATTGTTTCGATAAACGTTTACTTACGTATCGAACATGGTCTGGAGTTCACTCACCTACATCGCTTGCAGCAGCAGGGTTCATTTCCATATCTTCAGACGGTACGGTTCAATGCTTCATGTGTGGTGTTCGAATAAACCAATGGCGGTCATCTCACACTCCGCTACAGGAGCATCTCCGATGGGCACCACACTGCGCGTACGCTCAATTACTTGCACCACATCCTCGCAGGTGTAATGATACAGAAGTGGAAAGGACCTTTTGCACTTGTACTAAATCAAAATGTTTTATTCCTAGAGAAGTGTGGTATCGGAGAAGTGTACAAAATTACATGAGCAAGCCTTGAAAGAGTGAGATGTCTATCTGAGTAGGTAGGGTGCGCAAATGACCTCGGGAATGTGTTGAGTATTAGTAACCTTCGTATTTTTTATACCTTACTGTGAGGTATTCTTAGAAATATGCGACCTTGGGAAAGTTCTATATAAACATGACCTACTCATTGCGTAACCTTAGGCGGGTGGGACCTTGAGATTGTGGTAACCTTGGAAATGTGGTGTGTTCCAAAAGTCGCCAATCTTACCTACTCAAATCATAATACTTACAGCCACCGAACCTCCACCTTGCCCAGAAATAGAAGCCAGGAGTATATCCACCCCCAGCAGATCCACAGAAGCCCCTATAGGAACTCCCAACAGACAGGCAGACACCTGTGATCGAGTCTGCAAGTGGGGATTAAAGTATGATGGTGTCAGCGATCCCTTATCGTTTCGAGAGAGACTCGAAGAACTCCAGGCATGCTATCACGTCCCAGATGATCTGTTACTAGCACTACCCGATCTCCTAAAAGAAAGTGTATTACTATGGTACAGAAACAATCGTATATTATGGGCTACCTGGACTGACTTCTTGAGGGACGTCAAGCGACAATTTCTACCTCCCAGGTAGCAAAGCAAGTTGGTATATGAGATACGTAATCGCGTCTAGAGACCCAGAGAAAGGGCAGTAGAGTACGCAACCACATTGCTAACTTTAATGGCGATTGTACAGGGACCTTCAAGGCATTCTACTCCTGATGTGACAAGCCAGGAGTCTTGTCCAAGACGAAACAGGGAAATTTCCAACGCCGGTGAAGGATATCAGGGGACCTTCACACATCACGGCCACATCCCAGTCTAAGCCTAAGACGATTGGAATCAATGGCTAAAACAGGTAAAGGATTTTAGTCAGTTTCCACCAGCACCAATCATACTACCTATTTGAACGGATGACAAATTGTTCATCACCCTCCACATTTTTAATAAACCAATCCAAGCCCTAGTGGACATATTTTGGTAGTAAATTAAAGAATATTTTAGTCCAGAATTCGATTTTTCCAGAAAACCTAAACACTGAGATGGTCCGCCTTGCCGATAATTCTACAACCAAATCATATGGAAGTTACAGATTCCCTGTCCTGCTCGGCAAATATAATTATTTACTTCTAGGTCAATATTTACCTAACTTGTCAACTGATGTAGTCCTGGGACTCGATTCTCTCAGATACTCTCAAGCCACTATAAGACTCTTCCCACACACACCAAGTGAAGATTGCTGATTTCCTAGAAGCAGAATTAACCAAGTTTAATGAGTCCCCTGGCCGAACCCAAAGTATTACTCACGGAATTACTCTGATACCGGGTGTAACACCACTCAAGCACAGGCATTATCCAAGAAACCTGGCTATGCAGACCATCATCAATCAAGAGGTTGACGTTATTGAACCCTCACATAGCCCATGGAATTCTCCTGTCGTTTTGGTCAGAAAACCATCCGGAACGTACCGTTTCTGTGTTGATTACAGAAGGGTAAATCAAATGACAGTCAAAGATGCTTACCCCCTGCCGTTTATCCAAGGAATATTGGAACAGCTACGAGAAATACAATATGTTAGTACATTAGGCCTTAAACAAGGTTATTGGCAAGTACCTCTGGAAGAAGCCAGCAAACCTCTCACGGAATTCACAGTCCCAGGACGCGGACTATTCCAATTTAAGATCCTTCCTTTTGGACTACACTCCGCTCCAGCACCCTTTCCGCGCCTCCTGGACACTATCATCGGACCTGACCTAACTGGTAAGGCATTTGTGTATCTAGATGATATAATAGTTTTAGGAAAAACATTCAACGACCACCTCCAAAACTTACATGATGTATTCCAACGTCTCCGTGCCAATTTTGCAAGACCCAATTGAAAGAACTGGGGCACATAGTCACTTCCCAGGGAATTCAACCAGATCCCGAGAAAGTCGAAACGATTGTCCTACTACCACCTCCTCGAACAACAAAGCAACTTCGACAGTTTCTGGGTATGTCGTCGTGATATCGAAAATACATCCCCCAGTTCGCCCAGTTAAGCCAGCCCCTGACCAAGCTACTGTGGATGGACAGCAAATTCACCTGGACAGAAACACAACAACAATATTTTATAAACATCAAGCAAGCACTTACCACTCCACCAACATTGGTCTGCCCGAATTTTTCGTAGATATTTATCCTCCAGATTGATGCCAGCGACACAGGCATTGGAGCTGTCCTGACACAGGGGCAAGGGTAAGAGGAGAAAGTTATAGCTTATATAAGTCGAACCTTGACACCACCAGAATGAAATTCCTCCACCACAGAGAAGGAGTGTCTGGCTGTCGTGTGGTCCGTCCTGAAACTCAGAGGATATTTAGAGTGCTACAAATTCGTGGTACTCACCGACCACCGTAGTTTAAAGTGGCTACGAATACTGGAGAAACCAACGTCACGCCTGGCCTGTTGGATCATGGAGCTCCGACAGTATGACTTTACAATTGACTATAGGAAAGGATGACTCAACAAAGTGGCAAACGCTCTCTCTCGTCTACTCGATCCAGTCCCTCCTGAACCTGCTCTCGCTGCTCTGGAATGGAACGTCAACGATAACCGAAATTGCCCCTGGTACCAAAGACTCGTACAACAGGTCCAACAACTTCCCTGTGTCAATCGCCTGTACAAAATATAAAAAACACTTCACCAGAAATAGAGGCCGGAGCCCATTGTATTTGGAAATTATGTGTCCAGAAACAAGCAATTCTGAGGGAGTGCCATGACTCCACAACGGTCGGTCACCTAGGCATTGCCAAAACTTTGTCCAGAATCTATAAAATTTTTTACAGGCCTGGAATCAAAGGTGACGTAATTAAACACGTAAAACGCTTGAAGTTCAAGTCCTCCAACCAGAAACCCGCCCGAGAGATGCACTTTTCAAAGACGGGACATCCTTGGCAGGTGGTCAGTACGGATCTGATAGGACAACTGCCTGGGACCAAAAAGGGCCACACCTTCCTGCTCGCATTTCAAGATTGCATAATGAAGTGGGCCGAATTAAAACCTATTCGCCAGGCAACCACTCCACCCATCCTCCAAGCTTTCCGCGAACAGGTAGTATTTAAATATGCTTGTCCTTACACTCTGCTTACAGATAATGGTCCCCAGTATACGAGTCGAATTTTCAGAGAGGCACTGGAAAATCTAGGTATTAGACATCGACTCACTCCACCATACACTCCACAGGCTAACCCAGTTAAACGTGCCAACAAGGTTATTGGTACGATTATTGCACAACTCACAGGAGTGGCCCAAAAGTAATGGGATGTACACATACCTGAAGTTGCTATTGCAATAAATTCCATGGCACATTCCTCGACGGGACTTTCGCCAGCCCCTCTCAACCTGGGCAGAGAATTTGACCCTCCGGATGCCTATTAAGTGCAACACCGTCCCAGGAAGGCCATTCCAGCCCTAACGGCACAGTAACTCACCAACCATATGAGACGCATCGAAGATCTAAGGCAGCTCGCTCGTGACACTCTTTCCTTGGCATTCGATACCGAGAAGCATGGTAACGATCTTTGACGTCGCCCGTATCGCCCTCGAGTAGGTGAGTTAGTCTATAAGAAAACATTATCTTTCCATCAAAATTAAGGACTTCAACGCCAAACTCGCCACAAAATTCACCGACACCTGATTAACAAAATAATCTCACCTGTGCTCGTGGAACTGCGTGAACCTGGTACGAAAAAGAAGATGAGTACCGTGCACGTCAAGGACCTCAAGAGCACCGACGCGGACGTGTCCCTTCCAAAAGAAGAGGTGGAAGATCCCACTACGGTCGGCTAACGGAGCGGGGCATTGATTGATAACGGTTATATAACCAAGATCTCTGGACCACAAAGTCAGTCTATCGATATGGCACCAGTCCGATTTACCAAGACCGCTTGGCGTCGCCGATATAGTATCCGGCCTTGGCAACCACAGTCCTACAGATAGCCTGGTACTGAATATCTCCCTCCTGCATATCTGTTCTACAGCACAAAAGTTCTTAGTCCTTATCGTCAACCAGCCGTTCAGCCACCATCCCCAGCTGCTAATTATCCGATCTTCATTAGTAAGGAAAATTCCTCGTGGAAACTTCCTGTACTACCACTGTTAATCACGCCTTGTACTCCCACTCCTCTCAGACAGATGTTAGAGCATCTGGAAGTTTTAGAATTAAAAACCACTTCACTGAAAACCTTGCACTTATCAGAAAAACTAGGAACACAACGACTACCCCTACTGGAAACGCCAGCACCACGCCCACCTCAAGCTCCAAGAACTACCGGATGGAGACGAACCAGAAACCGTAGGACGGTGAAAATTAAACTGGCAACAGGTGAATTCATCCAGATGAAAAGGGACCAATCGAGTGTGGTTTGTTACAAGCACCAGGCCCAGGAATACCCTCTCCTCTCCCCAGGCAAGGATGGTGGTAATGATCGTAAACATCATCACAAATTAATTATTCAATGCTACTACATAAATTCCTATCAAAACCTCTTTCCTATTTATTTCCTCAAACTGAATGTAGTATTGTTGATAAATCCTATCAGTTTCCCACTCTTTTTCCATTTCCTAGTAAATCGACTATAAATAACCACGCACACTTTCGCTCATCATATTCTATTTCAATTCGAATTTATTTCCACTTCATCTAGAAATCCTAACCAGTGAAAATCAAATTACCTGCCAGCTTATTATAACCTGCCTGTCATTAATTCGATCTAACCTGCCTGACATATCCTAGTTCCAGTAATCAAAACAATTATACAGAAACGTAAGTACCTATTTATACTTTCTCGGTGTTTGTACCACGAGGAGTAGTAAGTAGTTATCCAGAAACGTGGTTCTACTACTGACGGCTTCAGCCCCACGAAGTAAGGCTACTTTACACAGCCCCTTTTCTCTCTCTAACCCTAGCATCCGAGAAACAATCTCAAATCTTCCCTATCGGTGTACGTACCTCGAAGTATAGATAAAGATTGCTAATAGTATGCTTTATTAATGGTGGTTATGACCCCAATTATAAAGTAATCCCATACTGTGACATCCCTTTAATTCTCACTATTACCCTTGTATAAACCTGACCCCTATCTGCTATTCATTCAGAGGCAACAGCCCGAAGAGTGTATGTAAATCCATAGTTACCTGCCTAATCCCGACTCACAAAATAAAACTCATTCCGTTTCCTGCACAGTATAAATCGGATCCCTATAATATTCTCTCATCTAATTTTGTACGCCTTATCCCTATCTACCATTCATTCGGAGGCAACACCCCGAAAAGGGTGTATAAATCATTCATCAAATACCTGATCTTGATTCAACAATATAAAACTAATACCGTCACCAGTATCTTGTAAATAAAGCACTTACCCCTGTATTATTCTTCTGTCACACCCCCTCGCGAATTCCTTTCCGAACTCCTGCTACATAGTACCGACTTCATCCCATCACATTGTCCTGTAATTTCAATATAACACCACCAGAATAAAAATCACTCAACTTAATTTTATATAACCTTAATAATAATTAT
>JARFJB010002082.1:1905000-2065000 GCA_036346205.1 Vesta saturnalis
GATTTTTTTATAGTGTATTTATACATTTTTAAATAAAAAACGTTATAAACTTACAGATATCTTCGTCAGTAAATATTATCTTTCAAACTTGTTAAAGATGGAAGAATTTTTTGAAATTTGAAATATTGAAAACGCAAAATAAGATTTATATAAACCATAAAACCCAAAAAAATAAGTATTTTTAATGGTGAAAGTTTCCTTTTTGATACTGATAGTGTTGGTGTAATGACATTGTGTGGTGTAAGGTCTATGTCCGGAATAGGAAGCTTTAAAATTGTTTTTGGTGGCATTGGTGTTTACATGGATCATACGGGCAGTGTACTTTGTCTGTAATGTCTTGAGTTTGTCTGTGATTGGTGGTGTGTTTGCCACGTCCATTGTCAAATAAATTGTTGTCTGTATAGGAGTCTGTGTACGTTAGGTAGGAGTTCGCAGCAGGCGGGGGTTTCTAATTGTTCGTTTGTAAGGGTTGCGTACAATGGAGCTTCGTTATCTAAGGTTCGTCTAATGTAAGTCTTGTAGGTGTGTTGTAAAGTGTTCGGCTAGCAGCCTCTCACGTTTCCACGAAGAGGTTTCAACATGTTAGCGCGGTTCTGTACTTTGTCTAGGGTTTTCTTTACGTCGGGGTTCCAGTTAAAGGGTTTATTAAATGTTACGCCTAGGTCTCCTATTTCGTGTTGTAATTTCAGACTTGGCGAAGTTGTAAGTTAATGTCGTCTGTGGTGTTTAGGTTGTTTTTTGAGGTTTGGGTGTCGAAATAGTATAGTCTACGTTTTATTGGGATTGATAGCAATTCGCCCAGTTGGGAAACTGTTGAAGTTGTTGAGATAGTATTCGTTGACATACCTGGTTATTCATATACCAAGGCACTGTCATCAGCGATAAAGATTGATATGAAACCGTTTGGATTAGTGTGCCGGTATCAAACAAGAATTTTAACGGGAAAGGTAGGTCTAGCGATAGGATTAATGTATTGAGTCCAGCGTAAAGCTTGTCTTGGGGCCTAATTGACTTTGAGGTATTGCGTAGGAGATGTCTAATAGCATTTGTCGGACTGAGGAGCGATATTGGTCTATAGAAGGAAGGTTTTGCGAGGGGGGTCTAGGTTTAGGTTGATTAGCGGTGATAGCGGATTTCCATACCGTTATCATATAGGATATCAAAGTTTCGCTAATGAACTGTTGTGGATTAGTTGTCAATAGCAATGTAGGTCTTCGAGGAGTCTTAATGTATTGAGTCCGTCTTGTCAGATGGAGGTCGAACAGACAGACCTTTCCTTGGTCACGTAGAAGTAACGTAATACCTTAGTCGGATTTAATCGGTGTCAGGAAGTGAGTTGCCATGGTATAGTTCCTGTGGTGTGTGTCTGAAATCGTTTCGTAATGAACTTTGTGGTCGTTGTCACCAGATGTGCGTGTGCTTAAATGTGTTGCAGATGGAGCGTCGAGACAGATGTTCGTGTGCGTCAGTAGAGTAACGTGTACCGTGTAGGGATGCTTAGTGACAGTTGATGTGTGGTGTTGTGTGTGCGTGTGCGTGTGCGTGTGCGTGTGCGTGTGCGTCGTGCGTGTGGCGTGTGCGTGTGCGTGTGCGTGGTGTGGTGTGCGTGTGCGTGTGCGTGTGCGTGTGCGTGTGCGTGTGCGTGTGCGTGTGTGTGCGTGTGCGTGTGCGTGTGCGTGTGTGCGTGTGCGTATGTCTGTGCGTGTGGGATTTTATTAGTATATAATTTAGGTTTTTATCGAATATTTCTGAAACAGCTGCATATTTCAAAGATATAAAAATACGTAGATATCGATCCTAAACATATCAATTAATCGTGCTCTATGCAATTTTTTAATACGAGGCGTAATTTGGCGACAAAAAATTTCAAAAGTGTAATTTAAATGCTAGTTCAATTTTTTTCAATATCTGAATAAGGATTAATTTTATAAGAAAGTGTGAAGATAATTTAATTTCAAATATCTTTTGTGTATAAAGTGTTTTACCAAAGCAGAATGCATTGAAAATTAATTAAATAGTATTAAAAACACTTAAACTTTATTATCGATGCTTTGATAGAAGCGGACTTTTTCGTCTTCGACAGGTTCTAGGCCTTCTGCGCCATTATCAACGAATTGGTAGTGGAAGATTTATTCCGCAAACAAAATTTAATGCAAATTCTTTACTCAACAAATTCAGACATTGCTAAATTCCCCGAATACACTTTTTTTGATGTGTACAACCTAGCGTAACAGAAACACTAATGAATAATTTGACGCGGATTTCGTACAGATGTCAAGGACGGGGAGTACCTACTTCAAAACAAAAGAATTTTACCGATTCATTTTGCGCGCAACGTTTAAATCCAAATGTCACCTTATTGTTTGGACACAGTATAACACAAATGCACGGCATAGAAGCTATCCTGAAATAACTACATTAAGATGGAGGAGAAAATCATGCGCCTGATTAGTAGGAAAGAAGTCTTCTCTGATTATGTTCCCTTTGAAATAATGAACATTAAGGTTAGAACAGATAAAGGGCTCGGAAATTTGGCGTACTATCTATATTATCTGAATTTCGAGGTCGTATACTCTATGAAAATACAACTTTGGAGCAAACTCTTTCAGCATAAATGCAGTATTAGAACTACATGAACATCAGAACGAGAATTTAAAAATTGTTAACTTAATAAAACCAGAAAAATGAAACCATTATGTACAATAAAAACTTAACATGTAACGTAAAGACAATTCGTGAAGAATATGAAACTTGCATAAAAAACAAATCAGAGAAAAGTGCAAATTTGGTTTAATGCCTCACTTAAGTCCCACTACTTATCTTTTCGACATGAGGTATATAAATACTATCGACTCACTTCTTACACCATCTTGTAGATCACTTCACGCGATACGTCTACATTTTGACTTTAAAAACTCAAAATTGAACTAGTTCAAACTAGTTCATAAAGTAAGACAAGACAATAAAATAGGTATGATTCTATTAGATCTGTAAAAAGGCGATACTTCAATTCAATTTTTTAATTCCATTTTTAAATATTAACAATATATACAATACATAATTAAAAACTACGTATAATATATGGTCTAATTTTTGGTGGTAGGATGCTCAGGAGTATTCGTTCCCTTCAGTGCGTGGAATGGTATAGTTCATGGTTGGCGTGATTTTGTTGTATGCCTGTTGACGTGTTGTTTTCTGGGTAGTCAAAAAAAAGTCCTTGTGTTGGTGATTGTTGCTAGTGGAATTGACGGTTATATGGACTGTCCTGTTGTCGCTCGGTTAGTGTTAATGTTGATGACACACAATTTGAAATAAAAGGAAAACAAGTATCAGTTGTATCACTACTTAGTCGGTAGTAACAGAACATGAAAAAACAAATAAAATCGATACTATAAACTTATCTTGAGGCAACAGTCTTTCGGTCGGAACGTTGTATGATTACCCGAAAAGGGCAACCGCCTCTTGAACGTGTCTGAGAATCAGTCCCCACATGCAGTTCTGACCTGAGCCAGTTCCTTGCGGATTACAGGCAAGGTGGTCCAATGCAGAGTCGACCTCTAAGACGGGTTAGGCAGGTGGGATAACGACAGCGACGGTAGCCGCTTCCGGTACTTCCGGTTTCTCAACTTTGCCTGCCATCGCTCAGGCGTAACTGACGCAGGTCCGAGTTGAAGAAGGCGCTGCATTCGGCGGTGTTCTGTTATGTTGGTGTGGATCTTTGGCCCGTTCGGTTTGAGGTTTTGTGAATTCACTGGAGAGGTGATATCCGGCGCACTTGACACAGCGTGCCGTCGCCGTGCAGCAACACTATGCGTAGCGGAAACGCCGACACTGCTTACACTGCCAGATGCCAGTCGAAGTACTCCACCTCCCGGATATTCTTGTTGCCTTCTTCTACTGGTAGCTCTACCATCACAAGGGGGATCGGGCATACTCCCTGTTTCATACTGTAACCAGAAACAACCTTAATTCCCTTTAGTGTCAACCCTGAGCTCACGTCGACCTCGAAAAGCTCTTTTCCTGCGAGGTGTGGTAGTACCACATCTATCCATATACCCCATCAGCGTGTGTCAATCCTGGTATGAGGCAGGCTGGATGCGGATTCCCTTGTAGTTCTGTGAAGAATGCGACCCAGTTCTCCGGCGGCGGAACTTTCTTCCTGGTATCTGCTCCGGTCGTCGTCTGATCCATGGCTTCAGGGGTGTCTGTAAACACCGCGAGTGGTTGGACCACGAACCGTTAGTGAAGCATCCCCTAAGGGGAGAAGTCTGACGGCGACGTCTTCTTGGGTCTTCTTTTCTGATGTCGCAGTGGTGCTGGTGCCGGCAGACTGTCCGGCGGTGGTTCAATCAACATTTTGGGTACCAATCGAGCAGATATTTTTTTGTAGTGTAAATGCTCAGTGACAATATTGTATCGGGTGGATCTTGACGTGTTCTCTTTAACCGCTTCGTCAACTCTTTTAACAATGTCGTCCGTGACGACACACTTGTGTCCTTGACCCCCTTCATCATGCATATCACTTCGACCATCTTTAAACTTTCTACACCACTCACGAACAACAACATCACTCATGAATTTACTCCATACACTCGGCTCATTCTTCGATGGATTTCTGCTGCGCTATTCCCTTCTGCTTGCAAGAAACGGATAACACTTCGTAACTTACACTTGGCGGGCGCGTCAATAAAGGCGGGCACGTTGTCGCGTCTACAGCTCAGCACCGAATGACAGCAAGAACTTGACAGTGACAGCGTGTAGAGGGAGAGATGCACCGTCGCCTACTACGTATATGAGTCACCTGCCGGCCATTTTCATCGTGTCTTCAATAGGTATTTTGGTGAAAAGTGACGTTATGTCGAAGCTAACTAAAATGTCATTTGGAGCCAAGGGTACAATTTTGAGTTTGTGTAGAAAATCATAAGAGTTTTTGATGTAGGATACAGCATTTTCACAAATCGGTTGAATAACTTTGGCTAGATAACGAGCAAGGTCATGAGTCGGAGAATTGAATGCACTGACGATAGGGCGTAATGGCCAGTTTTCCTTATGTATTTTGGGGATTCTTGAACTCTTCTCTCTTGGAATTAGTTTCTGTTTTGTTTCTTTGTCTAATTTTGTAGAATTAATGATAGATTTTGTTGTTTTTCTAATGTTTGTCCCAACTTTTAAGAAACCCCAAAGACAAAATTCCTAATGAAAGCCAAGGAGTGTATGAGATACCGTGCAACAACTGTCGAAGAACGTATATAGGACAAACTAACAGAATATTATATGCGAGAGCCGATGAACACCAACTAGCAATTAAACAGCACAATCCTTCATCGTCTTTAGCTACACATCATTTAGATACAGGACACCAAATTAATACCAACAATATCCGTTTAATTGCACCTCTATATACCTTACAAGCAAGAATTATTAGAGAAGCAGTTGAAATTGAAAGAAGACCAAACGCCCTCAATAAACGAGATGACACTTCTAGAATGCCACAAATTTGGAAGAATATCATTAAACAAGTTGATTCTACATTTCAACAACTAAATCTTCCAGAAATTTCAAACACTTATGCTGCAACTATTCCTGGCGTCCCCACTTCTGCACCTTCTACATCACATACTAGACCAACTACCCGAAGTCAAACACACTCCCAGATTAAAATTAAATTAGTTACCTTGTTTCATATTTTGTACTTGTTAAAAATAGTTACCTTATTTCAATTTCTGTAATTGTCAAATAAATTCTTGACAAAGGGAACAAAGGACGTTCCCGAAACGTTGAATTAATTTTACGTTTATTACACAAGTTTTAAAGAAAAATTGTCTTATTTAAATATATATATATATATATATATATATATATATATATATATATATATATATATATATTAAATATAAAAAGATCTCGATGGACAAGGCAACATAGCAACTTAATTGGCCTCAAAATTAGCCAAAGACGCCCTAGCAACATGAGGTCGTTCGTTGTCTAGAAATGTGCCGTTGAGGATGGTCTGAACATACGGCACAATATGGGGTTCTACAATCTCTTGAATGTAGCGCGCAGCGGTAATGTTACCTCTAATGAAGACCAAAGATGACCTACTTCCAAAACTATAGCCCACCACATCATAACTCCAACTGTGTGGTGCAAATGCCTTTTCACAGAAAATTAGAGATCTTGTCTTTCACCACGCCGACTTCTTACCCTTGCACGACTGTCATACACGCTCAAACAAAATCTGGACATCACTGAAGACAATTGAATTCCATTTTTGGTCCCAATTTGCCCGTTCTCTACACCACGCTAGACGATCACGTCGTTGCCCAGGAGTCAGTGGTAGCACAAAATGGGGGCGGTATGAAAAGAGTCCAAAGGTTCTTATCCGGCGATAAACGGTTAGCATCCCAATCGGTCTTACTGGTCCCAATCGCCCGTGTAGACGAAAGCGGTTACAACCAATACCTTTGAGGATCTTCGGCTTCTGTGGTTCTTCGAGCACGTCCTGTACCTCTCGCTCTTTGTGTACGGCCCTGTTGGTTCCATGTCCCAACACAGGATGCCACAGTGTTTAAACTCCGTTACGTGCTATGGGCTATAATCTATCCTAGACAAACCAGCCTCTCATAAGCCCACAATTCGACCCCTGTCAAACTCGGTTAACTGCCAAACATTTTGGCGTCTTCGCACTCGAGGCATCGTGATTCAATTAAAGAAGCTTTTTGTACTGTGTTTTACACGTCTTAAATGACAACTCTAGTTACAAATGATGATAAGGCTACGTGATCGTAAATGTTTTTGAAAGAGTTTAACGCAATAACCGCTAGAGTAATATTGCTAAAAAATTTATTGTTTTTTATCTTAACATAAACAAACATATTTCCAAAAATTTTTTACAAAATATTCATTATTAGGGGTGGTTATTCGTCTATGTCATAATAGTTGTTAAGGTTCTCCATATTTCACCAACTCAAATGTTTTTTAGTTGAATTCCATTTTGACATTTGGTTTACCTTTCAAATGCTGACAAGTTCCGCGTTGATTGTCTTTCAAATTTTCTAAATACAATTTTGCATATTCCCAAAAAAAAGTCAAGGTGTTAATTGGGTCTTGTCCAGATGTTCCAATCATCTTGCTGGATTTTCCTACGCTTAATTTGCTGTTCTTGTAAGCCAATAATTTTTACAGAGGTTATACAGCAAAGCTTTTAAAGTTTACGTTCAAATTTAAAATTTTTAGAAAAATGACATTATTGGCATTAATATTGCAGATTTCACCTAAACGGTGTTTGGGTCTCGATTATTAAACTTAATTTTCTTTCGTCCAAAGTAGCACTTTTGTTAAATTCCATTGTTGGTCAATTTCATCCGACAAAGTTTTAAAAATTGTCTTTCTGCCATTGTTTACCATTAAAAAAAATTCACTAAGTTCCTGGTAAAGTTCTTACAAATTCTAAATCTTGAGGTATTTGCTTTTGTAAAATAAAAGTGAATGCGTTCAATTGTTTCATTCGTGGATTTTCTGGATTTTCGTAACATTACGTTTCCAACACAAGGAACAGGGTTTTTAAATGCGCCTTAAATGCTGACAGTTCCAAAGTGAAACCTCTCTTTGAATTCGAATTTTGTCTAGTAAAACACATACACCAATTTCTACATAAATTGCCCAACTTTTTAAATAACAAGAAAAACTAATTCAATGAATACCAGGTAAACACAAAATCTACAATCAAATTATGACAAACTAAAACTTAAACCTCAAATTTTATTTTATCAAACCCCTGTTTTTATTTACTTTTACATCATCTTATTATTGCAAATTATACATGTATTTAAATGATCATTTAAATACGACACTTGACGATGCACATCGTTTATACATATGCACATATACCACACCACACACACTAACACACCTCAGACATGAACACCAGACAACGACACACAGACCACAACACTACCACACCATAAACCCAACACACGCACACACGCACACATCACATACGCACCACACACATACAACCACATTAACACCTCACGCATCACCACACCTCACACACTACACAACCTAACACACCTCACACACACTCAAACACCTGCCACACCTACACACCTACACAACACTCACACACCTCTAACAATTAACATAACACCAACACCCACACATCCACAACACCCACACCTCACACATCTACACCTC
The DNA here is from genome assembly GCA_036346205.1 of Vesta saturnalis. Classification (NCBI taxonomy): domain Eukaryota; kingdom Metazoa; phylum Arthropoda; class Insecta; order Coleoptera; family Lampyridae; genus Vesta; species Vesta saturnalis. Next base: position 1,913,197 of record JARFJB010002082.1, read on the forward strand.
ACCTCCAAACACCAACACCTATACTCACACACCTCACACACCTAACACACCCACCTAACACTCACACATCTACACACCTACACTACATCTTACACATCTCACATACCCACACCTCACACACCCACACATTCACATCCACCACACCTAACACCTCACACCCTCACACACTACTCAACACCTCACATTACCTCACACACCTTACACCTCACAAAACATCACACACTCACAACAACACCTACACCTCACACAAACCTCAACATACCTCACACCTCACACACCACACCTCACACACCTATTTACACATAACTCACACAACCTCACACACCTTAACCATACCTCAACCCACACCTCACACACTACACACTCACACACCTCAACCTCACACCTCACTCACACACCTCACACATAACACCTCACACATACACATTCACCTCACACACCCACACACCTACACCCTCACACACCTCACACGCCTCACATACCTCACACACCTCACACGCCTCACACACCTCACACACCTCAGACACTTCACACACCTCACATACAATATCCATGACAGGTTGTAAGAAATAACTGGTAAGATTGGCATATTCGATAATACTAATGCTCTACAATCATTCTAATTCAACTTCTTAACGGTTGTGACCAACACTAATCCACGAATTCCCAAGTTGTATATAATTCTAGCATGGAAGCCCTTGTTGAACATTTTCTCCTGTCTCCAAACATTTCCATAATTTGGTTTAAATTTCTTTGCATGCATGGTCCTCATTAAGTCTAGTTTAACGTATAACTTGATCTATGTTGCCTTTTGCCCAATCTTTTATTAAGGTTTCAGTAATCTCTACAATATACGTCGTCCCCTAACTCCTATTTCTGTGCTCTTTTTTCCTTATAAGAGAACATGTTCCTATCCTCCTTATCTGTAATATTTAACCCTTATAATACCAAGCGGGGTGCAAATGCACCCCAATGTCACTATTTCGGTCACAACTTTGAAAAATTTGTGACTTTTGGTATTTTAGGTAATTGTAGTTTTATTTTTGAACACTTCCTACCTATTATCTCATATTTAATGTTTTTGAAACAAACGTATTTGCCGCTTGGTATAGGACGCTTTCCAAATTTGCGTATGCGTATTATGAATAGGTTCTACTATGGCACCGTGCTGAATACTACTTGACAACACTAACATTGTACCCATTACTGTCTAGACCGCATAAGCATTGAACTTCACAGTTAGTGTAAATTCGTGTTCAAGATGAGTGCGTTACGTTTTAGATAGAACAATCTCACCGAAGCAGAAATGTTAATGTTATTAAAGTACGATCCATTACTTGAAGTGGACGATCCAGAGTACGATATGATGATAGAAGAGATGAGGTGATATAGAAGATAGGACCACGTATCTGATGAACAAGAAGTTGATGATGTAATTTGTGCAAATGATGACGATGAGGATGTAAAACTCCAGCAGTTGACCAATCGAACTCGCCTGATAATGATCCTTTTACGTTGCTAAAGATGGTACGATTGGTCTAATTACCAGTAAGTAGGATTTCAAGACGCTAAAGCAAACATACTTACGTTACTCCAGGTCCAAATTTAATATCCAGCATAAAAATCATTTTTTATTTTTTACCAGATATACTCAAATTATTGTGAAAACTAACCATAAAGCTAAACAATTCTTTGATGAATGGAATGCTGAGAATCCAAGCATCAAGAGATATGCAACACGAATACAACAGAAATAGAAGCTTATAGGGTTATTGATAACGATCATTGCACGGTAAAGTGAACTATTGAAATGCTTTTCACTAGATCCTGCTTACTGTATTATTCGCAATTCTTTCTAGAAATAGATACAACTTTCTAACAAAATTCTTGCGCTTTGATAATTTTGAGACAAGGGAAGAAGACTTACTGATAAATTGGCACCTGCAAATATTTTTAAACTTTCTAAACTGTAAACTTGTACTCAACCCAAGTCATCATTTGTGTGTTGATGAACAACTAGTACCATTCCAGGTAGGCACCATTCCGCGTGTATATGAAAATAAACCGCAACGCATTAAGATTTGGGCTCTAGCGGACTGTGGTTCAAACTATACTGTGAACATGCTGTATTTAAGTAATTTTTGTCATGTAGCTAACTCTTATCTGTTTTCTTAGAAAAGTAAACAATAAACCAGAAAAACCAACAAGTAGTTCTTGATCTTGTTGACCATTTCGGTACAATACGTATAACAACCGATAATTTTTTACAAGTCTTAAGCTGGCGGATAAACTCTAAAAACTTGACACTCTGTGGAACGCTACGTAAATAAAACATTTATACAGAGACTATTGCCATCTCCAATAAAGGCAGTACTTTCTTGTATGTTCGCTTTCAAAAAGAACTACACTTCGGTTTCATACGTGCCAAAAAAAGCCGCGCAGTCATATTGCTTTCCAGCGAACGTGAAGATGACAAATTCAATGGTGAAGATGTAGACTACAAACCAGACATGATCTTACATTACAACGGTACTAAAGGTGCGGTAGATGTAACAGACCAAATGGCGCACAAGTACACCACGCAAAGAAAGACTGCTAGGTGGCCTATGGCCATGTTTTATCATATGATTGATATTGCCGCAATAAATACATTCCAGACATGGATCATGGCTATTCCCGATTATGAAAAGGGCCATTTCGATGCAAGAAGAAGGTTTCTCCTTCAATTAGGCAAATATTTATCCAAAGACAACATAGTGATTCGTTACAAAAATAATAATGGTTTGAAGGCGAACATAAAGGAATGCATGGTGAAGGTTCTCCCAGAATTGAAAAGAAAGATCCCCACAAGAAACCACGACCAAGTCAGGGCCGATGTTATCTTTGTACAAGGTCAAGGACAGGAAGTCAAGACAGTGTTGTGTAATTGTAACCAGTTTGTATGCCTAGAACATTCTCAAAAGCAAATATTGTGCATAAGTTGCAAAAATAAAAATAATTGCACGTTGTTTATATATGTTGAATATGAATTTGAATAAAAGTTACAGTTAACTGCTTATAGATTTTTTTAGTCAATAAGAACCCAACTGAGTAAAATTGTGCAGCAAAATATTAAATTGTCTCAGAATATGTAAAAATTCATTGCAAATGCACCCCGCTTGGTATCGCACGTAAGAAAAAAAGCTTGGTATTATAAAGGTTAACAAATGTTATTTAGACCTAGATAATCTCTCCTGGTTTTAGTTTTATATCTGAATACGGTAGAGGATGGGATAGCTCTGTCTTGCGTATAAATTGATTCTAAGGTCTGGAAAGAATAGTCTTGGTCTTCAGTAATTGATGGGGTTTCTCCCGTAATAGTGGGGGATACTTGAATTTTGTATGTACGTACTTAACACGTTACTTCTGGACAACTTACTGTAGTAGAAACAATACAATTCCGCTTTCAAAGAAAGTGGAAGTTGACCATTCACTCCATTTGGGTAATATTTCAATACTGATGTCCCCATCAATCAAATTTAATTTTTGTATACCTCAAGCATGTTTCAGTGGCGTAAAGTATTTGACAGATTTATGTAGGTTTCTGGTCAAAATCTAGGCAGATAAAGGAAAAAATAATCTTTTAATGTGTGCGTTAGGTGAAGAAGCTGAAGAAGTACTACGGTTTACTCAAATGTCAATTATATATTTCATATGAAGATAGCATTTGAAAACTATTTCATCCCTTGTAGAAATATATTTGAACGTTATAAGTTCAAATGTAGAAGTCAGCAGCCTGGTGAATGTGTGGAATCTCTTGTGACAAGTCTATCTATACTGGCAGAGCATTGCAATTATCCGACCTTATTGTGGTAGGGATATTAGATATTAGAAAAACTTGCGAATGCTATCAGCTGAAACGTAATTTAACTTTTAACGATTACATCATGTTCGTGAAACAGGCCGAACTTCAGGCTAGTCAGAATAAGGAATTAATGGGTAGTGCAGCAGTTGGAAGAATCAAAATACATTCAAAATATCGAAGAAATAAGGGAAAGGAGTCGCCAAGTGGCCTTAATAAATCATACCATATGTAATTGATGGAAGGAGTAAAACTATATTGGCCGTCCGCCATAGACTTAAATATTTTACAGTTTGGAGGTGAGTTAAAAAAGTAAATCTTGTCATAAGTGAATATTCAGAGATTGAGAGGAATTTTACGAAATTATTAGATCAAATAGGTACTTTCAAAACAGAAATTGATATAAAAGTCAAAGAAAATATTCAACATTTTGTTCAGTATCACGAATGGTACCTATTCCATTGTTAAAACCTTTAAAAGAAGAACTCGATCGGATACTAGTATTAGTTATTATAATACAACCAGTAAAAAATGATATCCCATAGTTCAGTTCGATTGTAAATTAATCGTAAAAGCGATCAATTACATTTTCGTTTCGACTACACTTATTTAAATAAAGCCGTGTTACATGCTTCTTTTCCAATTGAAAAAGTTGAATGAATTCTTGCACAGGTTCAGGGATCTACATATTTTAGGTATTTAGATACTATGTCGAGATTTTACCAAATAAAGTTAACAGAAAATTTCAGGGACTAAACATGATTTATTACATGATTTGGTAGATAAAGGTTCTCCTGTGGGATAAGATCTTCTCTATGCTATAAAACAAAATTTTGAATGGTCCTGATGGTGTAACACTTCACATAGATGACATTTTGATACACACGACAACTTGTGAACGGCATAATGTTTAATTTTGCGTATTTCGTATCCAAAATATTACTTTCGAAAGAGCAGAATTGTGTCTATCGTTTATAAAATACTGTGATTATATTTTAGTATATTCTCACGGTATACCACACTATTATGCAACCACCTTTGTAATTGGTTCATAACAAAAATTGGCAACATTGTAAAAACAAGAATAATACTTTATGTTAGACTGTCGATTAAACCTTCATGTGCGATCGAGGTTAAAGATACTTAGATGCTAACTTGAAAAAAATTCAATTTCTATAAAAATATCGATAATACAGTTTAATCATACAGTAGTGAAATGCTGAACTGTGCTCTCCTTTAGCCTTTTATTGTGAGCAGCAACGTTTCTTTTTATTCGGCTCCATATTATTTCAATTGAATTTAATTCCTAGTGATAACGTGGCAGCCGTCAAATTTTCATGTTGCTTTATTTCCCAATTTCTTCCACTACATGTCCATCGTACCGTTTTTTGAGGTACTAACCACTTCTATTTTCAAACAATCCGCTTTAGAAAATATACCTCTTGACCGTTGCCGTGTTTTAATATGGACTTTACAGGTAGTGGTAAGAATTCTTATTGTCGGCTGTGGCAAGGCGCATTACCCATTACCATAACAGATTTCTCGAACAGACTCGGAAATAAGTAATTTTAGAATCATCTTTCTAAACGGGGTCCATCCATCAAGCTTTGAATGTTTTTAAATTAAATTGGACTCCATGTTTGAAACTCTAAATGGGGTTGTGGTGATCAAAGGTATACTTAGAAACACAAAACCTTCCTCACAATGCTTTTACTTGAAACTGTTAATAATTGGTTTCAAGATGGAGACTACTTTCGATAAAAATTGTCATATTCAAACCTTCGCTACTATGGTTAAAACGCTATAAAGTGTAAGGTTAATGAATATCAAGATATGGTTTGACGTACATATCAGAAGTAACGTTAGAAACTCCCATTTACCTAAGGTTCCATCAAAGGAAAGTTTCAAAATTAAAAAAGCAACAATCTAGTCAATTAACAAATGAATCAAATGAGTCCTTGAATTATAAGCTCGCCTAAAATCAAAAGAGGTAACAAATGATTCGCATTTACTGATTGGATGCAAAAATCCAAAGAACTTTCATTGTCTGGTTGGATGCAAAAATCCAAAGAACTTTTATTGTCTGGTTAGATGCAAAAACGCAAAGAACTTTTGTTGTCTGGTGGGATACAATAATTCAAAGAACTTTTATTGTCTGGTTGGATTCGGAAATCCAAAGAACTTTTATTGTCTGGTTGGATTATTGTCTTAGTGTGTCGATAACTAACAACTGCTGCGTTTGTGTGCCTTTGTCGCTCAATATTTCTATTCCTGAATCGTAGTGGGAACTTCTCGGCAAAACCAGGTCAGAACATTCCGCTTTAGCATGCTATAAGGTTATGTAAACACTCAATCGTAGTAGGAACTTTCTATCTATATGAAATATAAAAACTAAAACAAATATAAAAAAGTGTGTGTCAAGTAAGGAGAACGATAAGGTGTTAATGTAATACTTACCTTTTATTGAAAGCTGTCGTTTACAGTCTAAGTGGCTTGTTCAACAATCATATCCTTATGAATTACTATTAGTCACTGACTATCTCACAATGTTTATGTAAATTTAGATAACGTTAACCATTGTGTAGAGTTGTAATTAAATGCCTAGAATTTATTGGCCTATGTACTCATTAAGTCAACAAGTAACATATTACGATAATGTTAGGCAGCTATTATCTTTGTGTGGTTACTCAGTTATTTACTGCGTGCGCTGACGTTTTCTTTTACTTGCGCAGTAGCATTACATATGTAATACCGGTTGTGTTTTGTAAAAGTAAATATATAGGGTATTGCGAAATATTTGAGCAGAATATTGTCAGTGTTTTATTAAATGCATATTTTAGCTTTAGGAATATATTTTTGTAGATATAATTGTGGGGCGAATTAATATTGTGAAACAATGGCACGTTTCGGATTTTAGTAGATCTTTAGCCCGTTTAGCTGTTAAAATAAATTTTCTTATTCAGGTAATTGCTGAAAGATCCTTCACCAACTTGACAGGTTACGGTCAATGTAAATAAAGTTAGTGTCTGTCGTGAACACGTTTTATGTGTGGTAACTTGCCTTCGTCCGATTGCATTCGACATCTGTGATATTCAATTAGTGATTAATGTATATGCACTTCTATATATGTGCCTACTAAAGTAGGATATTCTGTAGTGAGAAGTTAAATTTGGTGAAATCCAATTATTCCTATTAATATAAATTTAGGGGCGACTAGTTGCTCTATGTGATAGTTAAATGCATTTAGAATTCTCATTGTTGTTTTGGGAAAAACAAAAATATTTAATAAAATAAGATTATTCTGGGAAACTGGTGTTTATTAATTTACTTATTTTCTTTGTGCTTCTTCCTGGTTACAGCTTTACAGGGACTCTCTCTGGAAATAATAATTTCCTTTCTCTTTGTTTTTCCTTCAAAGCTTGTGGCGCTCAAACTTTACTTCTCCTCATCGCTTTTAGTAATAATATTTCTTTGTGGTTTTCTCACTAACCTAACCTTATTAGCTGCGTTTAATCACTGCTCCAAAACCACCCACGCCAACAAAGTGTTCTGCGGTCAGATGACCGTTCGGCTGAGTCCTTAGCCGTGCTCACCAACTCCCTTTTATTTTTGTTGTGTAACGGTAGGTTAAACATGATGCAATGCAGTATGTGAAAATTTTGTTCAATGGCTTAATGAAAACGTATTTCCGTTCTATTTGATGTACATTGTAGATATGGCGTATTCATTAGGTAGTGAAGAGTTATCGCGTTTTTATCATGTTGCCCACACAGGAGTTGATTGTTTACGTACAAATGCTAAATAGATCGATTTTGAGGTTATTTTCTACCAGTAAATATTTATGCGACTAAATGTATAAGAATTAACATTTTAAATATATATATATATATATATATATATATATATATATATATATATATATATATATATATATATATATATATATATATATTTGTTTTGTAGTGTGTGTTTGAACGCCTTGTATATATAAGTATTTCGTTCATTTTTTTCTCTATTTACTCAATTCTCGTTTTCACGCTAACGAAACTTGTTGTTTTTTGTGTTCATAAAGTGAACGTAAGACTGAAATATTGTACTGATAGATTTCCCTGAGCTTTGTAGTGGGTTTCGAATTAAAATTTTCGTATTGCATAAAAAGGTCTTAAAAATAAAACGTAGTTGTTGATAAGAAAAGTTCGAATTTAAATTGAAGGATGAGAACATCCTTTGAGTTGTTTGTTTGAATCATGTGCCGTTGATGCCATTTTTACTTTATGCGTTCTATAGATTGACGCCGTATTTCTGTCAGGATACAGTACCCCAGTCCGTTGGTGTTAATTAATCATCGTTATTGTTAATGTAATAATTCTTTGGACCACCATTTGTACTCTAGAAAACGTTCAGTATTCATGTCCTTATGGCTTGCTAGCGCGAGTTAGAAACAGGATGAAGCGTTAAATTTTTTTTCGTTGCAAAACGGTGTAGACAAATATAGTGCAATAGTGTTGGAAGACATCTTTTCAAATATAACCATACATCTACAATTAATAATAGCAATAAAGTTAATGAAACAAATAGGTAGATAATTAATTTTTACTTTATATAACACAAAAAAAGTCAGATTAAATGTTCAAAATTGTTTCCATCGTTCTGAACACACACATTATATCTCTTTAAGAGTTCATTTCTACAAACTTTCAATAATCACTGCAACGGAAGCATAACTTGAAAAATCTGGAACACTGGAACTGTGGCAGGATTTGTAACGAACAAATTACACCCACGAACCACACAAAATAAAAACACCGAACGCGTTTCAAAATTAAGTAATTTGTTTGTTACGGAAGCATAAATTAAGTTATAAGGGTTAGCCATATCTTCAATGGGTGCTTTTAGAATTCAATAATTTCTATCGCTCCGAAAATAATTTTTTTTTAAACATGAATAACTTGATTTTTTTAAATGGAACCACCCATATTTTCTTACATCAGCGGATAGGAAATTAAATATCCTTTCCATTGATGTAACATTATCGATATTTTGGAGTGATAGTTTTCGAGATATTCATATTTTTATCTAATTTCAGTTTTTATTACGCATTGCCGCGGTGCTTTGGAAAACGTTTGTCAATTGTTTTAAACAACTGATAAGAAGTCTTGCTTTTAGAATTGAATCATTTCTATGGCTCCGAAAATAACTTTTTTCAAACATGGATAACTTGATTTTTTTAATGCACAATAAATACTCAAGAATTAAGAACACAAAACTCAAAAGAAATACACAAGAAATACATAAGGAATGAACAATAAATACATAAGGATTGCACAAGTAATACAAAATAATTACTTAAGGCTTACACAAGAAATAGAGAAGAAATGCACAAGAAATACACAATAAATACATAAGGAACGATCAATAACTACATAAGGACAATTACTTAACGATTACAGAAGATATACAAAAGGAATGCACAAGAAATACAGGTTATCCTGTTGACACGTTCCCTCGTTTGATACTGCACCCGTCCGGTGTTTGTAAAACGTTGTAACAACTTTTAAAAGGCTGTTTCTCGAGGAAATCTTCGTTCAGGATACCGTATCGCATAAATCCTTGACGCCAATAACGCATTTCTTTGGCATTCTCCAAGAATGAAAGTCATGTCGATCAACTCTGCGTCGGACAACATCATCTTAATGGAAATGTCTTGTAGAAACACTTAAACTGATACACAAGACAGCAAAGCACAACAGAAGCTCGAGAAACTGACGTTTCTCATCAGTTGTTTAAAACAATTGACAAACGTTTTCCAAAGCACCGCGGCAATACACAATAAAAACTGAAATTAGATAAAAATGTGAATATCTCGAAAACTATCACTCCAAAATATCGATAATGTTACATCAATGGAAATGAAATTTAATTTCCTATCCGCTGATGTAAGAAAATATGGGTGGTTCCATTTAAAAAAATCATGTTTGAAAAAAATTATTTTCGGAGCGATAGAAATTATGGAATTCTAAAAGCAAGATATTTGGTAATGAATGAGAATAATGCGGTACCCTTTTCGGAAGTAAAAAGCGAAAGCTACATCTCTCTACCGGTATCCGTCTTCGAAATATTGTAAGTTTTCGGAGGCACTGCAAACGTCATTTTTTCTACTAAATGTCAAATAACTCAGAAGCAATGCGCCGTAGACCCATAGTATGGTTAAGTGACGTCTAAATTCAACGAGGAATTCAAAAATGTAATAATATATAGGTTGTTTTATTTAAAATAACGAAGTTGGCATGAGTTTCCGGTATAACCGAAAGTCCGCCATTTCTGAAAATAATTTTAAAATGTGTAGTTTATGACTGTGGACAACTTTTATATACGACATTTTTTCGTATTTGTAATAGTAAGGGAGTTATGGAGCAATCCCGCTTAAGTGGGCCACCCTGTGTATGTATATATATATATATATATATATATATATATATATATATATATATATATATATATATATATACATATATATATATAGGGTGTCCCAAAAATTTGGGGGTGGAAGATTACGCCTATACTGTTGATTTAATAAAAAATCTTATTACAGATTATTGTAGTCAACAATGAGGATCAACTTGTAAAAATATTTTTGTATATACAGGGTATCCCATTTTCGAATACTACACTAAACTTTTGTTTTTTTTTTAATGGAACACCCTATATTTTTATATATTTGAATTCTCTGTTAAATGCTGAGCAAAGTGATATAAGGTACTACGACTAACTGTTCCTAAGTTATTGACATTTCTAGGAAAAAAATTATTCAATTAAGTGGGCTCCTGTTCCGACATCTTGAAAGATATCGGAGTTAAATTTTGGGGTTTGTTTTTCCAATCTGTTTAGTTTTAATTTCTACATTCAGATTGCAGACTTTTTTCTTTGCATATACAGGGTGGTCCATTTTGCCCAATGTTATTTTTTTAATTTTTTTTGTATTCTATTACAGATTTGAATAGCATTTTTACGGGCTTTGAATAGATACTCACTTTTTACTACCCATTTCTAAGTGTTTTTGAATTATTTAGTGATAAAGTTGAAAATTGTAAACAATTTTTATTTTTGTTGAATTTGTCACAATATAAAATAAATAAAGACAATATCATAACTCAAAGAAAAACAAAAAAGAAATAATGCTAATTGCTATAAAACCGTGAAGCTATAGGTTTATCACACAATTCAACAATTTTCACTGTAAAAGAGCAACGCCTAATAATTGTTTACTCGCAGAACTGCATAACTATAAACTTTAAAATGGAATTAAAGAACACAATGAATAACAATAGCTTGGTTTTCTTTCGTCTTTTTCTGTTTCTTAACAACTGAACAAATGAAAACCACTGATTATAAATAATTCGTGAAAAATTGTCAGGTAATTATCTGATAATGACTTCGTTATTTACTTAGTGTGCGATGAATTTTTTAAAAGAAGAGCTGATTAATATGGCCTAGGTTTTGGGACAAGCTGTAAGAAACTGTTCGTTGGCATCCAGGATTTATAAACAAAAGTACCCTTTAGCTAGACATGCAAGACCTGAAGCGTTTCAACTTCTTCAAGAACGATTTGAAGAGACAGGGAATGTCAGATACAAAAAAAAAGAAATGTAGAAAATCGTACAGTTGCATTTGGGTTTGCATCAAAGCCTACGACCGCAAGATTTCGCAACAAGCCAATTTTGTTGACTTTGTGCTATTTAGCGACGAAGCAAGTTTTAATAGTATAGGAGTCGTTAATAAACATAATAGTCACTATTACTCCGTTGAAAATCCACACTGGGTACGACAAGTAGATTCCCAGCATCAGTGGGGTGGTACTATCAATACTGATCTAATAGGACCTTACTTTTTCGATGGTTCTCTGACAGGCGAAATATATCTGCATTCCTTCAAGAAGATTTGCCCCAGTTGCTTGAAAATATGAATCTACATACTCGATAACTTATGTATTACCAACATGATGGATCCCCGCCGCACTACCATAATTGAGTACGTCGGTTTTTACAAAATTGGCGCGAAGATCGGTAGATAGGTCGCGGTGGTCCCATTGTTTGACCAGCGAGATCACCGGTCTCACTCCCCTAAACTTTTTTCTGTGGGACTACGTGAAACAGGAGGTGTATAGGGATTTGCCTACTACACAAGCCAATATGAAACTTCGAATTACTGAGGCTTTTCGAAGTATTCGAAGAAGCACCCTTCAAACTGTCAAAGCAACCTTTACTAGGCGGTTGACAAAGTGCATTGCTGCAAATGGAAACATTTTTAAACATTTAATATAAAATTTGTAATTCGTTGTGTTCTTTACTTCCATTTTAAAGTTTAAGTTAAGTTTTAAGTTAATGTTTATAGTTATGCAGTTTCACGAGTAAATAATTATTAAGCGTTGCTCTTTTATTGTGCTAAATGTTGAATTGTGTCATAAACCTATAGCTTCACGGTTTTACAGCAAATAGCATTGTTTCATTTTTGTTTTTCTTTGAATTATGATATTGTCTTTATTTATTTTATATTGTGACAAATTCAACAAAAATAAGAAATGTTTACAATTGTCAACTTTATCACTAAATAATTCAAAAACACTTAGGAATAGGTAGTAAAAAGCGAGTATCTATTGAAAGCCCGTAAAAAAATCTATTGAAATATATAATAAAATACAGGGCGTGCCATTTAAAAAAATGAGAAAAATAACATTGAACAAAATGTATATGCAAAGAAAAGAGTGCAATCTGAATGTAGCTCATACGTTCCTTTCAGCGTACGTAAAACTAAAACTAGGAGTATGGTAAATCCTAACCTCGTAAACGTGAAACGCCTGCTTGACTTTAACATCAAGTATATTAATATTATATAGATAATCCCAAAAAAAAAAAAAGACTGGGAACGCAAATATTTAGCGATTTGAAAGATTCTTCTTTCCAAAATCGCATTGTAGTAAAGTGACTTGCAACTAACAAAAATTTTAATTAGGCACACTTAACAACTAATGGAAAAAATGGGCCAAGTAAGAACCATCAATATGCGTTTTTCGTTATTACGAATTTTTAAAAAATAACGAATACTCGGAGCTGCATGTAGGTACGCGCCCTTATATAAATAGAAATACTCATATTGATATTTTCTGTTTAGGATTGGTGATACGATAGTAATAAAGTATTAATTTGTACTGTGATAATACTATTTTTAATGTGTCAAATGATTTATAAAATCAAGTAGATATTTATTTTACAATAAATTGTAATACTAAATAAAACTTAATTTAAAATAAGTAAAGTTTAACGATGAATGTTTATGTTTACCGCTACTTATGCCAATATAATTGACTGAATGGTATGAAATGCTATGTCATAATTAAGAAATATGGCCTCTATACTATATCTATTATTAGTTAATATAAATTATAATTTAATTAATTTATACAAAGTATCACACTTTATAGGACGTTTGTCATGTTTTCAAATATTTAGAACCTATGTATTTCAGTTTCAAAAGCAATATTATCAACACCTGACTTTCCATTAGCTATAGACTTTTCTTGTATATCCTTGCTTATTTCTAAAGTAGGACTGGTGTCTCTAAAAATTGAAGATTTATTAGTTTCTTCCAGTATTGCATCTTTTTTATGTTGCAGATACATCCAACTAAAACAAAATTATTGAATGTATAAGATTTTACTGCATACTTTTTACTTTTACCCAAATATAACACATGCTGGTAATGTTAAGCATCCTCCTAATAGAAAAAAGGCACCTGGCATCGTTTTCATTGTTGCTGCGTAAGTGGCGCTGTACAACGGTCCATACACCAAAGGCATAAGGGCTTCTGATACTCCAATTAACGAATTCATTTTTCCTAAAATTAGATATACGTATGTAATCATTTCAAGATGAGTGAAAATAAAATTTCTTTCTTGTAGTATACAGGGTGGCTGGTAAGTTGGCGTATTTTTGAGAGTTGCTAGTAAAAGTTGTTCGCAATTAATTTGACCATTATTTCTATTGTCGATAGCTCATTAGTGTTTAGATGAACATGTAAACGTTCACGATTTAAATTGATAATAACTAATACTTAACTTTTAGGTTTCTTTGAGATAATGCATTTTGATATAAAGAGTACGAACGAACAAAATACACCGCAAAAACATTAAAAAACATCGAACGCGTTTAAATAGCTAAGCTATACATTATCAGCGATCGACTGCGATTTCCTGTCCACTGCTGATGATGATAGCTTAGCTATTGAAACGCGTTCGGTGTTTTTTAATTTTTGTGTGGTACATGGGTGTATTTTGTTTGTTACAGGTCGTGTCACAGTTCCAGAGTTCCAGATTTTTCAAAGTATACAAACTTTATTCAATTCGGTAACATTTGCAAATATCCTCGTTAGTAAAGAAGGTAATGTTAAAAAATGAATTATAGTGTCAAACAAATTTATAATATATATATTGCAAAGAGTAATCTTACTACAAAAACCGCTGCCAAATTATCTGCCATAATGTTTTCTCATATATGTAAATAAATAACTTCAAAGCGCACAATACCTCAATTTGAGTCATGTCGGTTTTTAAACAATAATTCCCAATTTTTGATCCGCCATTTTGAATTTTTTTATTTTGTCAAATGATTTATACTTCGCGATCTTAAAAACACCCAATACCCGACTCTCAAAAAAATTTTGCACCCAAAAATTGTGCGTTACTGGCAGTTTTAAAAATTTGTTTATTTAGATAGTGTTTTAGAAATTTAGATAATTTGATCATTGGCCCACAATACCTGAATAGTTGTATCGGATTTTAAACACGATAATCCCCCATTTTTATCCGCCATCTTGAATTTTTTAATTTCAACAAATTATGTATACTTAGAGATTTAAAAAAAACCCAATTACCAACTTTCAAAAAAATTTTGCACCCTAAAAGCTGTGCGCAACTGATTTCTTTATTTAGATAATGTTTTACAAGTTTAGATAATTGTTTTGCAAAATTGATCATTAGCCCACAATACCTCATATCGAATTTTAAACATGATAATCCCCCATTTTTTATCCGCCATCTCGAATTCTTTAATTTTGACAAGTGATTTATGCTTAGCGATCTTGAAAACTCCCAATTACCGACTTTCAAAAAAAATGGTTGATAAATTAAATAAACACGATAATCCCTCATTTTTGATCCGCCATTTTGAATTTTTCAATTTTGACAAATGATTTATACTTAGCGATCTTAAAAACCACAAAACAATCGGTTGATAAATTAAAAATACACCATTTTGAACCTTAAAAACGGCGCGCTACTGGTTATTATATATTTTTTTATTTTGAACTTACCTATATAAAAAAAGTATTAGTTTGTTTTTTAATTGTCACTTTTTAAAATTTGAAGCAATGAATTTTTTTAATTTTCTAATCCCCTGAAAATGTCCACTGGTTGGATTTGGTTAACGAACTTGACCTAGGTTTTATGGCAAAGAATTTTTGTACCTTTATATGACAATAAACTATGACCTTCTGGACGTATGATTCGTCGCTTTAAGTTCTTTCATAACATAAAATGAACTTGGAATAACGCAAAATATTTATAAAATTTAAGTGACAAAATCTTAATCTATGTAAATAAGGTTGATATTTTTATTGAGGAGTACACTTTATTCGAAAGAAAGTTAATGAAATGTTAACTTTATATGGATGGTCTGGTCATCTACAAACTTTATTTCTAAACCAAATCAACTTGAAAAGATGCAACTGTTGTCAAGTTGTCGTATACGGAACTTTAAATGTATACCAACAATGATATCTTACCAATCTTAGCCAATCTTACATCATTAATCAAATTTGGTGACCGAATGTTTGGGGTAATCACTTGTGATAACAGCTATTCAAATATTTTCTACTCACTGAATGATTTGCTTAAGGTTTAATACGAAGACTTACAATAAAAATACTTGGTGTGGAACTACACACGACCTTCCAACCTACAAAGTGGAAATTAAAAGAAATGAAATAAATTTAATAGTACTTTTTTTAAGATAATTTGGCAACCACTTTTTTAATACGTTCATAACGAAAATAGGCAGCATTTTAAAAGCAAAAACACAAATCTATGTCAGAAAAACGTTTAAAACTTCATATCAGATAGAGGTTATTAGACATCTAGATGCTAACTTGAACAAAAATTCCAAAGCCGTCCGCTTCTATAGAAATATCGATAATGCAGTGTAAGGATTTTCGATTTTATTTAATTAATTTTTAGACTTATTGTATATAATTAAAATACTTATCGTTTGGGTTTTTTAAGTGGTGTCTTTTTTTATTTATATTTTATAGAAATGTATACGTATTGTCCTCACTAAATGGTATTATCTGTCAGAATTAGTTGAGAGAGAACAAATTTATGAAATATGAAAAAGATGAAAACGCAAACAAAAGTCTGCAATTAATATAACAGTCTGATAAACATAAAAACCAACTGTGGAATCTAATGTTAGCAAAGAATAAGTAGATGCTTAATCAATTAAATATTAAACTGCCTTGAAGGTGACAAATCAGAACACCCTCTAATGCACAAAGGCTAACAGTAAAAAGTGTCTTAATCAAAGAGCAAATTTAACAAAATTTAATCAGAGTATGATGTAAGTGTAAAGTTGTGAAAAACTTTAATTTGAAATTGATAAAATCATTCACAAAGAGAATCTTGACATACCAACCTAAGATCTAGTCAAATCTTACAACAAAATCTTCTTTTGTTAATAATTGTAATTGTTATTGTAAAGTGAAAACACAGTGTAGCACTTTTAGTATGATATTTAATTGTGACTACATACGTTAAATTATTGGAGCGTTGCAGTAACTTAAGATATTTAATTGGTAAGGAATTACTTTAAGGTCTGTGAAAAATACAGCAAAGAAACCCAGACATACCGCAAGCTAAAATTAAAATTAAGATGTACCATTATGCTTTTTTTTTAATTATAAGACGCCAAAAATATCGGAGATTTTTTTCTTTCCTATTGTAGTTATTTGGATGATTATATATCTCAATAGCTTCACGTTGTTTACGAACATACTAATGAGTTTGTCTTGACAATATTTCCAACTTATCAAATTGAATGTCACTTAAACTATTTAAAGCATGCTCAGCCTCTCTTCTCTGATTGACACAGTCTACAAAACCTTCTTTACGTCTTGCATCAAACCTACGTTTTGTGGTTCCAATCTAAACTTTTAACAAGAGCAAGATGACAATGGGTTTGAAACCTTAAATGTTCTTTAATCTTTCTTGTATGTTTAAAAACGGTCCTAGTGCCATGATTAATTGGGATTTTGTTATTTCTATCTGTAACATTACTTATAAAAGGAAGAAAAACAGTACCAACATTAAGCACTAGTTTTTATTGACATAATAATATCTAAAACCAATCATTCACGCACACGCACACGCACCCGCACACGCACACGCACACGCACACGCACGCACACGCACACGCACACGCACACGCACACGCACACGCACACGCACACTTACACGCACACGCACACACACACGCAACACGCACGGACACGCACACGCACACGCACACGCACACGCACACGCACACACAAGTACATGCACACGCACACGCGCACACACACGCGCACACCCACACGCACACGTACACGCACACTCACACGCAAACGCAGACGCAGACGCAGGGGCAAACACAGACGCATAGGCGCACACACACTGGTACGCACACGCATGCACACACACTGGTACACACACACAAACACACTCATAGTCTGCCCTAAGAAAAGTTTAGCCCAATGCATTTTTAACCCGCAGCTTTACTATGTGTCATTAACGATGAAAAGGTACCTTCTAACATAAATATAATTTAGCGTATTCTAACAATTTCAAACTTTTAGGCACCTATGTCGTGTGAAAAAGCAAAAATCCATAAATACGCATAACTTAGTTAACTTATTAAATACGCCAATCTCTCTTTAGTAAAGGCTATACAGTTAAAAACAGTGTCGTAGTAATATTATGTACGTATAGACACGCACGCACGCACCCACGCACACATACACTCGCGCGCCACACACACACACACACACACACACACACGTATAAAGGTCCCTAGTACATCTGTTTGTGTCTAGATCTCGGCCCACAAAAAGTTATGAAATAAATAGTTACACGATCAAACCGCACTAGGCGACGTGCAGGGTTACCCAGGTAAGCTGGTTGCCAAGCCAGCTACAGTGGTAATGGTCGGGGTCGATGTAAGGATTAAAATGATTGAAAGGTAGTTTCAAATACCTTACACTTACCATAAATCAACAAATAACAACACTCAGTGCAGGAAAAGTCTTAAACTTTTCTAATTTAACTAGTCTTAGGAGGGATATTAAGTTAATCTTAGCTTACTATGTAAGAAGTTTATTAATTTTTAATCACATTAGTTTGTTTCTGAAAAATTTAAGAACGTAGCAATCAGTGCTTTTTCATAATTCATACATTTCATATCAAATTTTACCTGAACACTTTCTCTTTAAAATTGTATTTAAGCATTCACCAATATGAAGGAAGTATAACGGTTCATATCTGAAATTTTCGCTTTTTTAAAATATCTTATCAATTTCTGTATTTATTGCCTGTAAAAGAAGTCCAAATAATTAAATTATGTGATCAATCTGATTCATAATAACCAATTTTAGACCGATCATTAAACACAAATATCCAAAAATTGTTTAATTTTAAACGCTGTACTCCTTTATATAATTTCACACAACGTAGCAATCGATTTTTATACTGTCGGTTCTCTTTTAACACGCTAAACTGTGAGAAATCGCAATTTAAACAAATAAACAAGAATAAGTTGATTAATGGGTATGTATTAGCCAATTTACAAATATTACTTCGAGAAGCACCACAAAAAGAAACTAACTCCTATAAATTAAAGTCCCTAAATCTTATAATCTAAACACATAAAATTAGGTAATAGGATTTGATTGTTCTTAATACTTAAAAGGAATTAAGCACAAACAATGAAATCTCTAAAGATAATTAAACTACTATCATTAAAAAAAAGCTAAAGTTATTCTTACAATTAAATTTCGCCATCCTGTGTCCGGTATAATATGATATCCAATGGGTTGGTTGGTTGTAATTTATATATCCATACTAGTTACTGACAAACGGTCACCTTTAATCATTTAGTTCCGTCCGTCGCAATGCTTCGCTAACTGAATGTCCGCGTTGGTTTACGCCTTAAACGTTTACAAGAATTGGGCAGTCCGATTTGCTATATGCCCTTCATAACAAATGTTGTTACAGGAAATATTTACTTCACTTGAACATAAGAATTCTTAAATATTCCTTTATACAATCGATTTACTACTGATAATAGTTGCACATGTACTAAAATAAAAGAATATAATGTCCAGTACTGATTAACTTAACAAATACACCTTAATTTAATTACATAAAGGATTACCTTAGATTTCTTCTAGATCGCGCGCGTTTTAATACATAACATTTTTAACTCACTAGTATTTTACTTTCAATTCACAAGAAATTCTTTCATTTGTAAATGTTTAAATACTTCATCCCCAATATGAACTTTTTCAGTCAACTAAAACCAGCACTGACCGTTTTAGGGTCTCTAAAAAACTTCGCGCGCGATTCCCCCTTTTATCTAGCTCTTTAGCTTAGCGACTCTACCCTAGCAGGCTTCTCCTTTAAATACCTTCGGACAACTATCTTGTTCAACGTCATCAAATTTACAATCAACCTATTACAACCTATTCACTCCATACACTATCCAGATCTTGATTCAACTTTTTATGAAAATTTCCCATATGTGCGCTTTAACCTTCCGCACAATTTAGCTAATTCCAACACCATTTGGCCTTGAGCACGCATTCGATTTTTATTATTTCGCAATGTTACGACACGTGCAAAAATACATATACATCCTTTCTTACACTTTAATACATCAACATATCCTCTACGCATTCATTCAAACGTTCATAACAATTTTTAAACAGAATTTTTTAGTAAATAGTAGCAAACCCCAGTAGCACTTATCATTAGCGTCTTAATAGGGGTGTTACCAAAACATTATTTTTCAATAAAATTTAATACTTTCAAGTTGAAAATCTTTATACAACATTTAAATACTCCCTTATATGACACAACGCTTTATTAAAATTCCAGTGCCGTAGCATCTACACTAATTTATATTCCGCATAAACACAAAAAAAATTTCTCGTGCATACTCACTTCATTGATATTCAAAACACATTCCACACGTTAACACAAGACTGCATATACCCGATGCGTCAAAATAATCTTACAAAATACCAAAGATACAGGTTTTATGTTGCTAAACAATGGAAAGTGTTTTGGAATTTAATTATATAATTATTTGGTCATTCCTTAATTAAAGATCTGACGAAAGAAATGATAAAATTTTGCCCTCCTAGAGACTGGATAAAAATTAACCGTTTACGGACTGAGCTTGGCAAATATAATTTTACGTTACACAGATGAAATTTTCTAATATTCCGGAATGTTTTTGTGGTAATGGTATGGATGACATGGAAACAATTAAACATATAGTTATCGAATATTGTCTGACTAAATCAGAAGGAGGATTAAATTTAATCCGTGAACAACCTGATGCTGTTAAAAACAGCTATACATCGATGTAAAACACTAAAAATTTAAGCATCGCATCCATATATTTTGAATTCTGATAATTTCATCATCGGTGGAATAGAAAAAAATAAAAATTGTAAAACTCTCTCTCTCTCTCTCTCTCTCTCTCTCTTTCTCTTAATCTATATATATATATATATATATATATATATATATATATATATATATATATATATATATATATATATATATATATATATATATATATATATATATATATATATATATATATATATATATATATATATATATATATATATATATATATATATATATATATATATATCATGTATCTAACCAACGAGATCACTTTCCGGCTGCCATTTTATTTTTTACCGATTTAAATGAAACTTGGCAGGGTTGTTACTCTAACCAAACGTCATTTTTAGGAATTTTTGACAAGCATTTCCGACTTCCGGTTTCGAAATGACCTTAAATTTTGATTTTTAATGACACCCCTGTATATTTTTAGTTTTTCGGATTCTGAGGTCATTTTACGGCCGATTGCGTAATATTTAAATCGATTTTTTACAAATGTAATTTTAAAATTGAATTTTATTTTCTCATCCAGAGTGCCATGACCATCTGAAAATCATTCTACATACTTAACTCACTTCCAGAAAATGCAAACTCACTTTTATCTTTGTTAACTTTTTACTAGAACGTTCTAAACTTTATTTTTGCCGTAGCTCAAAAAATTAAATGGAAGCATACCACTTTCATAAAACTACTAAATGCAGTATTTTAAAACGAATTTAATGACGTATAACACGTTTTGTCATTTTTACCCATTTTCGATTTAAAACATTTTTATTTTTATATTTACGTCTTAATCATTAATAAAATACACTTCCTATGTCACAGCACATCAGAGTTGCCATGAAAACAATAGGTGGCTAGGTTGCCATGGAAACACTATGGTAAATTTAAAAGTTTGACAGGTAATAATAAAGGTTGTTGTTTATTAACATAAATCTAATATTAAAAATAAAATTCAATTTTAAAATTACATTTGGAAAAAAATCGATTTAAATATTACGCAATCGGCCGTAAAATGACCTCCAGAATCCGAAAAAATCCGAAAAATATACAGGGGATGTCATTTAAAAATCAAAAGTTAAGGTCATTTCCGGTGAAACCGGAAGTTGGAAATGCTTGTCAAAAATTCCTAAAAATGACGTTTGGTTAGAGTAACAACCCTGCCAAGTTTCGTTTAAATCGATAGATAAATAAAAAAATGGCAGCCGGAAAGTGATCTCGTGGGCATCTGGTATATATGGTTGTTTTTAGTTTTTCGCGGCTGATGTATTTCACCTCCTGTTGTTGGACCGCTTATTACTTTTAGTCTCTATGAGACTGGTTTTTCCTCGGACGTTTCGACAGAGTCACATCTGTCATGTTCAGATCTGTAACTTTCGGCATGTACTCCTTGTTCCTCGAACAGTACAGTTTGAGGAAACTTTGTCGAGGAAACAGTCTCATAGAGACTAAAAGTAATACGCGGCCCAACCCGAGCAACCGAGGAGAGTGCGTGGGTGCGGGTGATATAGCTTTAAATGTTCGTCTGTCAAAAGTATTGTTTTTGTTTTTAAAATGTTGCCTATTTTCGTAATGAACGTACTAAAAAAGACGTTGCATAATTATCCTTAAAAAATGTTTTTAAAGTTATTTCATTTCTTTTAATTTCCACTTTGTAGGTTGGACGGTCGTGTGTTGTTCCACTCCAGATATTTTTAATATATTACAAATTTCGTGAAAGAACTATATTAAACCTAAAATTAGTCTTACCCAACTCATCTGTCGGAACTAATTTTGATGCAATTGATCTCATCGCAATAAATGACGTTCCGTTTAAAATTTCTACGATAGGACCTAGGAAATAAAAAAAAGCATTACCGTTCCGAATTAAAATTGAAATATTTGCACAGTGCAAAAGTTATGTGATTAATATAGCTTATAATTTGTTGTTTAATTAAATTTGTTGATTTGCTTACCTAAGTAAAACACCCAAGCGACGGTTGCAAACGTATAGACAAAGCTGGATAAAACTTTACTTGTACTCGACATAAGACCAATTATAGCATCATCAATTTTTAATAGGTGACTGAAGAGTCCTACAGACATTGCGGTTCCTAAAACAAAAATGATGAAATTAAATATTGACGTTAGACAACTTTTTAAACTATTGCATTAACTAATTTACTTTTTTTTTTGTAGAATATCACTTTTAGTAGTATGAAAGATTTTGAGGACAAAAAATGCAGCACATACGCGTAGACATACATAGAAGTGTTTTTTTGGAACCTCGAAAAGGAATATTTGTGACATTAATCCGATTAAAGATATTTTGACATATTCCTGTAACTTTCCTTTAAGGTGGAACAGTTAAAAATAATTTTGTTTTATTGGTGTCCCATTTTACCTATTTAAAGCACGTCTTAGCGTTGTTAAATCGAACTTTAAAAACCGCGTTTTTTAAAGTTACCATGGCAACATCAACGACTCAAGAAATGTGAAGTCTAAATGACAATTTTTTGATTATTGAGCTGAGAGGAGTACCTTGTAACGTCAAATAAAATATTACAAACAAATTCAAAACCTTTATTTAAACATTATTTAACACTTTCAATTTTATGAATGAAAATAGAAAGTACAGTTAGTATTGTTAGATACATTAATTTTTATTTACATATTTTACATTATTAGTTCTTATTTCCATTTTTTATAGTGATAATACTAGTATTTATGATTTCAAGGTGCACCAATAAAAAAAATAGCGTAAAGTACTCGTGGATAACTGGTCTTTAAAAGATTTACTCTATTTCGAGCACTCTGGCTGCGCCGTCGTGCTGGAAAAATCGCGCGTGTTTTAGAGACCTTTTTATCCACTTATACTTTAATATATTATTTTTCACGACCTAAAATGAAAGCTAGTTTCTATGATATCAAAATCATGACAGAAGTGGAACATTTTCTCCCTAGGGAGCAAATATGTCACTTTTTCTCCCTAGCGACTTTTCATTATGAAGTGTATTTACTTATGTCAATATTGTCGTGAATTATCATACAAGATTTTACCATTGAATATTGAGGCCGTACTGTAGAACATTTAAACGTTTTAGCTTTCTCGCTAAAGTACACGAGCATCACATTCTCCGTAAAGTTTTCTATGTTTTTTTTTTCCAAACACCACTTTTTAAAACTTCGATATGCTGCTTCGTACAAATTCTTCGATTTTTCAGGTAGTAAATTCACTACCGCAGCATTTACTGCTGCTGTTATCTCTTGCGGTTCTTGTGTCTCTTCAAGTTCATTCATTTTGTAATAAAACTTGCAAAAACCAATTTGTTGAAATAAATTTTGATGGTTGTCAAGGAATTTACCAAATACTACTAATAATTTTTAATATAGAAAATGTCAATTAATTTGGCTTTGAAAAACACCTTGTTTTGGTTTTAATCTCACTTGGGTCGTGAAAAAATAGTATATACATCTCGGGAGAGAATACTAATTTTCCCTCGGTTCTTATACAAATTGCACCTCTGGAAAAGTATCTCATTTCTCTCCCTTAATGCATAATATACTATGTATTTTAAGGATGAAGGAAGTAAGCGAAATGATCGGCGGTAATACCATAAGAGCTTGTGTTTAGTCGGACAAACTTTCATTTTGAACGAAAGTTTGTTGCTAGGTAATTAACGAGAGCAAATAACATGGTTATTGTTATTTACTCGAGTCGTATTACCTAAAAGCAATAAAGCTTGAGTTTTGTCAAAATGAAAGGTTGTCCCGGGAATAAACACAAGCTCGAATGGTGTTTGGTAAGACAATTTAATGAATAATTTAACTAAAAATAGTATCTATATTTTAAGCGTTGCTGATAGAATTTAACTGTCGTTACCATGGAAACATATCAACATGTAGTTTATCCACTGGCAAACATACCTACTAGCAGTTTATCCGATGTCAAAGTGACAAAACGTATATTAAAATGCATTGTTTTTGACAGATGGTTTAAATTGTCGTAGTAAATTTCATTTTGTACCGGTACCACTAGATTAAACGTTTTAATCTCAGAAAACTGAATACACTGAACACATTTACGTTTTTCGCATCAGGTAATTACTTTCACCATAGTATGCTGAAAAAAACAAGCATACGTTAATGAAGTAGGCTACTGCGGCCCTTGTTGCCCGATTAGGTAAACATATTGTCTACTTCACTATGTGACTTTAACAGTGCCAAATAAATGAAATAAAAGTTGGCTGTAGGGAAATATTTACGAACACAGAAAAGATTTAGGCTACTAGTAGTTTTGTAGTTGGACCACAATTTTATGAACTTTAACTTATTATTGTTGTTTCATAATTTCATTCATCTTAAATGAGAAAAATTGTAAGTATAAATTATAGTGTAAGTAGGTAAGATTGGAGACCTTTGGAACACATCACAATTCCAAGGTCCCACAATATCAAGGTCACCACATTCTCAATTTCCCACGTGACCAAGATTACAAAATACTTTCCCAAGGTCGCGAATTTCCAAGATGTCAAAATATGTAGGTCATTAGTACCTTACGTTTTTACAAGATTACACATTCTCAAGGCCATTTGCGCCCTCCTCATGTATTTTTTACTTAGCACACTAAACGCGAAAAAAAATAATGATATGTAAATAGGACTAGTAGCTGTTCAGCAGCGGTACACGATAGTATACCATCACAGCGTCGTTGATACATTTGAGCATATACACCGTGTGGTGTGTTGTCTGTCTGTCTGTCTGTTTGTCTACCTGTCTGTATATCCGTCTGTCTGTCTGTCTGTCTGTCTGTATAGTAGTCGACGCGCCAGTCAGTTAGACTTGGTCTCTCTGGTCCGCGGCCGCACTACTGAGGACGACGTTTTTCTGGAAATAAAGCATAAGTAGAAGGAGAGCTATGTCCACAGTTATACTTACTATGCCTGATCACTTGAAAACCACATGTCGAAGAGCTGCATTACGAAAGCGGATGAGTTCATAAAGTCCTGCAGTCTCTTTGACAGTTTCCAGTATCATCTCCAGGTGTATAATGTCGTGATCATACCCACTTAGTATAGCTAGGCTTATAACACTATGCCAGTCAAGGTATAATGTTACAATCCTAGCGTGGGCCCGGTCGAATTACTCTTCTAGAGAGCTCTCCGTAATCATGACATCATAATTCCGGATAAATGGTACTATGGTAGTCAGCTGTAACAAAAGAAAGAATTATTATTAAAAAAAATAGTATAAAGAGAATACATACCGTGAACGTGGGATGGTCCCATTTTATTATACGATGTGCGTAGAAGAGCCACTACCACCCAGCGATAATAAGAAACGCGGAATTGCGTTTAGCGGCACTGTCCCCCGACGCGGCCAATAGTCAAAGGAATATGTGTAACCCAGAAGCCATTCTTCGTCGCCATTGTCGTGCATGTCCTCGTCAGCGTTTTCGTCATTTCCGTGATCCTGGACCTCCGGAGCGGCGCCTGGAGCCCTGCCGATGTCATTGTCCTCGTCCTGTTACGTATCTGTTCCTGTGCACTTAGTTGTTCTAGTACGTCCGACAGGTCCTGAGCGCTACGTTCCAGTCGTTGTTTGTGAAAGTGTCCATAAAGTTGTCCTCATCGCTATTCTCTTCAACGATTATTTCATTACAAAAGTTAGTATGTGTTTCGCGAAGCAGCCGTTGTTGGCGTAACGCGTCGTTGTCGTAGTCGTCTGAATCATAACTGTAGGCAGGGTCCATGTCTACGTCAGAGTCGTACTCCAGTGTTGAGGTAATCGTTCCCAGCACAGGGGGAACATACTCCCTCAACACTGGAGGATATGCTGATGAAGTCATCACTATCGTTCGTATGGTCGCCTAGACCAATAGATACTGTAGTGTCTAGGCTGTAGTCACTGACAGTGATGACTTCGGCATTGGTCAGGTCAAATACTATTGTATCCGCATCAAGATTGCACGCTTATAGAGAGTCCAGGAGTACGGTCGTCAGTTCATAAATTTCGTTATCGCTGGATTGAGCGTCCACGTCAATAGTAGAGGATGCAGAGGGAGGAATACACAGTACCTGAGGTGAATAGGGAGAGAAAGCCAGAGGCGTGGTAGCTGGCGGGAGGTCGGAAAGCGGAGTTGCGGAAGCAAGCGGGGTAAAGTCGATACCGTTACCGATACCGAATTGCCCCAGGCGATGGAGAGGGGGGGTAACCGCAACCTGAAAAAAAGAAACAAACCTTAGAAATGCATCAATAGTGGAAAAAATAAAAAAAAATTAAAAACATAAACCTTGTTGGTTTTTACCTGGGGCAATTCATCGTTGCCAGATGAAGATGATGGGGAACTTGCTCTTGAATTCAGTGTTAGTAGTTCAGTATTTTCAACTATAGAATCAGTTGTACGAATAATTTTACTGTTTTCGTTTTGCTAAATATAGGAGTTTCCCCCACTAAAAACAACGTTTTTCATGCATTTTTAGAGGACATTCAAGGTGTTTCAATTATTTAAGGACTTGTAATATTTCTCATAAAGTAATAAATTCTTTAAGGAGGTTATGTTTGTTACCAATAAATTGTTTAAGGAGTTGGATTAATTTCAAAAAGTTTGTAGATCATTTTTTAAAAGTCTTTTAAGAATAGTTTCAAAAAAATTGTTTGACTTGAATGAATTTCAAAGAAGGTAGTTTTGTATTTGGAATATTATTCATAAAGTTATGTTTGTGGCCTTAGTATAGTTTAAACAATTTTCTTTGTGCACTTAGAATATTTTATTCTTTTAGTTGTTTTGGGAATGTTTTTTCATAAAAGTATGACTTAGTATAATTGCCAATTTTTAATTTTTTTTCAATTTAATTTAAACAATGCAAATGTTTTTCCATTACTCTGTGTTTATTACTTTATCTTTTATATACTAATAACAGTAACTGCATTTAGATTCAGTAAACCCAATTGTATCCACCGCCGTAGTGGACAATACGGTGTCAGCAGTAAACAGAGGTAAGAAAGCGCTTTCATCTATTACTGTACCAGATGTGTAATTCAAGTTCTTTGGCTGTTTAGGTACCTCACGATCATACGTGGCTTATGATCGTCCCGTACCGGCGGGTGGACGAGTGAACATCATAAGCCACGTTGTGATACTACCCGGGATGACACTCCCATCCTGAAGAGGTTGCTGGGAGACCGGTCTCATATGGATCACGCACAGAATGTGATGGAGCTACTCCATGAAGGTGGTGTTGACGGTGGCCTGGTGGAGAGCGAGCAGTATTTCGATCAGGATGACTGTGCGTTGCGGTTTTTGGATATACCACCTCCAGTGGACGATTTGGATGTGGTATTATCACTCTATTACGAGCAGGCGGACGTGGAGGAAATACTGCTCACCCTACAACATGTACGTGAGCCGTATGAGATTAGACAGTCACCCGTGAGACAAGATCAGGCAGTATTGTACCATGTCTTACTTAAGTCCTCTCTGTATTGCAGAATTTGGGGATGAATAGTCTCCAATTGCAGAAGGCCGTTCATCGCAAAGCTCTGTAGCACAGCCGGTGCTGGGGAAAGATGAATCTCAGACTACTCTGACACCTGCATGCGCTGTAAATGATCAGTCGTCCACATCTGCAACACACGCAGAGGGCAGATAGTAGGGAAATCCATTTGAAGGTTTGCTGAGCCTGCTTCTACCGTATAATTTATGGAAGAGTGGTCGTACCATAGTTCTACGGCAGAAAGAGAGGTCAGGGAGAACATTTCTGAGATTGTCCTGAGCCCTACTTGTATCGAAGAGTTCGTTGAAGAGTGGAGTCCTATGAACTCTTCGAGCAAATTGAGGATTCATCTGAGAATATCCTCAGTCAGTGTGCTGCGGATTTTCTAGATAATGATTGGTCTGTGAATGATTTAGCATTATCTAGGAGGCCCTGCATCACCTATACAATACTTACCTGTTCAATCACCGGTGGGGGTATAGTGGAAAACGTAGTATCTTCTCCCAGAGTGTATTCAGCCCTACATGAGCCACGGAGTTTCTGGAAAAAAGTTGGGTTTAATACCTTGTTTCCAACCGAAAGCACATAGCACGGTGGTATACAATGCTGGGTAGAATATGTATTATCAGCAACACTCTATACCGACTATCCTTGGTATTATTCCCCAACTCGAAAACTAATCTACCCCTCAACCTCTTATATCCATCATATATATTATCCAATTCCTTGCATATGTTACGTTGCGTCCTCGTTGGCATCGCTGGATATGATTTCTTTTTTAACAGTTGTAATAAATGATAAAAGTAATAAAGTGTTAAAAAGGGAATCATAACAAAACACGTAACTCTACCCGTTCATTTATACATGGTTTATACATTATCTCTGTTACAGATCCAAATAAAATGTTTGAATGCGAATGTCTGAAGAAATTTTCTAGAAAAGACTCTCTACTTCGACACCAAAAAACGGTGTGCTGGATAAGGATACCAACTACACCACCATCAGAGATGCAGCAGGCTGTACCGCAAAACCGTATCACACATACCAATGTGACGAAACCAACTACTTCAGACACCAACAGAGTGGAGCAGAGTCATGTATCGGAACCTGGGCCATCAGGGTTAAACAGCTCAAGGAACAATGCGGAACACCGGCATGCTGCTGATTTCTTTGCACAACCAGGACCATCAGGGCTGAACAACTCAAGGAAGCGTAAGTAAGACCAATGCTACAAACCAGTACTAAAGAAAAGTAGCGAAAGTGTTGAAATTGTGCACTGCACTGATTGTTCAATTGATGTTCCTCGATATACTTATCAAGGACACCTTAGAAGCAATAGACACAAATCAAATGTGTGTCTACTCGTTGATACTGGGATTGAAGCGATTCGAAATGCTTTTAAACAACGCATTGTTTCGTATAGACTATCACCATGTAACACCCATACTGACGTGAAGACGTTTATGGGTAACGTTAAAGTGAATGTTTTGAAACTAATATAAATTCGGTTGCAGAAACACTACTCCTTGAAATGTAATGTTGAGTTGTTTAGGTTGTACTTTCTGAACACTAGAAAAAGTACTGAATTGAAGTCCTTTCAAACTAAATATGATATATTGAGTGTCGGGATGGTGTTGGAAGAGTATTTTGAAAGAGTAGTGGAAATCTTGGATACTAAGCAATCAGAATTTCAGCATAAAGATTCTGGTAAGTGTGAGTCATGAGTAATAGTGTAATATGTTATTAATATATGTTGTTTTGTAGGGTGTTCGCTGATGAATTTCGTATATTTAGAGGTAAACATGTTGAAATTTTCTCCCACTACGGGTTCTTCCTATATGAACGTCCCGGCTAAAATTGCGCATAAATACGCCATGGTGAATGTGAAGAAGAATTGTTGCTTTGCGTGGGCTATTGTATCAGCATTAGTGACACCGAATGGGTTACAACCACGGACGACTTCTTATCCTGATTTCAGGACGCTATTCAACTGAAATGGTGCAGAATTTCCAGTTAAGCTGACTAATATCTCAACTTTTGAGTCCAACAATAATATCTCCATCAATGTTTATGGACTGGATGATACGTATCGTGATGGTCAGTATATTACTGAGGTAGTGGGTCCTCTCTGCTATACCAGAGCTAAAATTTATGTTAATCTATTAGTCAGTCAGTAACCAAACGGATAATCAGCATTATGTATGGATAAAAAACCGTTCTCGTTTACTTAGCAAACAAATAAGCCGACGTAATGGGGCAAAATATTTTTGTGATTCATATATTCATTACTTTAGAACGCAGGAGCAATTAACTCGATACGTGTCTCATGACTGTAATTTCGTATACACTAAATTGCCTGACGTGATGAAAAGAAAAGACAGAACCGGAGAGTTCTATGCGGAAAATATACTTACGTTTCGGAACTATCAAAAACGGATGTTTCTACCATTCGTAATATATGTAGATTTTGAAGCTCTATTAGTACCGGTAAATATGGCTGAACCCGATCCCGAACAACCGTTCACGGTAAAAACGTGTAAACATGAACCGTGCTCATTCTATTATATTAAGTGTGGTGTAAACGATGCTTGTTCCAAATTAGAACTTAATAGGGGGGTTAATGGTGCGGAGGCATTTATTATACGAATCGAAAGTGATGTGAAAGGGATATATAATGAACATTTCAAAACTGTTGTTCCAATGTTACCACTAACTGATGAACAACAGGTGATACATGAACAAAGTCGAAATTGTCATATATGCGACAAGCTTCTTACGGAAGATCTTACACATTCCAAAGTACCAGATCACTGTCACGTCACTGGTGTATATCGTGGTGCGGTACATTCAAATTGCAATTTAAACTATCAATTACCTACATTTATCCCTGCTTTTTTTTCATAATCTCAGTGGTTATGATGTTCAACTGTTCATCAAACAGTTAACGAGTGAAAATAAAGAAATGGTTAGGTTTTGATCATTCTCACAATTCATGGATTTCTAACAAAGACATTCTAAATACATTCTGTACGATTAATTAAATATACTGTAATATTATTATGCAATAAATAACTTTTTTTATTTTATATTAATACATGCAATACTATACACTACTAAAGCGTTTCACAAACACGTAATCACGATGTGGCTTTTTCAGGACTGC
The DNA here is from genome assembly GCA_036346205.1 of Vesta saturnalis. Lineage (NCBI taxonomy): Eukaryota > Metazoa > Arthropoda > Insecta > Coleoptera > Lampyridae > Vesta > Vesta saturnalis. Next base: position 1,944,453 of record JARFJB010002082.1, read on the forward strand.
TGAATAGTATATTCTGTAACGAGGTTATAATGAGAAAATTCGATACGACTGGAACATTCCGAACGCGAGCATTAGCGAGCGTGAGGAACCACGAGTATCGAATTTTCCATTCTAATAGAGTAACAGACTGTATTTTCTCCACGACAAGAAAATATGAATCATTAACAATTAAACTAAATCTGAACAAAAAACAAAACAAGTTTTGAGATTAATATTTTAATTTCTTCACAACGAAGGTATGAATAACTAACGAATAAATGAAATCTCAACAAAACAAATCATTATACTATATGAACAGACAAGTTACTTAATGATTACTTACTAATATTTATATTTATAGTGTTGGTACATTTACTGAAGTTAAAAATCTGTGCGTTGGAAATATTTTCCGTGACATTTTTCAAAACAGATTGATTTGAAGAGGCAGAGGTAACAGTTGTGTAGCAAGCAGAATTGGAAGATGAAGGAACGATCTCGGACGAACTAGATCCAGTAATCGAAGCGACTATTTGATTTGCTACATTTATTCGATTTTGTAGAGAATCTTCTATGTACCCTTCTGCTACTTGCGAAGACTTCCACCCTCCATGTCTTTTCAATGTAATAATATCCGCACCTGCATTTACCAACGTAGTTGCTGAGGTACGGCGGAAACAGTGACCAGTATATTCATGGGGGTTATCCATATTCAGGAATGTGGCAATTTGTTTAGGCTTATTGCCCAGTTTGTTTATTCCAATCACTTGTCGTGTACATTTATTTTTTTGGAAATTAATAAAAAAATTATCAGCAGGAACATCAAGAGGTCTCAGAGCCAAATATTTCTTTACAATATTATAAAATTGTCCTGTGACTGTAAATTCTCTTGGTTTTTTAGTTTTTGTAACAGGAATATAAATTACTATTGCGGATCCCAAATCTTTAATATCGGAAATTTTAATGTTGTAGAGTTCATTCTTGCGACCAGCCCCTAAAACGCCAACGACAAGAGCGACCTATTAAAATTGCAAATTTAATTATAATTTTTATTACCTTTGTAACTAAATACGTCTCATCTGGAGCATTTTTTAAGAAATCATTAACATTTTCTTTTCTTTTTTAGCAATATAGCTTTCAGAAGAGCGCTTCAACAAAGCTCTTAATTTCTTATATCGTGACATATCAACATCGTGTTTCACATTTATAGTTGCCTTTAAGATTGAATATAGCTTCCATAGCGTGGAAGATTTCCATTTTTTTAATAAGTCGCCAAAAAATAACAGTAAAATGTTTTCAGAAAATGAGTTTGTTTTCTTTTGTTGTTGCCAGTCCCTTAACAGCGCATAATACTTTTCATATTCTTTTCTCGATTTTTGAGGCAGGAGGTTCACGCTTATGTTATTTGCATAATTCGTAATTTCAGGTGGAGTACTATCGAATTCCGTATCTAATGGTTCACTCATTATTTTAATTAAATCACATAAAACAAATAAATTAAAGTTTGTCAGGATAATTATCCGTCAGATTTGCAACTGACAATGACAGTTTTCAAATCCTCGGCAATCTACGTCGTTTGGTACGATTACGGAATATTCATACTGTATCTAGATATGGAATGAAAATACATGCAAAACGCATAACAGCAAGTATTTCAGAAAAAAAAATTCACACTTTAGAGTGTGAATGTTTGTATTCTATTATTAAAAACGATTTTGTAATTATTACGTTCCGTATTGGTCGTGGAGAAATTATTTTACTACACTCTTCTATTCTTTTCATAAAGCGTGCAGAGTCTCTAGCTAACTGTCCCCATTCTCCTTTTCGCTCCCATTCCTCCATGTCATCTGTTGAAATATAATTCTGTAAATGACATTCTACTTCATGTACAAATTGTTCCAAAGATATTTCTCTAAGATCTTCTATTAATCGCGTAATACAACAAATGCACTCAACACCATCGTCATGCGATTGAAAGTATTCCTCACACAGACGTACTCCACTACCATACATATAAACTACATAGATTATCTAAATAATAATCACTAAACGTACCCCGTCCATACACTTTTTCATGTTCAGCATCAAATTGTAATGATTGAAATTGACATATTGGTCTTTGCACTGCACTACACAATCTACAGCTTTAGGTCACGACTCTGCACTATAACACATCCACATATTGACTAAAACATTTATTATTATCCCTATTCTCTATATGTTCGTTACCGCCACTCATTACTTGACAGCTTTCGCAACTTCTACGTCAATATCCATTTTCTCCTTGGAAAATTCTACAATTTCCATAACACATGCTACGGTTGAGATCAAATATATCTTGTAATGGAACTATTAACCTGTGTATGTCAACATCAAGTATTTCCGCCGCCGCATGTATTATTTTATTATAAAATGCAGGAAATTCCATAGTAGATATTAGATCCAATCGGTAACTGGCTATCTTAAGAAGTCTCCATAACTGTTCTATACACTCCCATCCTAAATAGATTTCTGATTCTTCACAAACAGAGATGCGTATAATTTCCTTCTTGTTAATAGTTTCATGCGACATAGTTTTCGAGCCCATCTTTGTAGGTAACCATGTCCCTTCAGGTGTGTAGAAATAATTTGTAATTATCCCTTTTTCAAGGTTGGCGGTATCTCACCAATAACTTCAGGGATGTCCAGTCTCACATTTTCAAGCTTTCCACAATTACAATGTCCTCCCATTTTCACGTTCGCCCCATTCCAATGTTACACAATACTAAGGTCATTCATGTTATTTCACCGGGTTACTTACCTTTTCTAGGTCATTTCTTCCTTTAAAAGTAGGGGTAACTGCACATATAGTATCGGATTATTTGCAATAGTGTCAGTATGTCTCAAATCCCAGTGCAAAATGATTGAGATGCTAGGGAGTGCTACCAACCATTATCACTTTTTAATCTAAGTTCGCGGCGAGCATATGAACTAATACCAAACTGGGTGCAATTTGAAAAAAAGGGACTACTGCCTTCTACTACATTAGAATCGCTAAAGAATACATATGAAGATGTGAAGTGGAATACTGAATGGTTTGCCAACCTGAATAAACGAATTCGCTACTTCCACCATCATGCATTCATGGGCAATTTGGGATATTATTCACACACATTTGCCCTTCATACTCATTATCATCTTACTGGTCATATGCATTTATCATATGACTGCTACAAAGCATTGCAGTGACGACCGAGTTTTTGACCACCATACACATATGGATAGATGGGTCGCAATTTACCCCATATCACACCAAGAAAACCGTGCAGAGCCCCCTAACATGCTTTTGCATACTCTGCGGTGAAGTGTACTGTTTGGACAATTAATTCTTTATAATGTGTATATTGTATATAATAAATTATTTCCTGTTAGTATCTTGCTGTGTTCTACGGTGCGACGTGCCACCAACCTTTTATTATCCTCAGCATTACAATTGTTTCGATAAACGTTGACTTACGTATCGAACATGGTCTGGAGTTCACTCACCTTCATCGCTTGCAGAAGCAGGGTTCATTTTCATATCTGCAGACGATACGGTTGAATGCCTCATGTGTGGAGTTCGAATTAACCGATGGCAGCCATCGGTCACTCGGCTACAGGAACACCTCCGATGGGCACCACACTACACGTACGCTCAATTACTTGCACCATGTACGCGTAGGTGTAATGATACAGAAGTGCACTTGTACTAAATCAAAATGTTTTATTCCTAGAGAAAATCATATATCTGAATAATAAACCGATTACATTTGTACAACCAATTAATAAATATATTAACATATCATTATTTTTTTCCTGCGTTTAGTGTTCTAAGTGTAGTATCAGTAAAAAACTATATGAGCAGGCTTTGAAAAAGTGAGATAGCTATGTAGGTAGGGCGCGCAAATGTCCTTGAGAATGTATAACCTTGTATAAGCGTAAGGTACGAATGACCTATATATTTTAACATCTTGGAAATGTGCGACCTTGAGAATGTAGCGCACACAAATGACCTTGATATTGTGGGACCTTGAAATTGTGGTGGGTTCCAAAGTCTCCAATCTTACCTACTAGTCTATAGCGCGTCTAAACCCCCAAATTCAGTATGGGGCTTATGGAAAAACAGTGCAGGATTGCCAAACTTGCTGCACCTATAATACCGTATTACGGTTATAATAATACTATACCTACGGTACGAAAGACACAATTTCTAACCTCAAAATTAATAAAAATATTTGCGCAGTACAAATTTCGATAAATCTATAATGCACTTTGAATATACCGAAAAAGAGTACCCTTTATCTACACAAATCGAATCTTTGATCTGTATTTTTCTAGAAAAGCGAAGTGGGCGTATGTAATGTACGGGTACATTACATGGCAATATGATGGGTTAGATTACCCTGTACATGGGATTTTGAAATAAGCTCTATAAACAGCAGCATCAGCAAACGGTAACTTTATCCTTTGCCTACGGAAGTAGTTTGTAGTATATAAACAAAATAATACTTTTATTAAAGTTTATTATAAGCTTTGTTATGAACGAATAAGTTCAAAAGTAAATATGCAGTTAAAAATTATTATTAATTTTATCAAGTTCATAAATAAAAAGTTTACTTTAAGTAAGATTTGAACCTACGACCTGTGCTTTGCTAGCGCGCTAACCAACTGCGCTATCGAAATTCAAGCCCTAATCAATGTAAATTTTGTCTTTGTGTATGTATAACTGATGTAAGTTCTAAATATAATAATTTAATATTAGTCAAGTTGCTTTGGTATGTTTGCGATATTGCAGGCTCACATTCCATTAATATAAGTAATTTGATTGTAATATCATTATATTTATAATTTACATTAGTTCTACATACATAGACAAAATTTACATCGATTGAGGCTAGAATCTCGAGAGCACAGTTGGTTCGCGCGATGCTCTAGCAAAGTACAGATCGTAGGTTCAAATTAAATTAATAATTTTAATTTATTAAAGTTTGATTATAGCTGCATCATTGTAATATAATATAGGAAGTGTGGCTATTAAATAACAAGACTGACGCTGTAAAACATTTTATTTTGATTTGATAGCCACACCTCGTATTTTAGTAAATTTTTTCGTTTTTTGGTACAATTTAATCGCTCGAATCGATTTCTAGGTCTTCCGTTGATGATTCTGTAACGTTGATTACAAACTATGCAATATGATCTTGAAGGTTATCAGTTACTCACATCTTACCTTCAATGATCTTTACATAACATATAATGTTGCCAATTTTCAATCGTCACTTTTTCATAACCAAATTTTATTAATTACTCCATTCTTTCAACTTTAAAAGTCGTATTAATTTTAATATGATGTTTGACTTGTGCCCACACCATTACTATTGGGTTTAATTCACAGTGGTAACATCAAGTTTGTTCTTGTCATATAGATGTCTCACTTGTGCTACAATACCCAATAGGTCTCGCTTCAACATGTTATCTTCAATGGGCATTTCTTTCTTACCAATCTACAATTTGTTCTTTTCGCCACGCCATTGGTGGAACCTTCTCTACCTTCCTGCTGTGATAAGAAGCATTGTCTATAAAGATAATTGAATTTGGTGCTATATTTGGAATGAGTTGATTGATAAATCACTTCTGGTATGTGTCTGCATCCATTTCATTGTGCAAAAGTAAGTTCCGCACCAGTAATAAAACCATTATCGCCACCAGCATGAACTAAGGAAAATCAGAGTCCAAGACTACTTGGTGATATTAATCCTGTACTGAGCCCTTGAACGAATGCCTTACTGTGTGCCCCACGTTAATCCACGATTCATCGGTGTATATAATATATTTACCTAAAAAAGTGAACATTGTTAATGTTGCGAAATACGACATTATTTTATAAACATGTAATTAGGGATCGAATAAAAACACAAGTACCTTCTTCTCGGAGTTTTCTGGTGCATCTTAAGTATTTATGCCTTCATCTTATAATGTCATCACGTTCAACAAGGATAAGGATACTCTTGCGTCGCATCTTTTGAAACTCAAAACGCATATCTTTCAAGAGGTTAAATAGTGTACTACAGTTAAAATTTGGTAGATCACCATTACCAACAATGGAATGTTTTCAATGAAAAAACTGTGCACTTTATGTAGAATAATTGATTGTATATTCTGCTTATGTACATGAAGGCTGTGCACCTTTTCATTTCATGCGTTTTTTCGGCCTAGCTACTGCTCCGGTTTGGGCTTCCTTTTTGATAGCACACATACTGCGTTCTGTGCAACATAATGCTTCGCTGGCTTCTATAACAGCTACACTAACGTTAATTGTCGCCAAGAAATAATTAAGTACATTCATAATGAGGCATTTCGCCTTACGGCTGAAGTGTTTTCCACTATGTCGTTTTATGTTTCAGCTTCCTTCTCCGTATGATACAAAATAACCTCAATCATACAGTTATAGAAATTATTCATCATTACCTTGTAAGACGCGTGAATGAGAGGTAGGCGTTCTGAAAAGAACGATTTTTAATAAATAGAGTTAGCTTAATTCGATAAATATCCTAGAAGTAGCAAGCAATAAATTTGACAGTACACGGAGTTGATATTGATTTGTTATTTAATTACATTTTACGTTTGACAACATCGCTATGAAGAACAAGGATACCGTTATTTACAAATGACTAAAGATATTAAAAGAGAGAGTTACTCCCTAAGAACTCGTGCTGAATTTGGAGGTTTGGACAGACTAAAATATTATTTAACATTACTGAACTTACCTATCATTCCAATTACCATGTTATACGTAGAAAAAATACTAAATTGTACTTCATCCCAATTGAGGCGGTATCTTGTAAATAAGTAAACAACGACCATTTCTCCTGAAAACAATGTTTGGTTTAATAAAATCGACATACTCACATCCCACTGTTGGCATTATACAGGTTGTGCAAATAGTATTGCACCAAATGATATTATATAGAAACGGTTTGACTTTTAGATTTGACATTTGGTGGGGTTAAAACATACATAAATACCCATATTTTGATATGTGTTTCGTTTGTTTTGTGCGACTGGGGTTTGTCAGAGGCAGCCATCTTGAAATTTTTTTAATTGCAACCTAGGTTGAGTTTGGTGTCATTTGACAGGTAATTGATTTAAAAATACACTACGGGATATCATAAGCTTATTTATTCTAAAATAACGACAAAAATTAAAAAGCCAAATTAACTTTATAGAGGGAACATTTTGTGGACAAAGGGCTGTAAATAAATACAACTTACACAAAAATTTAATTTAAATTTAGCATTTCTGTGTTCTCTGCTGATTATTATCAATTTTAGCAATTTCTAATACTCTTTATCGCTTTTCTAATTCGAACTGATAGTAAATACTACAATACCATATTATCATAAGCTTGTTTTTCTCATGTAGAGTTGCATGTAAAATAAGGTTTGGTTTCTGTGGAAATAAGTATGTTTATACCGTTTGTCAAAAATTTTTAATACAACTGTCAAGTTAAGATAGGCAAACGAAAATGAATTTGTCCGAGATTGAATTATTAATAATTGTTGGATTCGGTGATCGCAAAAGGACCCATTCTGAAGCTTATGATATACCTTGCTGTACTTCTAAATAAATTACCTGCCAAATGACACCAAACTCAACCTAGGTTGCCATTTAAAAAATTTCAAGTTGGCTGCCTCTGACAAACACCAGTCGCACAAAACAAATGAAACTCATATCAAAATATGGGTATTTATGTATTATTTAACCCCACCAAAGGTCAAAACTAAATGTCTAACCGTTTCTACAAAATCCCATTTGGTGCGATAATATTTGCACACCCTGTATAATGGAAATATGAATTGACACAATAAGTTAGTTAATAGCAATAACATTCGTATACAGGGTGTCCTGTGTATCAATGTACTTATGATGATTCTTTAACTAATTTGCAACAAAAGCATATAACCTTGGATCCAATTTATTTCAGGAGTAAACTCATAGAAAATGTTGATATATAATTGTAAATGGGGATAAAGTGGTGTGTTAAAGAAATTATGTCATCCACAAAGTTAAATTAACATCCTTCAAACTTAAAAGTTTTATATTAAAATGAAGCACACAATTACAATTTCTTTAAGTGTTTTACTAGAAAAATTAACAGATGTAAAACTTTTAAATTTGAAGGATGTTAATTTAACCTTGTGAATGACAATATAATTTCTTTAACATTCCATTTAACGGAAATTTTATCCCCTTGACAGTGATATATAAATATTTTTATGAGTTTACCCTTGAAGAAGTTATTTACGCCAACATGTAAACATGCCTCTAAAATTGAAAAAAATCTAAAAAATCGAATATCTTCAAATCGGTTGGAACCGGCTATATGAGCTTTTTTGTTGGAAATTAGTTAAAAAATCATCCCTTAAAAAAAATATATTGATATATAGGGCAACCTTTATAATCTACAGATAAATTACATTAAAAATGCCATTCTGCGCAAAATTCCACTTTAGTTACCAAACTAAAGCTAATCACCTCTTGAAATCAAGGTTTTTAAATGTTAAGTGTATTACCATTACGTTAATTAAGTATATCAAGTATGTTTTTGTTCTTATTATCATTTACTAGCTCTGTCATAAATGTACCATAAATAATGTGCATTTGAGCAAACATATTTACCCCAAATAATTATAAATGACCAAATATAAAAAAAATTAGGATGTTACTTCTAATTTAATTTTTGTTGTATACAAATTGTACTAAGTATTTTACCCTACTTAATCTTGGGAAATCAGCGCAATGAAACTCTACAAGTATTTTAGGTGACATTAAAGGTAGACTAGATTTAAATTATGAGAGCAATAAATCAATAAAATTAATTAAAAAATACAATCGTGTTTCTCCGAATTTAAAAAATTGTATATTAACATGACCTAAATTTTAGAACCTCAACATACAGGATGAAGGGCTATAAACTTAAATCAATTAAATTACATATTCATCTTTATTTATTTTAAAAGTAATTTTACAGTACATTTAAGACTTCCATATACTTTTTTTATGAATTAAATTTCTACCATTCTCAAACAAGACTTGCACATATGAATATGTTCACTGACCTAAATTTGCTATCAAAAGTTACACCTAAATCAATAACCTGATTGTAACGGGCTTAAACTACTCTCACACATATACGGATGTATGATTTGATTATTTCTTTTATACTACTTCTATGTTGTATTTTACAACATTAAGATGTAGACTATTTCCAGCAGACCAACTTTGAATAGCTTCAATTTGCAATTGCAACTGATTGCAGTTACCAATAGTCTGAACAAAACAAACAAAAATTTAAGTCATCTGCAAATAATTTCTCAGTTGATAGGTTAGATGTTAAGTCATTAACAAGTAGAGGACAAAGTAGGAGACCCAGGGTAGAACCCTGTGGAACACTAAAAGAAGTAACGACATTTTTGGAACGATGATGTTTAAATAATGCATAACGTACTAGTGGATAAAGTATTAAACTAAATGTGATCCCAAATACTTTCACAAAATTTGAGAGGGTACAAATGGGTCGATAATTAGTATTTAAACCTCCACTCGTCTTATTGCTAGGTTTATTTAACACAGTTAATGTTTGACACTCAGATACAATCAGTATTCTCAAACACTGATGAATAAAAGTTATTTTTAAAAACTTCCTGTACTTTTATGATATATACAGATTCCTATAAAAATTCTAACTGTAACTTTTTGCCTCCACTCTGCCACCGTGTAATACACGAGGTATACACAGTTTGGTTTGCACATTGTGTCTTGTTATAATGAAATCTACCAGTTGTTTAGATGTTTAACTTCAATTATATTGAATAAAAAGACTGTGATAATTACTAATCCAAGGCAAATATAGAAAGTTAAATGCCTTCAATAATGATAATAGGTAATTTTAACATCTTTTGTAAAAAAGAAGCGTTCATTTATTTACTACAGTGCATGAAAATGAGTTAAGTATGTGGCATGTAATGCAATTGCTCAGAGCTATTTCAGGAAAATTGCCGAAGGACACAGGTAAACAGTAATTTTATAATGAGGTGGTATAAATGGTATAAAATTTAATATGTATAAATCAATGTTTTAAAGCGTTCTCTATACAAATCGTTAAAATAACTAGAGACATACCACTCATTAAAAAATAATGCCGTTGGCTCAGTAGGTAGATTAAATTAGGCCTGGTTTATACTTTTGGATTTGCTTAATTACCAACAAATTTCTGCTTAGATATTTTCACCTTACATCAATATACATAGGTAACAATAATAAAAATTATCTCGGACGCCAGGTTATTTTTTTTTATGCACGGAGTAACTAAACCGAGGATACAACAAAGCATTCACCAAAAATGACAAAATAAAAGATATACAAATTATGTTTATTAAGCACTTAAATTTTGGGATTATATAAAATAAATCTTAAAACTAATGTTAATAGCCTTATCCTAATAAATCATTGGGGTTATAAGTACCTGTTACAAAATTTTGTACAACTTCTTGAGAACCTCTGATTATTATAAGGAATGCGGAAATGTAAACCAAAGATGATGTAATCTTCGTATCAATGTTACGCAATATATCGTATTTTCAATGTTTTACGTTGTAAAGTATACCAAAGTTGAAATTACTTCTTACAAATTTATATTCCTTGAAATTTGAATAATCCAAAATTTATTGCACTCTTGAAGGTTCAACTAAATTTAGATTTAGATTTAGATTTGCATTAAATGCCATAAAATGGAAGTGTACATAAAAAAGTGTACGTGGAATTAAAAATTAAAAGTTAAAAGTAAAAGTAGAAGTGTAATTAAAAGTGCCTGCAAAAAGCAAATGTTTCAGATTTTTAATATAATACGAGTTAAAGGTGTCTTACCATCAAATCAATGGCACTTTACACAAAATTTAAGTGGAAACCAAAAATTGCTTCTTGTTTAAAACAGCGTACATCAAGCAATGCTAAAAAGGACGCTCAAGATATCAAGTGATGTAGCTATGCGCGAGAAATATGTGCAGAGAATACTTTTACGAAATGGAAGTATAAACCTTTAAGAAAATATGCAACTTAAGTTACACCAAAATGCAAATTAAGTTGCCTAACACAACTTATAACTAATTAATAACCAAAAACTCTTTTTTCTATATTTTACAACTAAATGAACGAAGAACGTAAAAGATTCGTTACAATTTCAGTGTTTTTAGGTTTTTGGGTTAAGATAAAAATTATTTAAACTTGATTTAAAATATATAAGACATAATGTTAATATTATTAAATAAGTATGTTTTCGTCCATAAAGAATAATTCACAATTCAGAAAATTAATCGAGATATTAATATCTCAATACAGATGTTTGCGAGGTAACGAGGTATGTGATAGATTTCCAAATACTAATTAGTTCATTGTAAATTATTCGTTGGAGTGATCACGTTTAATTTTTACCTAGTTGAGTTCAATTTGATATGCCAAGGCGTCCAGGGAAAATCGATTCTACTTTAGAAACAAGGGGGATGATAATTGGATTATGCGAGCTTGGAGTTCCCATTGCCCAAATAGCGGAACGAGTTGATTTATCGGTAAGTCAATTTCAATAAACACAGTGTGGTTAAAAGTAACCATTGGAGGGATTTGAATCAGATTGGTTTTAAACCAAAGTTGTTCATTTCTACGTTGTTTAATTGTAACAAACACTTTTTTGATATTAATCCTTTGAGCCCGGAATTATTTTTTACTTAAAAATATACGAGATTTATATTAGTTTAGTGCCCTTGTAACATCTTAATTACATTTTCATAATTTTTTTGGTATTTGGTTTTCTGATTTAAGTTTAGGAGGGTGTCTTTACAGTGGAACCACTGGGACGCAAGGAACATTTATGAAATCATATGCAGAATAATTTCTTATAAAATTGTAAAAGAACAGTACCTGGTACAAGCTGCATCTTGATTTAGGTGGTTCAGCCTTAGTGATACAAAAGGGTTTCCGTGGACTGGAATGTGTGCGCAATAATCAAACCGTGTGCTCAATATCAATCAAACCCAGTATAACAATAAGTTGGAAAAATTTTAGACTTAGAGCTTCACACTTACTTCTTTTCCTGAATAAAATGAAAGCATTGACCAAAGATACTTCAATAAAATACTTCGTTGTACCTGTTTACAATTCCCGGCACGTCACTTCTTCAGAAGTTCCATCCTTTCGTTTTCGTTTAATTGTTTCTGGTTTGGATGGATCAAAAAAAGAACGGCTCTATTATCCATTCGTTTTAGACAGACTAAACCATCAATGCTCACACGACAATCGACTCTCCTCTTTTAGGCGTTTACCATTCGCCAAATCAGTTGGAAAATCTTTTCTTCCCTTCCCTATGGTGTCACATCCATATATTATTTCAGATTGTAGTTTCTTTTCTAGTTACAGAATTAAAACAGCTCTCGTTACCACTCGGTATGCTTCCTTTCCTTTGAAGCAAAAACGTTGGTGGTTAGCTACCATAAAATAGACCTAAAAGGAAACCGTTGAATGTAAGAGGGCTAACAACGCAAGACGTAATGTAACTGTACCTGAGATTTTGTCGGATTTAAGCGTGATTCATGTGTGTATCAACCCGGAGTCTCCGATTTACGATATAACCATAACTTATAAAATTACTTTGTAGTAGGTAAACCACTAAATTGAATAATTTTAGGTGAAGCAGAATACGAGTTAAAAAATGTGCTTCAAACCTTGTACCTTGTAAAAGTGAACAGGAAATGTTAATAAAATTCTTCTACAGTCGGTGAAATTCTATTTTCTGGTTACTTTTAGTTGCGCCGCGAAATATGAAAAAAGTATTTTTAAATTAAAAGAAATGTAAACAAAATGAAGTTAGCTATCATCTTAATATTGCAATAATTTAAACATAATAAATCAAACTTGACGTCACATGTAAAGTGTGTTGCCTATCTATTATTGTAAAATTGTAATAAATAAAACTTGAAGTAAGACGTAAAGTGTGTTGCCTATCTTTAAATCTTAAAATAGTTGTCATAATACACACGATTACCTTATCCGATTAATGTTCTTGTTAGATTTTGTACTATCCTAAAGTTTTTTCCGTTACATCGCCTATTTTGTCTGCATAAATTTGAAATGCACATGTGTGTCCAAATTAGTCTGCTCTAATTCAGGCTTCATATCCTCTCTTTATGGGCTTGTAATGCATATACTGTTTCAAAAAACTGCGACCCTCGAAACGAGTCATTGATTCAAGTATTGCTTGGTTTTGGCTGGGATCCAAGTATTTTAGTTTATCAAAATTTGGCGAGTCTCTCCCTGGTTGTAGCAAATTGTCATTCAGATGGGCATGACTTAGTAACCATGGAAATCTGTTTCTGGGCATTACTGAAGCCATAAAATAATGTATCAATTCGTAGCGGAGACCAATAGTCTCGATAACTAGTTTTACTTCTTTCACATTTTTAGCTGTAAATGCATTTAAATTGCCATATTTTCAAAACATTGTTTTCGTGCATAAAACAACTAATATTGTTTATTGCTCGCGTACCACCTGCACATACAGACAGATCTAACATACCAGCAATGAAAATATAACCAAAAAAGTAATATTTGTGGTAGAGACGACCCCCGCGCCTACGTCACATATCGTGTCCCCGCTGTAAAACCACTAGACGCTTGAACACAAATTTAATTTTAAGTGTTCTCGCCGTGCGACCACTAGGAAACAAAGGGTTAAGGAAGTTTCTGCACGCGAATGAAATAAGTGCTCGTTTTTCAGGTTTACCGCACCATAACTTGAAAGCTAAAGAAAAGCAAAACCACCAGATCAAATCGCATCAAATTTTATTGTAAATTGTTGTTCTAAATTTGTTTTTTGTAAATGTTAGATAGACAAATTTTGTAACACAATGTATTTGTCAGAATGGAAGGTCGCACGAGCATTTGATTTTCATAACTGTGTTCGGTGTGAAATAAGTAATATAATGAGAATTGTTTGAAATTCATTCTGTTACGTTTTGTAAACCGTACTTGAATTTGTATGGGAAATTCAGCAAACTTATGTCTAGTATGATGTGCAGAAAAAGATGCGATGTTCACAATTGTAATTTATATAATATAATTATTCTCGTTATACAGGGTGATTCATTAAAGGTGGCGACCGGCCGTATCTTGAAAACCGAATGCCCTAGAATTTGGGGCAAAAATTCTTATAACAAAATCGCCCCTAAAAGAATGATCAAAAATGTTTTTGAGTCAATAGGTTTCCACTAGGTGGCGCAATCTATCACTTACAAAATATAATTGCATTTTTTACAAAATATTCCCTAATTTAGGTTGGTAAAAAATATCAATTTTAGAAGCTACTGTCCTTATTCTACAACCCTTGTTGAAGTCATTTTTCTGTACCACCTATTCTGAAGTGGTCGGGAAGTGTTCTTTCGTTAACATAAAAAATACTGTAACTTTCATATGCCATATGCCATTAAAGGGAGATTCCAGAAACAAATATCAACACTTGTAATTTTTCAATAGGCAACTAAAGGGTATGTAACACCTAGCTCTAGTTATGCTTTTTTCTAAAAAATTTCAAATAAAATGCTGTAACTCTAACCAGCTTACAAAAAGGCAAATAAGACGACTTATTAACCTGTCAAAACCGCGAACTGATATCTCTTCTCATTCCAAAGATATATGGAGAAATCGTGTCGCTAAAATTGTTTTGAGAATAAAATAACAAGTAAAAACGCATCACAAAAATATTTATTAACATAAATAATGAAACAAAACTAAGGGAGTTACTCATAACAGAAATTTACAAATAGCACATACTACCTAATTATTTTAAATACTCAAAATGCTTGCCATCATTTGCTATAAACAATTTCACACAGTTAAAATCTAATCCTAAATCTCTTAAAAGCTGTTTAATAATTTTATGCGATGTTAAATAGTTGGTAGATCAGGTAGATGTTTCAAAAGTGATCAAGTTGTCATTGGAAATGACACTATTGTTTTTTTATTGTTTACTTTTAAGTTTTTATTGCTGTCAAATTGATTTCGAATGTTTGCAAACTAACTCTTTTATAATGCCGTATTATTCAGACGAAGATGCGTATGGTATGCTTAGTGTGTATTATCAAACACAATCAAAACGAAGTAATTGCCGAAAGGGAATATCATGTACGATATCTTGAAAGACGGCGTCATTCTCGGAATGTATTCAAAAGATTGGCACAAAGATTGTGAGAAACCGGCAATGTTCAACCTGTCGCATCAAAAAATAGGATGCGTAGAAGTCGCAGTGAAGAAAATGTTACTAACACATTGGCGTATGTGAAAGCTGAATCCCATTTAAATATTCGGGAAATTGCAAGAGGTCTAGGATTGAATTATTCTTTGGTGCAAAGAGTAGTAAAGGATTATAAAATGCATCCATATCATGTTATTTTACACCAGGAGTTAAAAGAAACAGATTTTGATAGACGACTGGACCATTGCAAAACGGGTTAAAAGAAATGTTGAACGATGATCCAGAGGTTCTATCTAAAATATTATGGACGGATCAGGCTACGTTTTCCAGAAATGGTAAATTCAATTTGCACAATTGGTTGGTCAGAAGCCAACCCTCACTGGCAAACCAAAATCGTTGGAGTCTAACCGTTTAATATTATTTTAAATGGATAGATTATCGGACCTTTTTTCTTTGACGGAATATTAACAGGAGAAAGGTAGTTAGAATTTTTAATGAATGATTTACCAATTCTCCTGGAAGATTAGACATGTGGTACCAACAAGATGATTGCCCAGCGCATTTTGCAGCAAATGGTCGAGTTTATTTAGATACTGTATTTTCAGATAAGTGGATTGACGTGGGAGTATTTTTCAATGGCCGGCAAGATCAGCAGACCTTACGGTTTTACATTTTTACTTATGGGGAAGAATCAAAGATTTAGTTCTTAAATTCCGTCCAACTACACGTGAGGATATGAAAGATAGGATTCGGGAAGCAGTTCAAAGTATTTCCCTTGCTGAAATTATTGCGGCCAGAGATAATTCCACTACAGAAAGGCTGAATTTGTGCAGAGCAAATGATGGCAAGCATTTCGAGTATTTCAAATGATTATGTAGTAGGTGCGTTTAGTAAATTTCTCAGTTTTGTTTCATTATTTATGTTAGATATTTTTGTAATACGTTTTGACTTGTTATTTTATTCCCAAAACATTTTTAGCGACATAATTTCTCTTACAACTTACAGGGTAAGCCAACAATCATCAACACTCATTAAAAAATTCCATTATCTTTGGAATAACAAGAAATATCAGTTCGCGGTTTTGACAGGTCAATAGGTCATCTTATTTACCTTTTGGTAAGCTGGTTAGGGTTGTAGAATTTTATTTGCAATTTCTCAGAAAAAATTATAAATAGAGCTAGGTGTTACATACCGCACTGTAGTTGCCTATTGAAAAATTAAAAGTGTTGTTATTTGTTTCTGGAATCTACCTTTAATACTCTTTGAAAGGAGTCTACGTTTGTGAAAATCAACTCAGGCATATGAAAGTTACAGTCTTTTTTATGTCAACGAAAGAACACTTCCCCCATCTCTTCATAATAGGTGATACAAAAAAATGACTTCAGCAAGAGTTTTAGAATGACAGTAGTTTCTAAAATTGATATTCCTAAACTAGGGAATGTTTTGTAAAAAATGCAATTATATTTTGTAAGTGATAGATCGCGACACCTAGGGGAAAACTATGGACTCAAAAGCATTTTTAATCGTTTTTTTAGGGCCGATTTCGTTATAAGAGTTTTTTCCCCAAATTCTAGGACATACGGTTTTCGAAATACGGCCAGTCGCCACCCTTAAGGATTCACTCAGTATAATCAACAGTATGGTACACGTAAACTTTCATCTACCTAAGCAACCTTGCTAAGGTTTAATTTTACCTATATTTGAGTATTTCTTTATTTTTCGAAGGCGTAACAAGGCAAGCGGCGAATCCGTAGAGAAGAAGACGGCGCGGAAGACAATCGCTTATTAAAAACAAAAAAACGAATTTTAAATGAACGTAACGTCAATGCTGTTAGACAATTTTGCCAACAACGGCCGTTTTGCATGTCTACTATTGTTAGGGACGAATTAGTGCAGTACCAGGACAGTAAGGAGAACAATGCATACTATTGGCATACATTGTCGAGTTCCCGCAAGGAAAAGATTAACTAAAGGAAATGCGCGTCGTCGACTTGAATTTTGCCGTGAAAATTTAGGGCGAAATTGGGAGGTAGTGACGAAAAAACCTTTTATTCTTCAGAGGATTTTAGAAAAACGTTGTGGACGAAAAACAACACCCGATACAATCTTGAAAATATCCAAGCAATAAAGCGTAGCGGCCGAGTAAGTAGTGCATATTGGGGTTGGATGAGCAGAGCAGGTCCAGGAGAATTAATTCGAGTTAATAGACTTTTGACTTTCGAACAATATGTGGAAATTCTAGAGGATGTGAAGTTATGATCCGTTCGGGCACTGTATCCAGATGACCCAATTTAATTAGTGCAAGATAATTTTCCTATTCATCAAGCCAGAATAGTTCGCGAATGGTTCGTACAGCATCCGGAAGTGAATGTGTTAGCATGGCCAGCAAGATCTCCTGATCTCTATCCCATTAAAAATGTATGGGCCGCTGCAGTACGCCAATGAAATGCAGACGCAAATATCCGCACTCAAGACGCACTGCATGCGAATATTATGCAAACCTGGAAAGTTTTCCGTGGATTTGATGCATGCCCGAATGCAGGATTACACAGAATCCCACGGGTATTACACCAAATACTAATCATAATAAAACTTAGGTAATTTATTAACTGCTTCCTCGTTCATTGGTGTTATTTAACGTTATTATTATTATGATTATTATTATTATTATTATTATTGTTCTTAGTTAATTATTGTTGTTTATGAATTATTGTTATTCGTTAATTATCGTTGGTCGTTAAATATTAGTGTTTCTATTAATAAATTCCGTCCTCAACAGCAACCAGGTAAGATTGAGCTATCATGTAGTTCATAAGATTAATAAGAAACTGGATTAAAGCAGATGTCCACCCGTAAGAGTATATCGTTTGCTGATTCAGATATGCACAGATTGGTCGATTTATTGCAAAAATATTAATCTACTCTAGAATCAAAAAACACTGACGCAGTTAGATGGAAACAGAAAGTAACAAATGTATGTGATTATTGTTAAATATAATTTTATTTTCACTTGTTTATTTCATTTGCATTAAACAGGGAGCTATTTGGGACACAATTCGTGAAGAGTTTAATTGTTGCATTACTGACAAAAAAGTACAGATCAGCTACGAACAAAGTTCGCCAATTTAAAAAAAAGACATAGGGTGATATACGATTGTATAAAAAATTGTCCTTAACCACCATACCAATTCTGTTAGTTTAGGGTATGAAACTCCGTTTTTGTAAGTACAAAAAATTGCACTTTGGTACAAATTTATACAGTTAAAGTTTGAGAGGTTAATGAATAATCGTCTTTTGGACAGTATTAAAACTATAAATTAATTTGTTTCTTCACACACCATATAAATGCTGTTTTATTTGTGTATAAGGCTTCTCAGTTTGCTATTCTTGTAAGTGCAGAAAATTATAATTTAGTCAAGATGTTTTATCACATTTATAATTTTGGCGGTTTGGTTGTTGAATTAAATCGTTACTTTATGGAAAGTGTTTTACCATCGCAAATACCTCACGTGGTTGATTTCATATAGTATTACTCGCAAACTAATTAAATTAAACTAAAAATTTTCTTGAAACAAATCAATACTGCTTATCTTCTAATTTTAAAACTAGCATTAAAGCTATTCGAATGTTCGTAAATATATAATAATGGTGTAAATAAATGTTTTAAAGCGTGCTCAATACAAATCGTTAAAATAACTAGAGACACACTCAATAGAAGATAATGCCGTTGACTAAGTAGCCTTATCCTACTAAGTCATTGGGGCATAAACACCTGTTATAAAATTTTTGTACAACTTCTTGAGAACCTCTGTTATCATAAGTAATGCGGAAACGTAAACCATAGATGATGTAATCTTCGTACCAGTGTTGCGAAATATGTCGTATTTTCAATGTTTTACGTTGTAAACCATACCAAAGTTGAATTTACTTCTTACAAATTTATATTAATTGAAATTTGAATAATTCAGAATTTAATGCATTCTCTTGAAGGTTCAAATGAAAAGGTGTGATCTAAATTTAGATCTGAATTAATTGCAAAAAGTAATCATAAAATAAAAGTATCCAAAAGTAGTAAAAGTATAAGTATAAGTGTAATTAGAAGTGTAAGTAGAGGTGCCTGCAAAAAGCAAATGTTTCAGATTTTAATATAATACGAGTTAAAGGTGTCTTACCATTAAATCAATGGCACTTTACACAAAATTTAGGTGGAAACCAAAAATAACTTCTTACTTAAAACAATGTACATCAAGCAATGCTAAAAAGGACCCTCACGGTATCAGGTGATGTAGTGATGCGCGCGAAATATGTGCAGGAAATAATTCCACGATATGGAAGTATAAAACCTTAAAAAAATATGGAACTTAAGTTACACCAATGCAAATTAAGTTGCCTACCACATACTTATAAATCACTAATAATCAAAAACCCTTTTTTTTTATTTACAACTAAATGAACGAAGAACGTAAAAGTTTCGTTACAAATAAGAAGCGTTTATATATGCTTGTAATTATGCCCTTTTGTAGTTACGTCAACTAGGTGAGAAAGAACGTATGACATACATATTTTTGCAAGTTATCAAACCAATGTTTTTTGTCACCGCTCGCGCTGCTTGGAATATACTAAACAAAGATAAACAAAGATGACGGCATTACAAATGAGTATAATTCTGACTATAAACCGGTTTTCAGAACTTATACAAAGGCGGGTTAAGTCTTTCATTTGTTACTCATTTGTAAATGTTAATTTATCAAGTCACCCTATTGCCGTTGAAAGTCAATCTTAACAAGCTAGCTACTAGTTAAAAATTTGCAGGTTAGAGATGAAAGTTGTTGATTTTTTACAATTTAGAGACTATCGTACCTTGCTCACATTGTATTAGCAAAATAATACACAGCAAAATAGACAATAAGCGCCGTTGTCAGATTAATTCAAAGGTACCGAGACATTTTTCCAAGTTAACTGTTGTCAGTGTTACAAATTAGTAGCATTATTTACATTAGAAAATTGTGTTCTATTTGCATCATAAATGAGTAACAAATAAATTATATAAAAATACACGCAAGGTAACGGGTTTTACTGGCTCCAGAAGGTAATATCCTTCTGTCCGCCAGTAAAACCCTTTTTACCTTGCTAGTAATGTTATATACTGTTTCTCACGCCCGGTTAGAAAAGTAGGCATTTCTCACTTCATTTGAGGTTTGAAAGTATCATTTTGAACACCTAGGTGTGTAATGGAATTGATATTTGTCTTATGCTGACAAGTGTACCAACAATGATGTAATAAGACAGGTGTAGCAATCCCAAAGATGCGCAGTAGTCATTTTTATACAAAAAGCAACATGGTAACATGTCTAAATCATAACCTAATATAACCTTAGCATACCAAAATATTACAACTCACTAATCGATATAGAAATTGTTTTTTTTTCCTCAATTTATTAAAAATTGGATATTTTTATTGGTTTATGGTTATTATAAGTTTGTATTATATATTATAAATTGTTTAATTTTGTTTGCATTTTTCATCACAGAGTGTGACTAATTCTGCATTTAAATATGGCGCTACATTCTTGATAAAAATGTTATTGCCTGCCTATTCTTCGGTCGGACATTATGCGCAATGCTGCACCTAGTCTATTTACATCATGGTGACAACTAATAAATGACAATTCTGACCCACATTTCGTTTGTACCAAGAATGAGATTAGATGTATTTTCAGGGAAATTTATGGAAGGTAAGATTGAATTAAAGATTAACTGAATATTTGACAACTAATTTTATTGTTTTAGATCGCTGGCTTGTACATAGTTTTAGAAACAAATAATAATTGACAATTTGTACAATTTTAGAATGTAATTCCAGTTTTTAAATTATTAAGGGGTATGTAAGCTTCAGAATTTAATTCGTTAATTGGGTTTAAATATGTAGAACTTTCTTGAGGAGGCGCATCGAATATCTCTAAAGAAATTGTGGATGTCGATACCAAAGATGGGCCTGGTTCTGATGACTGTACCATTTTGCTATTTTTCTTTTCCCCTCTATGGAGTCCTCAACATACCCCTCGGCCACATTTGACGATCTCCAGCCCCCCGTGACGCTTCAGATCTAAATATCACCACCGCGCAAAGCAAGTGCAGTAGCGGACGTTCTAGGGAAGCAATGCCCGGTATAAAGATGAGGATTTTCCAATTTAAAAAAATTCCGCAATTTCTTTAGGCATTGTACCGAAGGTGTTGTTTCCAATTGGCTGCTTTGTTACCTTGCCATTTCGTATGCTTAAAAGTAAACGTTGCTCTGAAGGCCGCCTTTTAAGAGTGCAAATTCAGTTCGGTTCAATGATAACGAACTTCCTAGCAACTCCAATTTTTGAGCCGGGGATGTAGACAACAACAATGTCATCCTTTACCTTCAAATCCTGGATACTCATTTTTGTAAGCTCATCACCTCTACAAGCCCCCGCAACGCCCATAATTAAAGCAGCCTATAAATTTATACATGAATCACTAGATTAAAAACTGGCTATATGTACTTACTTTTATGGCAATAAGTGCTGTATCTGATGCTTCTTTCAAAAATGTATTGACTTGGGATATATCTAATAACAACGATTTTTTGGGTTTACAGCCAACATTTTGACGTTTTAAAAACGCCACTAATTTTACAAATTTCGATATATCCATGTTATCTTTTAGTTTTATGGTACTTTTAAGCATCGAATAAAATGACCAAAGTGTGGATGATTTATATGTTAACGATTTTTGTTCAAAGTACGCTAATAAAATATTTTCACTTACCTTGGTCACATTTTTCTCATTACACCATGTTTTGAAATTGGTGTATGCTTTATTGTACCTGTCTTTTGAGGTCTCGGGTAGTAAATTTTCAACCGTGGGCACAGCAGCCGCTCGGAGTTCAGGAGGCGTACAGGATATTACTTCATCTGACATTTTAAACTGCCAACCTGTTTTGATACAAAAAAAATCACACTCAGTCTGCTACACAATTTACACACTTGATAAAGCTTGAATTTTAAAGATTTTTATTTTTCTAAATACATCCAACAATATAATTCACCTATTATGTATGTATGTATTCTGTATGTGGTAGTCATTTCTTAAGTTAGAAACGTAGAAGTTGGTATTTAGGCTTCTGAAAAACTTCCAAAATGTATTTAGTTCTAGTACAAGGAGAAAACAGATTATCCAATACTTACTCAACAAGACTGATCACTGATTTGTACCAAATTTGTTAGAATGCCTTACTCTAATGATATATTTAATTTTCATATGTATCTACTTCGGCAATAATAGTGTGTTACATACCGAGGCGGAAAGTGTTCCATTCCTGTCGAGAGGCGAAGCCTCGAGGTGGACTTGTTCTAGAGACAGGGAAATGGTACTTTTGGCGAGGTTTGTACACGATTTGATTCACAATTAAAGAAAAAGCAACATTATACAGTTCAAATTAAAAAAAATTGGAACACATCCATCACGGCTTCTCGTTTAATATTGAAGGTCGCGACAATGCGACTTTTAATCTTTACTTTTACTATTTTTCTATTGGTTTTGTCGTTACTTGTTATCTATAATTCACTTATCAAATATGCTTATTAAAGAAAACGTGTTGTTTGTTTCCACCTATTGCTTGCGTTCACTCACCATCTACGCACGTGTGAAAAAATGGTTGCATACTCTTGACCCTTTATTAAAATTGGCAAGTTGTCAATTTGACATTGATAGTTTAAATCGATAGTAGCTCCCCCACAGGTTAAGTGGTCTATTACTGACCGCTTCATCTCATTACTGTCTCCTTTCCTTGATATTACTGACCGCTTAAAGTAAACCCGTAGAACCATTCACGTTTCAACCTTTAAAGGGTTAGAAAAGCGGTATGTTACAAACTAATTGTGAATAAAAATTGTTTATGTAATTAATACCACCTGTAATCACTCACGGGATAAGTAAATACGAGGGTTAGAATTTTAATAGTGACTACTGTTTGTTTCCAAGGGACACAAAATGGATAAATGTTTGAAAGTGTTACTGCTCTTCAAGACAGTCACCAGTATTGCATATACATAACTCGTTTTAACAATCTAGAAATCGTAGGATACCTTTAGCAACGCATATTGTGTTAACAGTGTCAACGGAGCAGCTTCTGTCTAAAGAATCCCTGGTACATTTCTGAAGCGAATACCACAAACTGGTTCCCTTAACTCAGTAATTAAATCGAAGTCACAAGGATTAAAAGCTCGGGAAGTACGGTGAATGGTATAACGCTCTCTAGCTAGATTGATCTTAACGACCAGTCACAGCTTAGGCTATATGTATTCATCGTCGTTGGATTTTACCTACCTTGCCACCGTTTAGTAAGGCGATGCAGATTCTCCACAAGCCTCCCGAAAACCTTGAAGTCACTGTCGTACTTAACTCTATGGCCTCTGGCACAATAAATTTTCGTCCAGGTCCATTGATCCCGTTTCGGAGACATCGTAATAACACTAGTAGTAGTAGGTAAGAAAGAGTCCATTTCCGTAAGGTACTACTTATTTAACATGTGTCGAATAAGCGATATCATTTGATTATGTTGCGTAACGTCGCAATGAATTAAAATTGCACCTGTCGTATTTGAAAAACCTAAAGTGTATTATCTAAACATTAGCTGCATTATATTAACATGTAGATAATTACGAGTTTGTCAGTTTTATTACAATTTCTATAATTGCAATATAATACATAGTGTTGGCAGTTTCAACATCGCACTTTTCTTAGGCAAGAACACTTCGTCAAATTAACATGCGTATATACTACCGTGGATAGTACTCTACAAATTTTATAAACAATGCCATGGCCAATTAAATTAATGGTAATAGATGTGGGGGGGGGGGGGGATTACTTTAATTGGCATTTTTTTGTTATTCATGATGGTGAAGTTATTAATTATTATAAGTCAATAATTTTTATGTTCATTATAAGTTTGCAGCTATTTCTCTTACTTATTATAACTATGATATACAATTAGTTGCATTAATTCACCTATATTTTAACAATTGCCTTGACTGATGTTATTTTCACTTAAAGAAAATTATTCTTTACAAATTTCATTTAAGCATGCACTGAGATTGAATTCGATCTATTTTGTATTTGTACATGCTTTCATCTTTAAGAAACATTTTTTCCTTTTTTGCCATTTTTGTAGTGTGTGCAAGACATTTTGTTTTAGTATGAGATGTACTACAAATTAAGCGATCACACTATTCCACATAGTGTTCGTACTCTTGCATTGCGTTTCATAACGTGTTAAGCAGAAGCCGCATTATCGGAACCAGTGCGTAGTTTTTTTTTATTCATAAATTTAGCTTTTTTTGATTTCCTTATTTAAAAACAAATTTTATCATATATATATATATATATATATATATATAATATATATAATATATATATATATATATATATATATATATATATATATATATATATATATGTAGGACAGTATAGTCATTAAAACAGTGTTTATTTGGGACTTTGGTTTTAAGTTACATTAAATTATCTCGATAATTAGTTCCCAAATTTAAATATGGATTTCACGTCTTAATATTAAATTATTATAACTTATAATAATGTTATTATTGGAATCCATTGACAGCTATTTCGTACCATTGCTTTTGATATACATTAAATTCCGTGATAAGCGTGCTATTATTATTATATTATTACGTCCATAAAAAATTTCTACCTCTTTCTTATATTTTCCGTAAACTAATAATGTTAGTAGATGTAATAGAAATAATACGTAATACAGTTAACTGTTAAAATTTGTTAATTTAAATTATATTCAGTAATACTAATATTACAATTATCATCCATTATTGCTTATTGCTTTCATCTACTGTATTTTGCAGTATTCAGATCCTTTCCAACCCTCAGCGGGCGTTCCGCAAGGTTCTGTCTTAGCCCCCATCCTTTACACCATCTTCGCTTCAGACATCCCTCAAGTCACCCAACCCGGAGTAGTCGTAGCGCAGTTTGCAGATGACACCGCCTTCTGGTCGGTTAATCGGAACAGCGAAACGGCCTCCAACCGCATTTCCAAAACCCTTCAGAACTTTTCCAACTGGGCCAACCGATGGAGAGTCTCTATTAACCCCTCCAAAACCCAAGCCATCCTTTTCCACCACCCTAACTACGTCGAAGATAAATTCCCAAACCTATCCTCCAGAAATGTCTGATCACCATAAACCAAGAGAGAATCCCCTTCAAGACCAAATTACATATCTAGGCATCCTATTCACGAGAACACCAATTGGCTCTGATGTCATGAAAACACTAAACAGAATTAGAAACCGTGCAAACCTACTGGCCCTCCGGGTCGAATCAGAGGTTGCCACCCCAAACACTCCAACACATACAAAACCTACATCCGCCCTGTTATGGATTTCCGAGCTCCAATTTACACAAACATAAACCCTAACCACCTTTCCGATATAGCATCCTGTGAACGCCGGATCTTTAGACGTATACACGGGCTACCCTTCAGGTACCCCAGCGACCTCACAACACAACACGCAAACATACCATCAATCACACACAGAATCCAAACACTCCAGAAAACTTTACACAAAAAGAATTTTCGGCGACACCATCCCAACCAAGGAAATACTCACAACTTCCTACACCTACCAACCTCCCAAATTCGCAAAACCCAAGCGCAAATTTAAACACCCTCCCGCGATCCTAACCCAATTATTGGACGACATCCCAGAGGAGATAGAAGAGGCCCTCGACAATACCCCATATGCACTCCGCATCCCCCGTCAATTGATAACGACCACGCAAGGACACCGGCCAACGAATCAATCACACTTCACCCTATACACTTAACCACACGCAAACCTAAACCTAAATATTCAAACCGATATTAATCTTTTTTTTACACCAATAACACATCAAGAATAAATAATTCTCTTTTTTTTTACACCAAAAATAATACATTCATGATTGTCAACCACACAATTACAAAAACAGCGCAACACCAACAACAATGAAATGACCAGGGCTGAAGAGGAGGAATCCTGAGCAGTCTACGATAAGAATATAAGCAAAGAATAAGAATAATAAGCATACTAACCATAAGCATGAGCATACTAACCAAAACAAAAAAAAAAAAAAAAAAAAAGTATGGGTTAAGTTTTCCATGATGAAGTATTATTTCACATCTGCTGGCATTTAGTATAAAACGCGTTACCTTAGGATACCTTATCTAGTACGGGCCTTATTAATTTAGGGCAATCTCGCAGTGTAGGCCAAATTGGACTACGTAATCCCGTATAAATAGCCATACCTCCATTTAAGACCAAAATATAAATTATGACTGGGATACAATGACTATTTTCTGTCACTGCTTTTAATGTAAACTAATTTTTTGTTATATGCGTCCTAATTATATTGATAAAAAAACTTTTTCATGTATTTACCGTAAACCATTCATGTTGGTAAAAAGAGTAATGTGTAATGCAGTTAACTGCTATAAATTGTACTTTAATTTATATTTAGTAAATACTAATATTACAACATTCTTAATGTTGCTAAACTTTTCATAGTTAAGTATTCATTAAGATATGCTGACATTTGGGGAACATACCGTGAAATTTGAGATATACTTAAATGTGTCGTTTATGTCATCTCTAGCACATATGGGTTCTATACATTTAAGACGCCCATTCATTGTTACCGAAATTTGTCTTGCTCCATAAAATAGGAATCATTATTCCAATTAAAGACATAAACGGTGCCTTTTATTAATTTAATCTACGCCAGTGTCATTATGACATATTTATCATCTTCATTTGGGTGTCATTATGGCCTTCATAATAGCACCCAGTGTCATTATGAACTCATAATAACACGCAACTTTTAAAATAAAAAACAGGCAAAAAGAAAGTTAGTTACAACTTTTACTTCATTATAAAATCTTTACCAACATTTATTTATTGTAAACATTAATTATAAAGTCTGTACAATTTGTTAAATTCAGTCCATCAGTGCGTGAAACTCATGTAAAGCACAAAATTGAACGCAAATAATGACGTTGTCAACGTAAAAATTGCAACAATCAACAAGCGCAGTTACTATAACATCGATTAATATGGGCACTTAATAATTTTGAATTTTTATTTACAAACACGTTTCTGATATTGTAAACAAATCGAATCTATGCAAAGAAAATCTATTTGGACTGGCGTAGATTAAATTTTGAATGATACACGTTCGATATGAACTTCGTAATGAAACTTGTGTAAATAACTTTACACGCGTTTCATTATGACGTTCATATCGAACTAGTATCATTAATAACTATAAGAGAATTTAGCAATGTTAGTTTAAATTACTATTATTAATGCAAAACGCGCAATCACATTCATGAAAAAAAAATTACTTCTTTCATATTATATTTGTCCTAAACTGATCATGTTAGCAGATCTAATAGAAAGAATATGTAATACATCTATCTGTGATAATTTGTTAGTTCAAATTATATTCAATATACAAATATTACATTTTCACCTATCCTTGCTTTCTCCTTCTGCATTTTGCGGTAGGGGTTAAGCATTTCATGGTGAAGTATTATTTCACATTTGCTGACACTTAATGAAGCGTTAAATTTTATGAATATCTATATACACATATTGGTGAAACGTATGTTTGAAAACATATCTACGCACTGTTAGCGACTGGAGAAAGCTGGCAAAATTAGCAAAAGGTATAGACAATTAATTTTTAGATTTATGAAGTACGATGGTTGAATCTTTAATAGTGTCAAAACTACTGTAAACACTTTCCGCAAATAAATAAGGTTTTGTTGTTCATAGCACATGTTAGCTAATACGAGTGTCATGCTATTATATTTTTACGAAAACGATTTTATTTATGTTCAAAATAATCAACTCTTGCATCAATGCACTTTTGTAACCGAAGCTTCCACATCGTAAAAGCCAGTCATCTTATGGAATACTCTCAAAAAATTGATGAACTGCTGTGAAACGTCGTCCACGTAATTGTTTCTGTTGGTTAAACAACAACCAGAAATCAATGACTTTTACATTTTTTCACCTGAAAATTCAACTATCTGATGTGCACTGCGTAACGATAACCCCCGAATGTTGACTGACAAAAACTGCAGGTAAACATTTTGTGATGTACCAGTTTGCTGCGACTGTAGTGCATCTTGGATGTTCGTCCGTCATACATGTTACGCTCTCAATATTTCCAGCGGTAATTGAAGAACGGGGTCTACTAGCACGTACATAATCAACAAGCGATATACGTCCTCTTTTAAATTCGCTATACCAGCGAAACACAGTTGCGCGTGAAGGACTTTCTTCAACAAATGCGAGTTGCAATCGTTCAAGACTATTCACTTAAACCGACCTTAAAATCGTAGTAGATCATTGCGCGCACATGTTTTATCCTGACAAGTTCATGTTTCGATGACAAATTCTATGTAGTACCGCGTTTCCTCTATGACAGCAGCGACTCAACTGACAGTCATAACTTACAACTTAAGGATGATGGTATTTAGAAATGAAATGTTGCCAGTTCTAACTTCTCTAGTTTCGTGGAACCTCAAAATATATAGTGAGACACTAGTAACTACCTAACTTTAATGCCAATTGGCTCTTCCTTCTCACATCACACGCATGCTCAGTTACGAGAAGAACAGAGCCTCGTATAGCAGACGATCTAGTGTAGTGTTTACACGACATTTTCGAATAAATTTCATCAGAGTTGGATAAAAATTTTACACGACAGTGTTTTCAAGGTTTTCGAGAGTCTTGTGCAGAATCTGCATCGCCTTACTAAACGGTGGCAAGATAGGTAAAAGCCAACGACGATGCATACATATACCCTAAGTTGTGACTGGTCTGTAAGATCGATCTGGCTAGAGAGTGGTATACAGTTCACCATACTTCCCGAGTTTTTAATCCTTGTGACTTCGACTTAATTACTGAGTTAAGGGAAACGCTTCAGAAGTGTTCCAGAGATTCTTTAGACAGAAAACTGCTCCGTTAGCGCTGTCAACACAATATGCGTTGCTAAAGGTATCATACGATTTCTAGATTGTTGGAAACGTGTTGTATGCAATTCTGGTGACTGTCTTGAAGAGCAATAAAACTTTCAAACATGTATCCATTTTGTATCACTTGTAAACAAACAGTTGCCACTATTAAAATTCTAACTCTTGTATTTACATACCCCTTGAGTAATTTCAGTTGGTATTAACTATGCAAGGTGGTCCAGAATTATGTACCGTAATTGCTAGAGCTGATAGTACGTTAAAAAATACCTTTTTATATACGCTTCGTTCCTTAACTTAATAATAACGGAGATATAACCCTGTAAAGGGGTGGGATGAAAACCATTTTTTTTAATATGTTCCAGACGCTTTTGAATAATAGGTTCATTAGGGGTGAGTGCTTGATATTAGGATAATTAAATTTATGTTAATAGTTATTCCATCCCTTACGGTTAAGGGATAGTTTTGGGTGGTACGTATGAGTTATTTTTTTCTAATTTCAACAAAATTCTTTACAAAACGATTCTCCAGACTATTCTACGCAAAAAAGATACTCTTGTTACACTTCGATAATTATTACCACTTTCGAGTAATTTAAAGTAAAAGTAAGTGCATTTTTATGTAATCGTAACCAAGCCCTTTAATAAGTCAATCGTAAGGGATGGGATAACTGTTAACATAAATTTAATTATCCTAATGTCATACACTCACCCCTAAAATATGAACCCGTTATTCAAAAGCGCCTTATTATTAAGTTAAGGAACAAAGTGTATATAAAGAGATACCCTTATTTTTTAACGTGCTATCAGCTCTAGTAATTAGGGTATATAATTCTGGACCACCTTGCATAAACACTTTTTATTGCCGAAGTAGACACATGTGAAAATTAATTATTCCATCATTAGAGTAAGGCATTTTATCAAATTTGGTATTTGTTCTCCTTTGTCACTTATCTTATCAATGTTTAATAATAGTAACTAATAAGTGGTCACATTTTTCTTATTAGGAAATACTGTGCAAGAACATGATTGTATTTGACAAAAGCACAATTTATGTGATCTTTGTAATCTACCTGAATGTTGCACTAATAATTAACAAAAATGTATCAGGCTTAAGCATCATAACAACAGCAGTTAATTGTTTATTCCGTAAGTATTTGAATTAAATTAGGAATGAACTAATACTACTTTTTTTTGTTTTTGGTTCATTCCCTGGCAAATTTTTAAATCACTGTAATTTATGGAAATTACTAAATAATAAATATACCTAAATATTTAATTTAATTTAATTTTAGGTAGTAATATAGGTAGCATCTAAAAGATGGGAATTATACCACATGACCATAAAGGATACAGAAGACTGAAAATCTTTTATTTCAACGAACATTCAGCATTCATTTACCATTATACTCAAAACTCATTATTTTATATATTATAAGTGCCTACCAAGGGTCATGACCTACTAATTTTTTATTATAGGGTATGTGTAATTCAAGTAGTGATTAAATGGCAATTGAAAGTTAACATTTAAAAATTGCTTAATATTTGAAATTGAAGCATCGCCAAATTACAACATTCTTTTTTGCCTTCCAAACTATTTTGAGTGAAATTCCCCTTTTTTGGCGAATAAAAATGTATAGCTTGGATTAAAATAACACACAGGAATGGAAATCTTAAGCTGTAAATTTGATTTGACCTACCTATGTAATTAGTTACTGTTTAGAAATCGTAGATAATTTACTTAATGTTGAATTATCCATATTTTCCAGTTGGTTCAATAAACCTTTTTAAAACACTAATGGTAAAAGATGAAAATAATTCTGTCATACAGATAATTACTTTTTTATTTTTTAGAAGCAAATAATACTAGGTATATTGGTGTTTATGACGCTGATACACAATTATAACACGTCATGACTTTGTGTCACTCTCGGGTGAATATACGAGAAAAAAAAATGCGTGTGTACTGAACAACGTTTACTTAAGATACTTTTAACATAATGCCACAAACTCTTACAACCTACTACTGCTTATTTACAAAGAAAAGGGTTCTGTTACAATAGAAAAGCGGGGATGGCCTTTATGCTTCTTAACACAGCCGCCGCCCTTGAAATTACCAACTACATAATTTCAAAATCCTAACATAATACATATACATATTGATAGTACCAAAGTTCGTCATTCACATAATTTACAATTATAAAATTACACTATTGTTGCACTGGCAAAACACTTACACGTACTACAGGTCTTTGCAATACACCACTTGCAGTTTTTAGAGTGACTGATCTTATTATACCATCAGCCCCAGGATGTACGGCGGTCACCAATGCCATCTTCCACAGTCTCGACGGAACATTATCTTCAGAGATTATAACTACATCGCCGATTGAAACGACGGGACCCTTCGAAAATTGCCATTTTGGCCTTCTTTGAAGTTCTTGCAAATAGTCCTTGCTCCATCTTGACCAAAATTGCGAATGTAAATACTGTGTGTACTGCCACCGTGATAAGGTATTAAGAGGCTCACGAATTAAACTTACTTCGGGTAGAGCCTTCATGTAATCTCCAACTAAGAAATGACCCGGTGTTAAATAGGTCAGATCGTTAGGATCTGAGGAAAGTGGGGTTAAAGGTCGGGAGTTCAGCGTACATTCGACTTCAGTTATGAGAGTGTAAAGTTCTGAATGGGTTAACTGCGCATTACTAACTAATTTATAAATGTGGCGTTTAAACGATTTAACGGCCGCCTCCCATAAACCTCCTTGGTGGGGGGCTCGTGGAGTAATAAAATTCCATTTAATATTTCGAGTGGCCAGTTCTTTACACACACCCCTTTGAACATTATCATTTTTTAGAAATTGAGAAATATCATGGATTTCATTTTTTGCCCCTACAAAATTTTTAGCGTTATCACAAAATATTTCCTCAGGCAAACCGCGTCTGGCAATAAACCTCTTAAGGGAAGCTATAAATGCTTCGGTCGTTAATTGCTCAACTAATTCGCAATGAACAGCCTTCACTGCCATACAAATAAATACACAGCCGTAAACCTTTACTATTTTGCCTTCCTTTATGTTAAATGGACCAAAAAAATCGATACCAACCTTTGAAAAGGGTCGAGAAACACTCGATCTACTGGAAGGTAGATCAGCTATCTTTGGATTGCAAAGTTGCGCGTTGTGTTTGCAACATGTTATACATTTCTTAATTATTTTCTTTACTCGATTTTTGCCAGAAATTGGCCAATATTTCAAACGAACAGCCGCCAATGTACCTTGTGTACCACTATGTAATGATAATTTATGAGCATGTTCGATTAACAAGTTACAAAACGGGCCGTTTGGTAGTAATACGGGATGTTTGCTATTAAAATTAAATCAGAGTTTTTCAAACGTCCGCCCACGCGTAATATGTTTTCATGGTCTAGAAATGGGCTTAAGCATAAAATTTTTGACTTTGAGTTTAATTGTTTCAGTTTTACTAAATTTTCAATATCATGCATGAAATGAATTCCTTGTTCGAGCCTTATTAACGACTTTTCTGCATCGTTCAATTCCTTAATTGATAATTCACCCAAAGCCCTTTCTGATTTATTTTTACAATTATGATAAAATCTCAAGCAAAGAGCAGTGATTCTAATTAGTTTCGTAAACGAAGAAAATTTTGAAAAAATGTAATTTCCGAATTCCCTTATTATTTCAGTCGTTCCCGTATTATGTGCAAGTAGAACTTTTACCTCGGGACTTGTTTGACCATCGATGGGTCTAAAAGGTTTTGGTTTGAAATCTGTGTTAAGAAGAAACGATGGTCCCTTCCACCACAATTCATTTGAAATAAGTTCAACTGGAGTAGATCCTCTAGAGATTATATCTGCGGGATTTTCATAGCTACTAACGTGATACCACGACGATGGGTTCGATTTGGACTGGATTTCAGCCACCCGGTGGGAAACAAAACTTTTCCATTTACTAGGACACGAATGAATCCAAGACAAAGTAATTGTTGAATCGGAATAGTAACTAACAGATGAAATGTTAAAATCCTTTATAGTTATTGAAACCTTGTGCATTAAATCATTTAACAGTAACGCTGCACACAATTCTAGGCGAGGTAGGCTCAACGTTTTTAAAGGCGCAACTCGCGATTTTGCACAATAAATTCCACAATTTATTCTACCATCTGCTCCTATTTCCTTAAGAAACACACATGCTCCGTAAGCTCTCTCGCTTGCGTCCGCGAAACCGTGTAACTCTAAACGCGAATTTTTATGAAAAGACAGTTTTCTAGGTACAGATAAGGTGGATAGCTCATTTAATCCGTTACAAAACTGGGTCCATTTGGTTTGTAGGTCTAACGGTACAAACTCATCCCAACCACTATTTATTTTCCACAAGTCTTGTATTATTAATTTCGCGACAATTACTACTGGTCCCAACAGACCTAGTGGATCAAATATCGAAGAAATTTGACTTAAAACATATCGTTTGCTTATTCTATCACCCTTGTAATCAATTTTCCAACTATATTGAATTTTATCAATTATCGGTGACCAACAAATACCTAAAGTTTTTAATTTTTTTGATTCTTCACCTACAAATACTATATTTTCTTTATTCGAACATAAGCCATTTAATATTCTTTCGCTATTAGATGCCCATTTACGCAACAAAAACCCGGCGCTATTTAGTAAATTTATTAATTTATCACGAATTGATATAAGTTCCTTTTCATTGTCACAACCTGTGATCAAATCGTCCATATAGAAATCGTGACAAATTATGTTGTAAAGTAAGGAATCATTGTCTTGAACTTCGGAAGCAACTTCCTTTAGACAACGAGTTGCGATAAATGATGCTGGTCGAGTCCCGTACGTTAAAGTTTTTAATTCAAATATTTTTATGGGCTTAGTCGTGTCAAATCTATACAATATTTTTTTGATAATTTCTATCTCTTGGCGAGATTAATATCTCTCTATACATTTTGCTAATGTCTACGGTTAAAACAAACTTATGCAATCGAAATTTTAATAAAATGCTAAACAATTCGTTTTGTAATACGGGTCCTAACATTAATAAATCGTTCAGAGAATTTCCCGCGGTTGTTTTACACGAAGCATCAAAAACAACCCGGACCTTGGAAGTAACGCTTTCTTCCTTATATACCGCGTGATGGGGTAAAAAAAATATCCGTCGTCACTGCAATTATCGAGTAAACCTATTTCTTGCATGTGACCGAGGTCTAAATATTCCTTCATAAATAAATTATAATCCCTTTTAGCATCCGAATTTCGCGTCAGCTTACGCTCCAAATTTAAAAAAACGTCCTTTAGCAATTTCTAATGAATCTCCGAGTAAACTTGGATCCGCCTTCCACGGTAACGCAACTATAAATCGCCCTGTATTGTCCCGTTGTGTATTATTTACAAAATGTTTCTCACATTCAATTTCTTCACGCGACCGTATTTTATGATTTGGAATTTGTTCGATTTCCCAAAATTTAACAACATTTTTATTTAATTCCTCGAACCTGATTAAATTGCAGGATGCTACAGCATTGGTGAAATAATTGGTACTGGGTATTTCTCCTGATAATAACCAACCGAATACTGATTTTTGCAGAATCAACCCGCTGTGATTTGTGCGTACTTGTCCAATGCATAGTAGTTTGAAAAACATTTGAGCGCCAATTAACAAATCTATTTTTCTTGCCTTATAAAACTCAGGATCTGCTAATTGTAAATTTTTTGGGATGTTAATTATACCCGGGTTTATAGATTTTGCAGGTATATTACCAGTAATGTGGTTCAAAACAAAAACATTTAGGTTTACAGAAAAATTACAATATTTCGATTTAATTTCGATAATCGTGCTTACGTTTGCGTGTGTTAAATTATTATTAATTCCTGCTATCGGTAAGTTAACCTGATGAGCGGGTAGTTGAAGTAAATCGAGTAAGCCTTTTGATATAATGTTAATTTGAGATCCTGAATCTAACAATGCACGTACTACATGATAGGTGCCGTAAGCATCTCTTACTTCAATTAAACAAGTGGCTAAAATAACATTTGATGGACTCGGGGCCGTAAATAAAGAAGACGCTACTGCTTCCTCTAAATGACTGCTACTTGGTTGCGGTTCCTCTGTTACAATATTTGAAGTTTCATATTCCAGATGTAAAACCGTGTTGTGAGCCTTTTGCATTTTTGGCAGCGAGATGATTTACAAACGTAAGAGGAATGACCGCGCCTAAGACAATTCAAACACAACCTTTTCGATCGAGCATTATCAATACGCGACTGAACATTCAATTTTAAAAACGAGGTGCATCGACTAATGTAATGATCAGTTTGATTACAATAATTACAAATAACATTATTGTTCGAAACTAAATTGCAAGACACAGTCTTGCTCTTAGAAATATTTTGCAATGTTTCATTCGATTGAATTGCATTTAATGTGTGACATTTATGTATGAGAAAATCTAATAATTCTTTACAAGTGGGCAATTCGGTAGTTGTTAGTTTAGCCTCCCATTCTTTACGCGTTGGAAATGGAAGTTTCGATAAAATTATAAATACAAGAATATCATCCCACTTATCAACTGGACGATCCATTGCGCTTAAGGATCGTGTGTGTTGAGATACTACATCAACAATATTACGAAACCCATGATAAGTCTCTTTTATCAAAGTTTTAATTTCAAAAAGACCGCGAATGTGATTATTGACAATAACTCTTTATTTTCAAACCGTTGTCGCAATAAATCACGTGCATTTTATAATTTTGCTCTGTGATATCTAAATATTTTATGACATCTAAAGCTTCACCTTTAATACAAGATACAAGGTACTGTAATTTTTGAATATTTGACAAACTATTGTTTGCATCTATTAAAGTGTTAAACGTGTCTTTAAAGGACAGCCACTCTTCATACTTTCCAGTAAAAACAGGTAAATTTACAGATGGCAATTTCAGCCCATTCGGGTTTATGGGTGGCGGTTCGCTTTGTGGCTTATCTTTACAATATGCAGTAACATTCAATTTTAGTTTTGAAAACAAAGCGTCTATTTCTGAACGTTCTCGGAAAAATTCCTCAAATTCTTTGTCATGATCCGCTTCATAAACATTTTCAAATACTTCATCGAACGTATTAATAGCCTTTTCACACAATTCATATTGTCTACGGATTTGACTTAAATTTTCGGATGCGTCTATTTTATCTAAATATTGTTGCAAAATGGTACAATTACGTTTCAGAAATGTACGCTTGTTTCTTAAAATTCTTAAATTATCATGCAATTGTGATTCACTCTCATTTGTAGACATGTTACCGGTTTTAAGATTAAATTAAGGATTAAATTAAGGATAATGAATAGGATTATCTGACCTTTATGATTGTCTTCGGTGGCAGCTGGTAGCTAGGAACGTCTTGCTTGCAGCGAAGGTTTGTTTCGAGAATTCTGATACGCGCTTCAGAATTTGAGTTTCACGTGATGTATCGAATAAATTATTAGTTAATTATATCCGGTTCGAAGGACCATGTGTTTATGACGCTGATACAC
Source organism: Vesta saturnalis (assembly GCA_036346205.1). Taxonomy (NCBI): domain Eukaryota; kingdom Metazoa; phylum Arthropoda; class Insecta; order Coleoptera; family Lampyridae; genus Vesta; species Vesta saturnalis. Next base: position 1,981,382 of record JARFJB010002082.1, read on the forward strand.
AATTATAACACGTCATGACTTTGTGTCACTCTCGGGTGAATATACGAGAAAAAAAAATGCGTGTGTACTGAACAACGTTTACTTAAGATACTTTTAACATAATGCCACAAACTCTTACAACCTACTACTGCTTATTTACAAAGAAAAGGGTTCTGTTACAATAGAAAAGCGGGGATGGCCTTTATGCTTCTTAACAATTGGCACTCTCACCCTCTTCGTTTTTTTTAAAACCACCTGTGAAATATTTAAAACACCACTTATTAATTACGTGCGTCTATGACTTGACCAGTGGCTTGAATTACACATCCAGTTTCTTTAAATAATTACAGTAGGATATTATAATATTATTATTATTATTATTACCATGTTAATAAAGATAACTAAGCCGTATATTGTATCTTATTAATAATTATTATTAAATTTATTAAATACACTGATAAAAAGTTTACCTCGACTATAATAAAAAATTTCTCACTTTCAAATGATGTAATAATAGGTAGCAGGTAATTAGAAAGAGACGCATGAAAGCAGGACGATCAGTAGTTTGTAAAAAGCCGATTCTGTCCAAACTAATAAACATAGAACTGAATTTATGTTTGTGTTAATTTACTGTTTTAAAACACATTGTAGGCATATATCAAAAAAATTTTAATAATTTTTGTTTAAACAGAAATATTGTAAAAAATCATAATTAAAAAAAACGTTGAGAAAAAAAAAATATTTTTTTTGGTTTTAATATAATCGCTTTTGCAATTTACTCTGCATATTGTCTGTCTCGATCTAACATGCAGGAGACTTGCATAATGCTGTCTCACTAGACTAAGCTCCTCGACAAAATAATGTCCCTGCATTGATTCAATTAATTATTTGCTAATTGTATCTCGCAAGCTACAAAGTCGAACAGCGATTTATTGTGCGTAAGGAATCGACGTCTATGTAAATACTCCGCGTCGACCATTGGACCATTGCACTTCGTCTTGTAGAAAGTTTCTAGCCTTATGATTTAATTTCTTACGTGTAATAATGTAAAAATTAAATTAAAACAGATAAGCATGATCAATCCCCTTAACCACATGATGTAAAAAGACCAGGTGCAGCAACTTCAAAATGCGCAGTATTCACCAATCAGAAATCTGTCCAAAATACAAACAGCACCACGGCAATATCTACATCATAACATAATATAACCTTAAATACCAAAATATTAGGATTTAGGAAACAATAAACAGAGGATCTGATCATATATTTTAGATTAGATAAATAAAACGAATCTACACAAATAGGAATTTTTATCGCTCATCCAATTTTTTTTATTTTTTCATTAAGTTATATTTTGCGGAGCTATTATGCATTTTAAATTGCAAAAATTAAATACAATATAATGGTACGAGAGACATAAAATACTGTATAATTTATTAAGAATTATATATATATATATATATATATATATATATATATATATATATATTTATTAGTTTGTGGTTGTTAACAAATTTGATATGTCAAAAACCTGAACATGAAAAAATTTTCAAATATTCCATCTCGTGATTTCTTAAAGGTATGGAGGTTTTAAGAATGAAAGTTACAATTTTTATCAATTTGGAGTATTTGAATATTATTTTGGTAGAAAAGCAAGTTTAAAATCGTATTAGCTTTTTGCGTGTTTGAATTCAAAAAATTTGTGATTATGCTCTTCCAATTTTTGTATACCTACTAAAAGAGGTTACCACTTGTATAAGCTGAACAGGTAATAAGTGTAAGCGCGCTCTGCGGCGATCTTTGCAGTTAATACGCTACCTTTACACATTATTGAATGACTGTATCCCTTCTCCATCTAAATACTTTCGGGTGGAATCGGAAAAGTGGAATGTGTGTTGCCTACCACATGCCGGGACATATGTCCAAAATAGTACCTACTATCATTATTGATAGGCCAGTGAAATAGTACACTAGAAATCGCTAAAATCGCAAACTAACCGCCAGTTTCGATTTTTTAGTATGTTGTTAGGACCACTACCAGTAGTGTATATCCAAGTTTGTAGCTTCGAAAGACATGTGCTAACTTCGTAGCACTCGAAAAACCGCGTAATTTTCGCTTTTTTTTGTTTTTTCATTATATCTCCTAAACAAAGCGTTTTTCATAAAACGTGTAGTTTACGTTTTTAAAGTAGATTACACTTTCTAGAATTTGAGATTAGAACCAGCTCTGTAGGTATAATAGTTACCAAGATGCAGCCTTCAAAAGATTTGCAATTTTTTCCAAAAAAGTGAAACGTTAAGAGTTGGTCAACTTTCGTCCCCGAAATCGGGGAAAATACTCATTTTACGGGTAAAGTCATGGAAAGAGATATTGCAGCGAACGTAATTAGCTTTAATTTAAGCACATAACGACGTCTGTAGGCCCCATAGTTTTCTCACAATGCTAATAAATAAAAACTGGGGAAACTGCATTTTTCGTAAATTTGCTCTGTTGCTCACAGCGGTTTGAGGGTTATTTGACTAATAGTATAATCATTTTAAATCAAAAGTTCTCCATTACCTTGAAAAACTCCTATAAGCATAAGATTTTAATTCGTTAAAAAATCAGTAATTTTTTTGTCAACAGTTTCATACCAATAACATAACTTTTCTCTATGCATTTATGTTTTCTGTGAATTTTTAAATGAAAAGTTACACTACTGATGCTTTAGTTGTGTTTGGCTACTAAGCTAGGCTACCATAATAAACTCCTACTGAGTAGAATGTATCCATGGTTTGTTTTATTGTATTGATTTTATCCACGCCTTCACTGAGTGCGACACCGCCACTCCCCTTTTCGGGTATGAGAAGATTAGACTGTGGAGCTCCATACAGAAATACACTCCAACATACTTGCACCCACCAAACCATCGCAGATGCCGGAGCGAAGTGCCTAGTAGCTCTGTATGGAGGATTGTGAAAACATCCGCCTCCACTAAGGTTGACCTCGCCCGTTTGCCTCCAACGGAAGATGGTGAAGCATTCTACACCTACCGAAGTTCAGGTGTGGTTGTGAGTGAAAAAATATGCCTCCCAATGAAGAAGCCAGATGAGGGGCTCATTCAAATAACAACGATACATGAAGTGGCAAAAAAAGGGCTTTCCTTTCAAACTACCCCTCAAGCCACCGTGAGAACTCAACAGAGCAAATTTTCGAAAATGCATTTTCCCCTTTTCTTGATTTATTAACATTGTGAGGAAACTATCGCTACATCTCCCCCTATGACTTTCCCCATAAAATGAGTATTTTTTAGAAAGAATTGCCAATTTTTGCGGTATCTTGGAAACTATTGCACCTACAGAGTTGGTTCTGATTTCAAATTTTAACAGATGTAATCTACTTTAAAGACGTAAATAACACGTTTGATTAAAAGTGCATAGTTTAGGAGTGATAATGTAAAAAAAAAAATGCGAAAGCTTGGATATATACTACTGGTAGTGGTCCTAGCAACATATTAAGAAATCGGAACTAGCCGTTAGTTTGTGACTTTATTGACTGGCCCATGACATTAAACTTTCTATATTTGCCAGTTGTGCCAATGGTGTAATCTGATTAGTCGTCATTACAGTTTTTTTTATTTAATATTATTCAACTTAAACGTCTAAACAAATGGCGATGTAACACGTATAAGTTTCATTATAATACGGCACAATGTGCAAAATAAAACTGTCTATACCGCGTGTATTACACGGTAGCAGAATTGAGGTAAAAAGTTTGAATAAGTTACAGTTAGGTAACTTGTAGATATCTGTAAATATCGTAAAAGCATATGAAGTTTTTAAAAGGTAACTTTAATTTAGAAAAATAACTACTAATTTAGCCATTTCTGTTAATGTTCTCAGGAAAACCATCTACCATCTATTAATCTGACAATGTATCTGAGTATCAAATATTAACTGTGTTAAATAAACTAAGCAATAAGATGACTGCAGGTCCAGATATAATCCCCAACTTCCTGATATGGGTATTAACGAAACCGTTACTGTTAATTACTGATTATCAACCCATTAGGTCCTCTAAAATTTTGCGAAAATATTTGACATCACATTTAGTTCAATACTTTATCCACTAGTATGTAACCACGTTGATTTATGGCAACCGGGTTTTACGTGAAACACAGCTACTATTCTCATGTAGTTCACTCAATATACTTTATCCAATAGTACGTAACCACGTTGATTTATGGCAACCGGGTTTTACGTGAAATACATCTACCCTTACTATTCTCATGTAGTTCACTCAATATACTTTATCCACTAGTATGTAACCACGTTGATTTATGGCAACCGAGTTTTACGTGAAATACATTTACGCTTACTATTCTCATGTAGTTCACTCAATATACTTTATCCACTAGTATGTAACCACGTTGATTTTATGGCAACCGGGTTTTACGTGAAATACATCTACGCTTACTATTCTCATGTAGTTCACTCAATATACTTTATCCACTAGTATGTAACCACGTTGATTTATGGCAACCGAGTTTTACGTGAAATACATCTACCCTTACTATTCTCATGTAGTTCACTCAATATACTTTATCCACTAGTATGTAACCACGTTGATTTATGGCAACCGGGTTTTACGTGAAACACATCTACGCTTACTATTCTTATGTAGTTCACTCAATATACTTTATCCACTAGTATGTAACCACGTTGATTTATGGCAACCGGGTTTTACGTGAAATACATTTACGCTTACTATTCTCATGTAGTTCACTCAATATACTTTATCCATTAAAACGTAACCACGTTGATTTATGGCAACCGGGTTTTACGTGAAATACATCTACGCTTACTATTCTCATATAGTTCACTCAATATACTTTATCCACTAGTATGTAACCACGTTAATTTATGGCAACCGGGTTTTACGTGATATACATCCACGCTTACTATTCTTATGCAGTTCACTCAATACACTTATAAAATACAATTTAGACTCTAAAAGAGCTTTTGATCAAATAGACCACAACATTATTAGTTTTTCATATCATATTTACAGTACCGGACTTATGTACCATTTAACGATCATCATTCTAGTTGTTGTTGCTTCTTTTAGTGTTCCACAGGGATATCATCTCCCATTTGCTCCTCTACTTGTTAACGACTTAACATCTAACCTATCGACTGAAAAATTATTTGTAATTTTTGGTTTTGGTTTTCGTGACTGCAATCAGTTGCAATTGCAGATTGAAACTATTCAAAATATGCTGGAAATAGGTGATACATATTAATATTGCAAAATGCATAGAAGTAACATAAATCCGTATATGAGACTAACAGTGGTTTAATCCGTTAGAATGAGGTCACTGATTTAGGTATACATATATATATATATATATATATATATATATATATATATATATATATATGTTTTGGTGGTGCGCTGCTCAAGAGTCTTCGTCCTCTTCAGCGCGTGGAGTGCATGTTTGAGGGTTGGCGTGGTGTTGTGGTGGACCGTTTCTATTCGCAGTAGAGGGGATTAAAAATATTAATTGTTGATATAATAATAATAATCAATTTCAGTTTTATACATAAGGTATATCAATTCTTTACAGTGCTAGAGGAGAATGAATTTCAAATCTTCTTTTAGGTGGCACAACAAGACATACAACTTTGCAAAATAGCCGCCCTTTAAGAATTATGGTCAACAACTGCCAGTTGTCATGATAATAATCATGAAATCGGAGAGGCTAACAATCGATTACTGGATACCGAAGAGGAGAAAGAAATGAAAGCAAAATCCAAAAATGCCCAAAGTTACATGTTGGCAAAACCGAATAAAATTGTAACTTTAAGTCATTAGGAACATAAAAACCGTTGCAAAGGAGTAATTAAAATAATAATGGTCTGCAAGTTTTCATGCCTAAGTTAATTGAATAAGGAATTACAATAAGAATTCTTGGAAACTAAGAGTGCCAATATAGTTATTTGCAAGTCTTGATAGAAATGGGCATAGTGAAATTGTTTGTTCTTTTTTTGTTGCTGATGAAAGTAATAAAACATTAACCGAATTCACAAACATTTTTAAGGATCAAAATAAAAAGCGAAACGAGGACAATGTTTACTGCTAAAAATTGGAAGGAAAAGCAAGTTTTTAAAAGTTGTCACTATTATTGTCTTCTTTGCATTGATTTAAAGATACTAAAATAAATACTGTTAGATCCGATGTCATAATAATATGTAGATTTTTAATGGTATAAAGATATCTGTTAATTTTTTTGTTAATAATTTTAGTAATAAAATATATTTAAGTCTTAAAAAACATTTCATTCAGACCAATAGGTCTGAATCTAATGCATTATGGACAAAATGGTCTATGCTCAAAAGTTGCCTAGAAATGAACGAAAATGTTCCAATTCGCAGGTTTGTTTTTTTTTAAATAATGAAAAATGTGACGTTTGTTGACGTTTGTAGGTTTTAAAAGGTAATTGGCCAGTACCAGCAGATGGTTCAAGTTCAAATATTGCATCGTCCAAAGTGTGTATTACCGGGAGTAACAATTGTACGACGACTTTTAACATTTATGATGCAAATAGAACATAATTTGCCAATGTAAATAATGCTACTAATTTCTAAAACTGACAGTTAACTTTTAAAGATTTTACAAGTTAGTAACTTGTTAAAATAAACTTTCTTGATTAATATAGTGTTTTGGTAAATTGATGTTTACAAATGAGTAACAAATAAAATTTTTAATAAATGTTAGATATTTATGTGAATACAGTTAAAAAACTTAAAATTTTTGTTACAGGTAAATATTATTGTTAGTGGTAATTAATAAATTGTTTGTAAATATTTACATTAAGATGTTGGGAAATAATCTCACCAAATACAACTCGAGTAATTAGCAATAATTATAAGCAACTGAATAACAACACTTGATCATTCTGATTTTAGGAAAGACTATTCAAGACAAAATGTAGACGTTTATCAATGAATAGATCCCTCCATCAATCGGCTGTCGGGTTTAATAAGAAAAACGTCCACGTTTTAGCTGACAGGAAGGTAAAATGCTACTAATTTAACTGTATTGTCTGTGAAATTTTTGCATTTTAATAATCGATTCTGAATGTAGTTTATCATATTACGTGTTCATTTTGTGCTTTATAAAATAAGATTGATATATACCATTTTCTCTTGAAGCGGTGGCAGCAAACATGAAAAGCTAGGACCCATTATTTTTAATAGTGTACGATTTCTACTGCATTGTGGAGTTTACCAATATTTTAAAATTTAAAAAAGAAATCTTCATATATTTGGATTTTGATACTACAAAAATTCAGATAAAAATCTACAGTAACGGTTTACCTTTGAGAATTATTATTAGGTATGATGATGATGCCCCTAAATAATCAATAGAAATGAAGTACCTGTTATGTGTAAATTTTTTTTTATGTGAAAGTTTCAACCATCGCACTATAAATTTGTTCATTAGATAACTTAGAACAATCACTTACTATGGTGCCAATGCAGGGACACAACTCAAAACTTCGAAATAATAATTTGGTTGGTAACTTTCACCAAATAACCACAGAGGTATTTCCGTGTCGTAATTAGTTACTAACATTACTATACTAATACAATATTTGCCATTATTGTACTAATAAAACAATGGCGACATTCTGCTTCGTGTATTTAGTGACATGATTCGCTTATTTTAATACATTTGAAGAAAATAGTTATTTATGTAACAAGTGTAAAAGGTTATCGTTAATGTCTGATTCTCATCTGACTGGTTTTGACGTTTTTTAACTTAATGACCTGAATGACACATTGCATTAAAAATATTTGTTCTATTTTGTTGAGGAATAACATTTGTATTATTCTTTAACATGTACATGCACTTTTTTCGACAACATTACTTTCTGACATCTTTAGTAAATATACAGAGAGGAACTCGTTCCTTGATATGCGCGTGCTTAACTCCTACTTGGTTAAGGTTTTGTTTATCTACTTTGGATTAGATAAACAAAACTACTGTAACCACTACCATTAAACGAAAAGTTTTTAAATGCATGCGAAAATCAGGAAGGAGTTCCTCTCTTCAGTCGCTTCCAAATATACAGCATTACTAATTTTAACCATCATTATACCAGCAAATCATTTTATGTAGCTATTTAAATTACCAAAATTAACTCTCCGTATTTGTTATACTTGACTGAACAAACTGTTTTGTTGTTTGAATCTTACCTAATGGTATCAATAAAATTAACTGAGTTCGCGAACAATTCAATATAATTTTTGCCATTAGAGATACACATGTTACTCAACTTGGAGTTGTTTTGTAATTAAATAAACAATCAGATAAGCATTGATTCACAATTATTCTCACACATATGTTTGCCATAACCAACTGTATTAACATTAGATTGAAGGAATGAACAGACCGTTTACCCAATCCGTTTGACTGAGGGCTATAAGGTGAAATGTGCATTATTTTTATTTTTCTATCTCGACAATACTTTTTAAATTCTGAACAACCAAAAAATGGATCATTATCACAAGTAGTGCTATGAGGATAACCCAATCGAGAAAAAGACTTTATTTAATTTTGTAATTGTTAGGTTGATAATTGGTAGAATATATAAAAAAACACTAAATCTACATAGAATAAGTATGAAAATTAATTCTTTACCATGGACTTCGCGTCTCTGGCCAATACCGACGATGGATTTTACTATTCTTTGATCTTTGGAAAAATTAACATTGACTAATTAAATGGTAAATATCATTATATATATATATATATATATATATATATATATATATATATATATGTTCCTTTCCGCCATAACTATGACCTAACTAATAACTTCGTTCGCACAACACCATGATGACCATGATGAAAACTTCTTAAAACAAAATAGTACAAAGACTTTGATATTACATGATTTAGGAGTAACATTTGATTACAAATTTACAGGAACTCGTATGTGTTTATAGCCCTTCATGCTGTAGGTAGATTGAATAGGCAATTGTTGAAAGAAGGTTACTCAGTTCTTCTAAAACATATATGTATATATATATATATATATATATATATATATATATATATATATATATATATATATATATAACTTCCTAACAGAATAGTACAAGGACTGATATTATTACACGATTGCCAAGTAATATACAATTTTCTTTTGTCAATAAATATTTTCCAATCTAATAAGTTTCATGCTTACTGTATGGGATTCTTTGATTGTTTATAGTGTTGGTTCCAAATGTGTACGTTTACTTAGATTGTCATAACAAATAGCCGCTGTAGATAAGTATATAAAATTAAATAAAATTTTTTTAATGAAAAATATTATATGTAACTCGTGCCAAAAGTGTTCATTGCATTCAACACGTTGTCCAATTCGGCTTAAATGATTATTTGGGCACACGCACGTCGCGTGCAGTAAATACACACCTTTTACACTTGTTACATAAATAATATTTTCTTCAAATGTATTAAAATAAGCGAATCATTTCACTACACGAAGCAGAATGTCGCCATTGTTTTATTAGTACAATAATGGCAAATATTGTATTAGTATAGTAATGTTAGTAACTAATTACGACACGGAAATACCTCTGTGGTTATTTGGTGAAAGTTACCAACCAAATTGTTATTTTGAAGTTTTAAGTTGTGTCCCTGCATTGACACCATAGTAAGTGATCGTTCTAAGTTATCTAATGAACAAATTTATAGTGCGATGGTTGAAACTTTCATATAAAAAAATTTACACATAACAGGTACTTCATTTCTATTGATTATTTAGGGGCATCATCATCATACCTAATAATAATTCTCAAAGGTAAGCCAAAAAATGCTCTTTTACCGTTACTGTAGATTTTTATCTGAATTTTTGTAGTATCAAAGTACAAATATATGAAGATTTCTTTTTTAAATTTTAGAATATTGGTAAACTCCACAATGTAGTAGAAATCGTACACTATTAAAAATAATGGGTCCTAGTTTTTCATGTTTGCTGCCACCGCTTCAAGAGAAAATGGTATATATCAATCGTATTTTATTCAGCACAAAATGAACACGTAATATGATAAACTACATTCAGAATCGATTATTAAAGTGCAAAAATTTCACAGATAATACAGTTAAATTAGTAGCATTTTACCTTCCTGTCAGCTAAAACGTGGACGTTTTTCTTATTAAACCCGACAGCCGATTGATGGAGGGATCTATTCATTGATAAACGTCTACATTTTGTCTTGAATAGTCTTTCCTAAAATCAGAATGATCAAGTGTTGTTATTCAGTTGCTTATAATTATTGCTAATTACTAGAGTTGTATTTGGTGAGATTATTTCCCAACATCTTAATGTAAATATTTACAAACAATTTATTAATTACCACTAACAATAATATTTACCTGTAACAAAAATTTTAAGTTTTTTAACTGTATTCACATAAATATCTGACATTTATTAAAAATTTTATTTGTTACTCATTTGTAAACATCAATTTACCAAAACACTGTATTAATCAAGAAAGTTTATTTTAACAAGTTACTAACTTGTAAAATCTTTAAAAGTTAACTGTCAGTTTTAGAAATTAGTAGCATTATTTACATTGGCAAATTATGTTCTATTTGCATCATAAATGTTAAAAGCCGTCGTACAATTGTTACTCCCGGTAATACACACTTTGGATCATGCAATAGTTGAACTTCAACCATCTGCTGGTACTGGCAATTACCTTTTCAGACCTATTGGTCTGAATGAAATGTTTTCAAGACTTAAATATATTTTATTACTAAAATTATTAACAAAAAAATTAACAGATATCTTTATACCATTAAAAATCTACATATTATTATAACATCGGATCTAACAGTATTTATTTTAGTATCTTTAAATCAATACAAAGAAGACAATAATAGTGACAACTTTTAAAAACTTGCTTTTCCTTCCAATCTTTAGCAGTAAACATTGTCCTCGTTTCGCTTTTTATTTTGATCCTTAAAAATGTTTGTGAATTCGGTTAATCTTTTATTACTTTCATCAACAACCAAAAAAGAACAAACAATTTCACTATGCCCATTTCTATCAAGACTTGCAAATAACTATATTGGCACTCTTAGTTTCCAAGAATTCTTTTTGTAATTCCTTAATTAACTTAGGCATGAAAACTTGCAGACTATTATTATTTTAATTACTCCTTTGCAACGGTTTTTATGTTCCTAATGACTTAAAGTTACAATTTTATTCGATTTTGCCAACATGTAACTTTGGGCATTTTTGGATTTTGCTTTCATTGACCATAATTCTTAAAGGGCAGCTATTTTGCAAAGTTGTATGTCTTGTGCCACCTAAAAGAAGATTTGAAATTCATTCTCCTCTAGCACTGTAAAGAATTGATATACCTTATGTATAAAACTAAAATTGATTATTATTATTATATCAACAATTAATGTTTTTAATCCCCTCTACTGCGAATAGAAACGGTCCACCACAACACCACGCCAACCCTCAAACATGCACTCCACGCGCTGAAGAGGACGAAGACTCTTAAGCAGCGCACCACCAATATATATATATATATATATATATATATATATATATATATATATATATATATATATATATATATATACTCCGTGACATGGAAATCGCAACACCAAGAAGGGGTAGAAATTCTTGGCAGAAACGTTTAACTGCTAAAAGGTAGCAATTGATTAAAATTTCAAAGAAAAAGAACAAAATATAAACATAATTTTTATTCATAATGGGTTGGTCCCCCCTGTTGGTTACAATCCTCCACTCGCCGTGGCATCGATTCTAGCAGATCGTGAATGTCCTATTGAGGTGTTGTGTCCCAAGTAAATCGGTCCAAAGAACGTCTTGCAATATGGGGACGGGCATTATCCTGTTGCAAGAGTGGGCCTTCCGACTGTCCTGTCCTGTCCTCACCCATATATCATTGAACGAGACCTACTCCCATAAGTTATAGCACCCCATAGCATAATCACTCCAGTTTGGTCCACATGCCTCACAACATTTCGACATTCCGCACATCCTCACCTAGCCCTATACGGCCATCATGCATCCCCAAACATAATAGCGATTCATCAGTGAACACCACCCTATGCCACTCTTGGTGTAGCGCAGTCGCAACCTACACCACTCCAAACGTTGCCATCCATGTTGAGCCGTTAGTGGTAACACAAGCTGTGGCCGATAGGATTGTAACCCGAACGCTCTGATTCTGCGGTAAACCGGTTCAAAGGGGTACAGGATGACCTTCGTTAGCTAGCCATTGATCTAACATTGATCTGGTACTTGAAAATCGGTCTCTTGTTGCCATACGTTGAAGATAGCGGCCCTACACCTCATTTGTTCTTCTTCGCCCCCGGTTCCTCTTCTGTGGCGTTTCTGACTACGTAATCCATGCCTGATAAGCAACGCATGATCGTGGTTTGTCCGGTTAAGGCGACTTGCGATTTCTCTAAACGAAAAACCACCTTCGCGCAAATCAACAATACGACCTCTGTCGAATTCGCTTAATTGGCGGTAATTTCCAAGTTGGCGCACTCTAGGCATGATAATCCATTACCACTTGATCCATATGAATGAAGTTTTAATCAATTGCTACCTTTTAATAATTAAACGTTTCTGTCAAGTTTGGTCAAAATATTCTTACCCCTTCCATGTCACTGAGTTATATATATATATATATATATATATATATATATATATATATATATATATGTATATATATATATATATATATATATATATATATATATATATACATACAATTTTAATAAACTCTGTTGAAATTGAAATTGAAGAATTCCGACAGCCAGATTATTCATGCGACGTTCGATTCAAATTTCTTTCCGCGAGAGATTATTCAGACTATTCATTCCGATTTCGATTCAGAGTAAATATAAACCGTCGAAAGCTTTCTGCAACAGCGCTCCCCACTAGTTACAGACCACCCCCGAGAACACCAATTAGAAAGGTTTACATCACGATGCTAGCCACCGATTCCCACCACTCAATTTGTATAAAACCGCGATTTCCGCTTCCGACAGTCAGGGCCTCCTCAGAGGTCTCAATATGGAGAAGGTCCTGTCTGTGATTCGCAAGATGGCAGCGGTTCTCTCTCGGGCTAAAACTGCGTCGACCTGTGTGGAATGATCCTCACGCACGATTCAGAGGTGGTTTCCCTTTTCGGGTAAGCATACAAAGGCCCGACGCGAAGACTGGTACCCTAGGATAAGTCTATTGTATCGATTTTTATTTAATTTTATTTGATTAATTAATTAATTAAGCGACAAGCCAGTCTACACAACTACAATAACGACAACCACCAACACAAGGTCTTTTTTAACAGCCACAAAACTCAACTCAATGATGTCAACAGGCATACCACAACCCCACGCCAACTCATCAACCATGCACTCCACGCGATGAAGTGGACAAAGACTCCTGAGCAACCCACCACCATAAAACACAATACTTAACAGTAAGTTATATTATTGTAATATATTTACCGTGGGCTCCTTATTATTGGTACTCCAATTTTCTGAGCTCGATAAAGGCTGCCGGTCACTATCTCCTTTATTCCTTATGCACCCGCTAACACGCACTAGCCAAGCGTGGCGTTTTAACGGCTAAACCCTTAAAATGACGAGTTCTAAAACAGAACCTATGCCATAGGTGAGTAGACCAAGACGCCGATACTCTCACATCGATTCGTCGATCCGTCCCAAGGATAGATTCTGGGGAGGGGGGGTAAAAAATTCGTCAACGCCAAAATCAAGACTAAGAAGAGCAAGATCTGCCAGCAATAAAATCCTGCCCCATTCGGATGCTCGCGATGACAGAACTCAAGCGATCTCGGTCATCGAAAGTATCTACATTCGGATATATTACGGCAACATACGTGGTATCAGGTCGAATTCAAGGTGGAGTATGTGCGTATACCAAGAACAACGTAGGTTGTAAGAGGATGTCCACTTTGGAAAACAACAAATTTGACGTGATTTGATTCAAACATTCTGGAACCCATGTTGTGAAATTCTACTGTTGTTATTATAGATCTCCCAATATTAACAACTTCCAAGATCTTTTTAATTACCTTAGTCTCAAAATAGAGTACCTCGTATTACAACTTCCATCTTACGATCTCAATTCTGGGAGATTTTAATGTTCACAACTCCAGTTGGCCCATCAGAATCCCTGACAAACCTAACCATATTCCACCCCTTACAACTAAGTCACTTGTCTATAAAACAAGAGTCCTTCGCCCATTTGGTCATAATCGAAATAACTTCCTCTGTGTCCCATCCCACTGTTACTCGAAAAACAAATAGAACTATGTGGTGTTTTAAATCAGCTAACTGGAGCGAACAGCGAGATTTTCTTGCAACCTTCCCCTGGCGTGAGTATTGCTTTAGACGGCCCTCCTCTTCAAACATCGCTCTTTCAATAACTGAAGTTATCTTGAGTGGTATGGAGTTATACATTCCCAAAAAACATAATCGCATGTGTCATGCCCGTACCCATCAGGGCTTACAGGGCATTATCGCAAAAGCATAAACTCTATACCAAATAGAGAAATCAAATAAATCTGTCAAAAATCACGCTCGCTATATTTGCGCAAGGAGTAGTCGCGAAAGCATCATCACCATGGCGAAAAAGATGTTTGAAGAACGTAAATGTAAAGAATTAGTCTCACGTCCTTTGAGTAGTAGTAAATTTTGGTCATTAGCTAAATCCATCGGTAAAAACTTTAATACATCTTCCTACATGCATCTCGGGACGGGGCTGTAGTGGCTGATACTGCTGACAAAGTCGTCGCTCAAATCTACCCCAGACGCTGTGAAACCAAACCACTTTTGATACAAGCTCAATGAACTTGACTCGATGTCCATGCCATCTGGAGAGTTTCCCCCATCGTTGAAGTTGGCAAATTTCCAACCTATTCCTAAAAAGGCCGCTAAAACCGATCCCTCACACTATAGACCAATAGCTATCACTTCCATTCTATCGAAAATCATGGAAATAGCTATCAACCACTACTTTCGTTCCTCGAGTCCAATAAACTCCTAAACGACCACCAGTATGGGTTCAGACCGAGTCGTTCAACACATTAGAAAGGTCCGGTGAACCGGTTGTAGTATCTTTAAATATTTCAAAGGCTTTTGACCAGGTTTAGCACAAGTGCCTACTTGCCAAATTCACCTCGTTCGGCTTATCCGATACGTTCATTAATTGGATCTCCAGCTGTCTTGGCAAAAGACGTGTTGTCGTCGATGGCTTCTTTTGAAAAGAAACTACAATTAACCCGGGCCTACCCTACTTTTTCTACTGTACATAAATGATCTCATTTCCGAAACTACTAAGCCGATCCATTGCTTTGCAAAAAACTCTTCCTTAATACTCTACATTGTAGTTCTCATCAGTTTTCTCACAACAATAAGTCTAGTCAGGATGTCAAAGTAAAAATGGTAGCCTCAATCAACAGATGCTTAGAACGTATCCTTGAATGGGGAAGGAATAATCTACTCACGTTCAACGCCGACAAAACCCAGTGTTACCTGGCGTCCACCAAGAAAGACCGATCATTTCCTGCTGTAAATAAGTTTTCAAACTCTATTTCTATATTAGGGATGTCCGTATCATCGAATCTTTCATGGGTTGGCCAGCAAAACAGCTGCCCGTAAACTGGACTTTCCATACAGATCTATACAGTACTTCTTTTACTGTATAATTCTCAAATTCGACCTCATCTGGAATTCAATTCCTATCTCTGGGTCAGTGCTCCCCAATACGCGCTTGATATGGTAAACCGTCTCCAAAAAGAGTCTTAATACTTATAAATGAGCCGCCACTAACTTCTGACCTACAGTCTCTTGAGCTTAGAAGAATAGTTTCGGTTATTTTCTTGTTCTATTGCTATTAAAATGATAAGTGTGCCTCCGAAATACACTCCTTAATACATTCGCAGGCCATTTTCGCTAGGAACACTCGGTTTGCCCATTCAAACCATAATTACGAATTCAAAATTCCCTATTGTCACACCAACAATCAGCAAATATGGCCACATTTGCTTCTTCTAACACTTCTGGCAGAAGATAATTTTAAATAAAATAATTGTTGTGTTTTTTATTTAGAAAACTTAGCACTAGAAATTTGAACATTATTAGCCTCTGCTTCCAACCAGACATGTGAATAGTTTGAGGCTTGACAAAATTTGTTAATTTAATTTGATGCCTTAGTACTACAATTATGTTCATAGGTCAAAATTGACAAAAAATATACCTGACTAAAATAACAATTAATTACTTTGAATTGTGTTGAAATTTTAACGTTAGTTTTTCACGAAATAAAAAAAATATTAATTACTTTTTACTGAAGTTATGATATTTGATGTGTTACGTATCAGTCGAAGTTGGTTTTGCTAACACTCAAGGCCAAATTATTCTTTGTACGTTTACAGTAAGAAAATTACTTTTTGTATAATTGGGACAGAATAATCTCGAAATGGTTATTTTTTCACTAAAGACTGTAAATACGCGATTTAAACTTACAAGGGTATCTCTAATTATAAACTTAAATCGCGAAAGTTTACATTTTCATGTTTTTTATTATTACCGAATGTTATTTTGCACCTAATAAATAATTTAATTTGTTGTACAATCAAATAATGTATTATTATTTACGCCGAAATAATCAAAACAAAAGAAAACTCTGCAATTAAAAATATGACGCAAACTCTACTTTTCGTTACAACCTTGTTCTATTAACGTGTATGTAATTAATAAATGTATACTTACATATAAATTAAAAAATATACCAACAATAACAAGCATTGTTCTGTGTTAAAGAATACATAAATTAAAAATAATACAATTAGAAGCATGAAATGCTAAAAATCGATTCTCTTAAATAACTTTTAGAAATACAGAACAATCCAAGCTTTTCCTTATGAAACATTACGTAAAAGAACAATCACCCTTCCAAAAATACGGTATACCGTGAATTTATTATTGATGGCAGACGTTAGAATAACAAAAACCGTGGCCGAAATTTACAAATGCCCAGGAAATTGAATATCAAGCAATCCTAGATAGACTTTACCGAAGAGAAGAGGATTTAAAATGAATTAATGTCAAACATTTAGAAATTTTGACCATACCTACTTTTACTGAGTATAAGTATCATCTACAACATATACTCTTCTAGGCCGTAAGACTGTCTAAAGTCTAACGTTTTCATGGGAAATTGTTAGACTATTATATAATATCACTTTTTTAATTTGTATGTTAATGCATCGTGCATTGTGTAATGTGCTCCTTGGCAACCATGCGTTGCATATTTAGTAACTGACATTGCAGTAGTATTTATCATTTTGTAAAACTGAAAATTCCTTATTGCATTATAAAGTTAAAAGTAGCATTTGACATGCATTTTTTATCATTTCTAGAAAGCACTACTTATTAACAAAAATAGTTTCGATGAAATACGTTTCTAATTAATAGTTGAGACATAATATTGATTACAAGGTTCAATTCCATTGGAGACGTATGACTTCAACTGCAGGGCATCAAGCAATTTCTATATTATTCCTATCATTGCTTACGTATGTAATACTTAATTGTTTTGATTTACTATTCAAAATAATGAATTAATGATTATAAATTATTTATAAATATAATGTAAATACATCAGCACTCCATGGTCTTGCTACAACATAAAGCGATAAAATCCTATTTAAATATTTAGAGTTGAAAATTTACTAAGCAATACCACAGATTTCCTTTGTATTTGGCAACACTTTCTGACAGCTGCTACTTGTGCAGATTGCCGCAAATTTGCTTCAAAACTTAATAGCAAGAAATTACAGACATACAACTAATTCTTATTTTACTCATATTCGTCATTGTTTCCGTGACGTTACATCCACTATACTTAAGTTTAGTATTAATTAGGCGTGGGTTAGTTTCATTTTATGAATTTTCGATTATTTGTACTTGTTTATACTTGATTTTTACTTATGTTTTCTTGTAACGGTTTCTTTGAATCTTAAAATTTAACATATTATAAAGAAAACTAAAATGGACAAGGCTTCAATCATATTGTGCACGCCCCACTGCTAGTAGAAGAAAGAAAACTCAGTTCAATCGACGATTCATTCTTGGTTTCTACCCGTTTGTTCATATTATAGCATCATCTGATAAGATAATCTCAATTTAAGTGAGGGCGGAATCTAAATTTCCACCTTAGCAGCCCCAAATTGAAACAGTTGTGAAGGATTCAAAGTTGAGAGGCCATGGACACGACAGTAAACGAACAATCTGAGGTGAGGAGTTTCTTTCATCTCGACCTGGATTAAAAGCATTCAAAGACGCTTCCTAAACTATGTCTACTAGTTAATGATAGTGTACTGTCAGCGGCAGCAAATATTCTTCCTTTATTAGTCAGAAGAGGAACATTAGCTACCAAATATTTAACAAAATTAATGCACAGTAAAACCGATTCAATAATTTTCTTTTAATAACTTAGCTGAACTGGACTCTAACTTTACCGCAGTAGAAAGTATACTGTGGCATAACTGCCACTGGAGAAGGATAATAAGTACCTTTGCTACAGAATATAAAGGTTATTTTTATCTCTCCTTTACTTACTAACAAAGAATTTTCCATTCTATCCGACTCACAATTTTCAAGCCTTAACCCAGCGGAGCGTGAGGCTGTAGCTCACTGAACTTCCGCTTTCCCACTATTTCTGTTCTAAAGCTCAAGAAACCCACTAACAGTCATGATCAAACAATGCAAACCTTCGCATCTAGTAACGGCATTTGTCGATTTTAGCCAACTCACTACAGTTTCCACGAGTCTGACAACCAGTGGAGAATTATTGTTGGCATCAACAAAACTCAGACCATACTATGTTGTAACCCAAACTTATAAGATCCACTCTGCCCTACTGCCTTCACAGCAACAAACGCACGAATGACAGCTACTACAACACCAACTTGCTACACGATCAAACCGCACTAGACGTCGCGTATGTTTACCAAATAAGCGGGTGGGCGACTGAACTCACCAACGAATGACGGGTCCGCAGTAAGGCATAAACTAGCTGTAAGTAATCTTCGAAAACCATACATTTATCATTAAATAAAATAAAGCTCACAATCGATGACGAACATCACTGAAGACACTGTGATTCGATAAAGTTACATAGCATAACATATTATGAATTCTTGGATGATCACAGAAAACAAGATAAATGCCTACTCGGTAAATAAATTAACTTGATTCTCATTATCAAATTCTCAAAATTCGCCTTACATTTATAAAATACATTATAGTAAGAACCGCTAAACTATTAGTATCAAAATAATTAACACCCAATTCTTAAATGAATTTTGGGAACGTAAACTTTAAAAAAAATATTGATATTGATCACGCCCTGCAATATTCTGACAACAAACTAATGAAATGTATTCCTAAACAACTTTTCCTAACGCCCTCGTATATTCGTCATATATGCTTAATATTATCCAAATAAGTACTGATTGGTTGTCAATAGACTTAGCTAAACATACGAATTCGAGAATCTATCTATCTATCGTTAGCTGATAATACAATATTACTTTTAATTGTTATCTCCCATATGAGTACCAGATGATTACTAAATTATGCATTGCTTTGTATAATAATAAATTTAAACACTTAGTTTTGAATTATATATATATATATATATATATATATATATATATATATATATATATATATATATATATATATATATATATATATATACCGGATGCCCACGAGATCACTTTCCGGCTGCCATTTTTTTATTTATCTATCGATTTAAATGAAACTTGGCAGGGTTGTTACTCTAACCAAACGTCATTTTTAGGAATTTTTGACAAGCATTTCCGACTTCCGGTTTCACCGGAAATTACCTTAACTTTTCATTTTTAAATGACACCTCCTGTATATTTTTAGTTTTTCGGATTCTGGAGGTCATTTTACGGCCGATTGCGTAATATTTAAATCGATTTTTTTCCAAATGTAATTTTAAAATTGAATTTTATTTTCTCATCCAGAGTGCCATGACCATCTTAAAATCATTCTACATACTTAACTTACTTCCAGAAAAATGCAAACTCACTTTTATTTTTGTTAACTTTTTTACTAGAACGTTCTAAACTTTATTTTTGTCGTAGCCCCAAAAAATTAAATGGAAGCATACCACTTTCATAAAACTGCTAAATGCAGTATTTTAAAACGAATTTAATGACGTGTAACACGTTTTATCATTTTTACCCATTTTCGATTTAAAACATTTTTATTTTTATATTTATGTCTTACTCATTAATAAAATACACTTCCTATGTGTCACAGCACATCAGAGTTGCCATGAAAACAATAGGTGGCTAGGTTGCCATGGAAACACTATGGTAAATTTAAAAGTTTGACAGGTAATAATAAAGGTTGTTGTTTATTAACATAAATCTAATATTTTACTTAAAAATTAAATTAAAGTTTATACTTAGTTTAATTATAAAATTAACAAAAATGTTTACCAAGAGTGAGCAGGTTGATATACTTATTATGTATGAACAATGTGCCAAAAAATGCAGCGGAAACCGAACGAGTTTATCGGCAAGAATATCCTGAGCGTCTTCATCATCCTACAAGACAATACATTATCTACCTTATAAGAAAAATGCGCCAAGAACCAGATAATTTGCAACAACATTTTATTATTAATGAACAAACGGAAGAAAATGTAATAGCATATGTCATTCAAAACCCCACAGCATCCACAAGGGAAATTGCCTTTGAATTAGACATTGGCGCAGAATCAGCACGAAAGATCTTGAAGAAACATGGATACAAATCATTTAAGTACCAGCTTCACCAACATTTGTACGAGGGAGATTTTGTTAGAAGACTGGAATATTGCAACTGGTTCTTGGAACATAAAGATGGCGATAATAGCCTAGCCAATTCTGTATTCTGACGAGTCGAGATTTACCAATAATGGAATGTTCAACCGGCAAAATACAAGATATTGGTCAACGATAAATGAACACCGAATGATGGAAGGTAATTTTCAAGAGATATTTGGAGTAAATGTATGGGCTGGAATAATTGGTACTCGTATTGTGGGACCGATTCTTTTCCAAGGGCATTTAAATGCAGAACGATATTTGGGTTTTTTACAACATGAAATTGAAAATTTTTTAGAGGAATTACCGTTGGAAATAAATAATCAACACCTTTATTATCAACAAGATGGTGCGCCGGCTCACAACGCTATTGTTGTGAGAAATTACTTAGAAGAACGATTTGGAGAACATGTTATCTCTACCCTTGGGCCGATCCGGTGGCCTCCTCGTTCTCCTGACCTTACACCTCTTGACTTTTTTTTGTGGGGCCATATTAAGGAGATTGTTTACCGAACACCACCAACAACACTTAACATCTTAGAAAACCGTATACGAGCGGCATTTGCTAGCATTACCCCCGACATGCTTAGGAATGTGGTAGAAAACAACGTTTTTCGTATTAGGAAATGTCAAGAGGTGGAAGGGCAGCACTTTGAAAATTTAATTGGTGGTTAAAAGGTCCAAACTTTATAATCTAATACCTATTGTTAATGTTATACGTATTATTGTTAATGTTATTAATTTTTTTTAATTATTTTTAATACTGTTTAAAATTATTACACTCTGTTTTAAAATAAATTTTGTTCAATCGTTGACTTAAAAAATTGGGAAAATACGCAAAGCAATGCATTAAAATTGTGCTGCTTTAAAAACAACTCTCAGACGCGCCCATAATGTGTCTGTCCTTTTCTTTCTTTTTTGCTACGGCAAAAATAAAATTTAGAACGTTCTAGTAAAAAAGTTAACAAAGATAAAAGTGAGTTTGCATTTTTCTGAAAGTGAGTTAAGTATGTAGAATGATTTTAAGATGGTCATGGCACTCTGGATGAGAAAATAAAATTCAATTTTAAAATTACATTTGGATTTAAATATTACGCAATCGGCCGTAAAATGACCTCCAGAATTCGAAAAACTACAAATATACAGGGGGTGTCATTTAAAAATCAAAAGTTAAGGTCATTTCCGGTAAAACCGGAAGTCGGAAATGTTTGTCAAAAATTCGTAAAAATGACGTTTGGTTAGAGTAAGAACCCTGCCAAGTTTCATTTAAATCGATAGATAAATAAAAAAATGGCAGCCGGAAAGTGATCTCGTGGGCATCGGTATATATATATATATATATATATATATATATATATATATATATATATATATATATAATATATATATAAATAGTTGCAGCTCAACAACAGTAAATATACATAAGAAGATATAAATTCAATATATTGGCAAATAAGTAAAACATGTGCACTCTCGTACGTTAACAAACAACTTCTAAAAAATAAATAAAATTTCAAGTAAAACCTACAGCTTTGTAAGTGTTACTTATCTAAAAAGGCAGCGGTGTATTGTAAAAAATCGATTACCTCGAGCCATCACTTTGATAATTCTAATTTGAAAAGTAATTATAAATAAATGGCAGCGATAATTGTGTAAACTGGTAAAACAAATAAATAACCAAATTTGATTATTATTTATAACAAGCTCAATATTTATTTCCAGTATAAAGTATTTGATATAATTATAAGTATTTTAATGTGTGATAATCATGAAAGTTTACATTTCCATAATTAATTAACTAAGCAAGCTTGTATTTTATCTACCACATACGCAATTATTTTTTATACAATCTGGAATTTATTTGTCTATGTTAGATAATATATACTTGCCGCCATAAATAAATGAACACAAAAAGAACGCTAATGTATTTTAATGAAATTTTCAGAAAACGTATATTTTATTCCTATTAATAAACGATGAAACTTTTAGCAAGATACAAATGTTAACACTAATAATGCGTCGACTCTCCTCTGTTTCTCACACTTTCAGCTAACCGATTAGGCATAGCTGAAATGAGTGAATCTATGCTAACTTGAGATATATTGTCCCACGCTTCTAAGATCCTTTGTTGAAGGACATCTACATTGTTTGGAAGTGGCTGTAGACCATTTATTCTCCGTCCCGCCATATTCCACAAATTTTCGATTGGTGATGTCTGGTGAACGAGAACGCCATGGAAGCAGATCAACATTAGCAGTATTTAGAAACTCCACAGCAACTCTTGCGGTATGCGGCCGCGCATTAGCTAGCTGAAAAATTGGATTTTCTATTTCTTACAAATATGGCAGTAATACTGGTTCAAGAACGTTGTTAATGTACCTATTCGCATTTAATGCAAAATAATAACTACTAGAGGAGATCTGCTTCCATGGCTGATAGCGCCCCACACCATCACACAATTAGTGAGAGCAGTATGTCGTTATTCAGAAAACTGCAAATTGTGTTTTTCTCCAGAACGTGTTCTAACCAATCTGGGAGCATTATGAGCACATAAACAAAATCGAGCCTCGCCATTAAAGATGACTTGATTCCATTGCACATTCCAATGCAACGTCTCGTTACACCATTGCCCTCCTACAGTACGATGGCGTGGAGTTAGAGGTAAACAACGCAATGGTCGGTATGATCTGACCCCAAAAGATCAAATTCTTCAATAGGTCGATCGTAAGAAGATTTAATGACCAATATCCCATGTTGATGAAAAACGATCCCGAAGACCTACAAACCGAAGAGTGGTGCGTCTAGGACGTCCGGGACGCAAACGTCGTTGTTCCTCATTATTTTCTGACCATCTCCGCCAACATAAGGAAATTGTGGCGACACTGCGTCCCAGGCGAGCGGCAACATCACGAATTGATAATCCGGCTTCTCGTAAACCGATTACTCTGCTATGTTCAAACTCGGTTAACTGATGGAAATTTGCACGATGTCGTTCAGGAGGCATTATTTCAACTTTAATGTGTTTACTTATTAAGCTTACAAATATGTTTAACATTGACAGTTATGTAACTAATCTCAAATGAAAAAAAAGAGTTTCTGTTTCATTGTCGATGATCACTTGATTAATCTTTATTGTGTCTTACTAAAATTTTCATCGTTTCTTAATAGGAATAAAATACACATTTTTTGAAAATTTCATTAAAATACATCAGCGTTTACTGGGTGTTCACTTATTCATGGCGGCCAGTATAATATGAAATGTAAATTTTCACCATTCTTACACATAATTTAAATACTTAGCATATTTTGGGTTTTTAATGGCATATTTTTGTATTTATATTTTACATAAATTTAATTATTTAAGATGTTAGAATAAATCTTAAACAATTCTTAAAGAATTGCCACTACTGAAGACGATAACTGTAATTGTTATGGAAACGTATAAATTTATATAAAGATAAATAAAAAATATAGGATTTAATACATAAAAGAGAAGTATTTTAATGTGTGATAATAGGGAAAGTTTACATTTTCATAATTAATTAACTGATTAAGCTTGTATTTTATCTACCAAATACGCAATTAGTTTTTACACAATCTGGCATTTATTTGTTGTCTAAGTTAGATAATGTAATATGTAATGTAAACTTTTACCATTATTACACATAATTAAAATACTTAGCTTTTTGTGTTTCTCAATGGTGTATTTTTGTATTTATATTTTACATAAATTTAATTGTTTAAGATGTTAGAATAAATCAACACCTTAAACAATTCTTAAAGAATTACCAATAGTGAGGGAGATAACTGTAATTGTATCGAAACGTTTAGATTTTTGTAAAATATAAGTAAAAAAACACACCATTTAGCATCCCAAAAGATATGCATTTTAAATACATAATTACTCGATTGAAATCATCAATAAAAGTAAAATAACGTTAGAAATGGTTAAAACTCCAATTTTAAACATTACATTCGGTATAAGTAAATTTATCAATAACCCTCTTAGTGCAATACAACGCTGAATTTTATATTGTAGCTATCTATAAATACGTAGACGAGCGACTGTGGGTAAACCGAAAAATAGCGCTTCGTGGAGTACATCTCTAAAAAAAGGCATTATACAAGAAAAAAGGCAGGTACAAATATTGCTGCGAAAAAAGAGACTGAAGAAAGCGGTTAAATGATGTGTACAGATTGAGAAAGAAAGAAGCGAACGGGCCAGTCAGGACGAGTAAAAATTAAATGCAGAACAATTTTGAGGGAAGTAAGAAGTAGTGAAGAAATGAAAGACATGGGTAAAGACTCGCAATGAAGAATCGTATAAACGAGACAGTATGAAATGAGTACGGATTAAGGAAATGTTAGCAAGAATATTTTGAAAAGTTGTACGGAAGTGTGAGTAATGACTGAGAACAAAGGGAATTTGGAGGCGATAGGAATGAAATTGAATTGAAAGAGGTAGATAAAACAGTACAAAAATTATAAAGCTACAGGTGTGGATGAAATTATTAGTGAAATGCTGAAATGTAGATATGCACAGCTTAAGGAAAGATTGTGTGAACTACTTAATACATGTTTTAACCGTAACAGAGTAGCGATCTTTTGAAAAGGTATGATTATTGTTCCGCTGTGCAAGGATAAGGGGAGTAAGAGTGATTGTAAAAACTATGAAGATATCAGATTGTTCAGTGTATCTAGAAAGGTATTTGAAATAGTGCATTTGCAGACTAGGGAAAGCGTATGAGCGAGTGAACAGGGAGAAGCCCTGGGAACATTTAAGGAAGTATGGTATAAACAAAAGTATAGTAAATTTAATAACGGTAGTATATTACGGTAGCCTGTCAGGGTGACTGCGGAGTTGGCTGCATTCCAAATAGAGCAAGGAGCAAGGCAAGACTGCATAATGTCACCATGGTTGACATAGATAAATGTGTTAGGCAAGTACGTACATATGCAAATGGTTTAATACTTAGCGACGTAATTGTACGAGTTCTGGTATATGCTGCTAAAACAGATTTACTTCGCTAAAATGCGATGGAGCTATAATCAATGCTGAGAAAGCTTGATGAAATCTGTAATAGTATTGGTCTAAAGGTAAACGTGGACAAAACAATGGCAGTAGTGTTTAATCGTTAGTATGAAAAAGAAGGCAGCGTGTTCCCCTGTATGAAGGAATTGTACAAAAAGTTATTGAGTTTGTGTGTTTATGTAGAATGTTCACTGCAGGTGGTAGAATGCATGGTAAAATTGAACGGCTTGTTAATTCACGAAGAAAATTCATTGGCAGTACATGGACCATATTGAAAAATGAGAGTATGATCATAGCAGCGAAGCGAACGATATATAATAGTGTGTTTGTCTCGTGAAATGAATGCTGTGTGCTTGCAACTTTGCGGGGCCTATGCAGTAAAACGGGAATGGTTAGAGTAGGTACCGAGTGGAGATGATTGATCGGTGCACAATACTCCTAATAAGGGAGACCGGTGCTTCACCAGATACGATGATACAAAGAACACGCTCGAATTTCATGCGATAGTGGCGGGTTCTCTTTCGTATGTATATTAATAGGTTGACAATAGTAATTTATTCCCACTATCACGTCAGATTTACAGCCAGATGGTGACGTTGCGTTGTAAGACACGATTTTTGGGAGGTCCGGTGTAATTTTCAAAGGTAAGTTAACTACCATGTTAATGCAGTGCACTTAGGGTTATCAAAATTTCTGTTGGTTGTGCGTTTACATGCGAATCTTAGTGCTAGATTAGATGTTTTATTAATGGAATTGGCAATTTTGAACCTATAAATCATATGTTGATATACCGGGCAGCCTGTTCAACTCTGGCCGTTGTAT
The DNA here is from genome assembly GCA_036346205.1 of Vesta saturnalis. Taxonomy (NCBI): domain Eukaryota; kingdom Metazoa; phylum Arthropoda; class Insecta; order Coleoptera; family Lampyridae; genus Vesta; species Vesta saturnalis. The sequence continues at coordinate 2,008,197 of JARFJB010002082.1, forward strand.
TAATCATGTTATTTTTTTCATCTAGATGCCATGCAAATATGAAAAAAAGAGTAACCGGTTCTTCCAAGAAGAGAATATAAGGCCAGATGTAAAGCAAGTTATGGAAGCCAAGGGATCTTTATGCAACATTGCAACGTCGCACAACATTACGAAAACAAGATTAGCCACTTATGTGAAGAAGACTAGAGAAGTCGGAACAGAAAACACAGCATTCAAACTTCCTTTCGAGACTTTCAGGACTTGGATGAAATAGAATCCATGCAATTTATTGAGTTGTTAGAAAATGTATGATGGCATAACGCCTAAAAAATTTAGGCAGGTCGTATTACAGTATGCCGAAAAAAACAACGTCAAGTATCCATATTCATGGAATATAAATAAACAAGCACGTGAAATTTTGTTCACGTACTTTTTGAAGCGGTATAGTAGAATATCTATAAGAAAACCCGAAGCAACTTCACTAATTCACTAACTAGATGACATCTTTCAACCGAACAATGGTTGGCCAATTCTTCTATAAATTGGAAGCGGTTCAATTTTCAGCCACATCAAATTGGTGAGGTCTAACCTCGATGCCACCTGTTGAAAAGGTTATTGGACGAAAAGCAGGTGAGAGTAATAAATTTCTGAATGACATAAATTTTGATCATTTTACTCATTCATTTTTTAGGTGGGGCAAGTCAGTTCCAGAGAACGTGGAGAATTAATAACATCAATGGTAATAATTTCTGCGACTGTTAACTCTTTACCCCCAATTCTTGTATTCTCTCGAATGAGATTCGATGAGAGAAGCACGATGACTGGTACATCACCTGAATCGTTGAGACTCGCGCTTAAAAGTGGCTGGATCATCCAGTTCTGCTGGTGATGGGAAATCACGACTCACACATCAGTTTGAATTCAACAAAATTCTGCAGATACAATGGGATAACAATGCTGACATTTGTAACCATGAGACCGTTGTGTCTGTGAGCCATTCAAAAAATATTATAGCGATGGGGTCCATGCATGGACGTTGGAACATCCGAATGAAACAATTTCTATTTACTCGCTTCCTTAAATACGCTTCAAAGCCTTGCATAGAGCGGCAACACCACAAAAAATATCAAATCCGGATTTTTCAAGTGTCAGACCGTCCAGATCCTTCGACAATAGATTAAAAAAGAAGATGGCGGATTAACTGCAAGTTGAATAAATTTTTCCGAACCAGTTTCGTCGACATCACGTTGTGACCACGGTCCCTCTGAATCAACTGCAGCTCATAATGAAACATCGACTCCTACTACTAGACAACCACCAATGTTGATCGTTACACCTGAACAAATTGCCCCGTATCCGCAAGCAAAACCAGGAAAGCTTTCGAAGGGTCGAAGGAAACGTGGGAAAACTATGATTGCTGCAGACAGCAAAATTGGAATGAACTTCGTGGCAAAAATATCAGGCGAATTTCTTGCCATCAAACAGATTCCAAATTACAGATGATGAATGCTCATTCGTTTGCAATGATCAAGTTATTTTAGCTCTCCCGGATCCGATTAGAGACACGCACCCAAGATTCAAAGATATGCTCTATTTCAACATTGATTTGACTGCATTTTCCCTTCAATAAATGTTTTATCTTGTTCTATATCTATCTATACTTTAAATAAACGAACTTTCCTATGTGAAAATGTACTTTAATAGGGCACTTTTATGTCCACTCTATCCTCAGGTGATGTCCATTCTTATCTCGTACACGGGGATGGTTCGGACAAGTGCACTCGGTCAGGTATATTAATTATTTTTGGAAATATAACACGTTTCTTTTAGTTGCATAACGATATTATGATGAAAGGAATCCTGTTTCATATCTTAAAAAGATGTACAGAAAATTTTTTTAAAAGCTTCAAAATTTTAGTGTTCAGGATATCTCGAATGCATTCCTTCATCTATATAACCTCTCCGGATGAATCCACATCCTATCTACCGTTCTACTGGATTACATTTCCAGCTTTTGTTCTTAAGCTTGTTGGTGTGTTCTATGTATTTACGTTAATCGTCAGTTGGGTAGGATATTTATAGTCAAGTTTATATATGCCTCGTATTATTATCAGTTTGCAGGTGGCCAAGAATTCTAAGTTTTTTTTATGGATGTCGATGGTCTTAAGTATGTTTTGCAGGTGTGCTGAAGTGTTTTTGGGTAACAACTTCTCATGTTTGTGGACAGCGTTTTCAACGTGTCTCCGTGGTTGCATATCGGTCTGAGGTTTTTTCAGTTGGACGAGTTAAGCTGAAGTTGTGAGTTGACGTCACCTACAATTTGTATTGGTTATTTTGTAAGGTTTAAGTGTGTTATTAATGAGTGAGTCTGTTCTACGCCAATAGTATTTTTTATGTCACCCTTATGAGACTAGATTAGATCTATCCCCGTCGACAGGTATTTTTTGCGTTACTGGTTCCTCATGGTGATAATTTCCTTCGACAACATAATAAAAATGACCTGCGTGCACCAGTGGTTTGGTGTCTCAATGCGATTACATCGGTACCGGTTGTAATCCCAGCCCGGAATGGTTATACCATAGTGCGTTACGTGCAATAATAGCGTTTGGTTAAACTTTTTTAAAATAAAAGTAAAAGAAATTAAATGTAAAATATTGCGTAGTGAATTACCACCCGATATAAACCAGTAAATTTAATGGTAAGCGACAATAATTACTTTTATGCAACCTAAATCACTTTCACGCATTTGAATATGGTGGCATTCATAAAAATATTTGTGAGAATTGAGTTTAATTTAGATTGTTCCGAGTCCGCACTTTTCAAAAGAAGTGTGGAATTTAAGTTTAGTAATTTTGATTATTCTATACTCATCCACTTTGAAAAACATAGATTTAGAATTTATTGAATTGTTCGATTTCATACAATACACTTGCACATTCCTAATGCTGTCGTGTCTGTTAGTTGGAGAATGATACCTGTGTTTCTTAAGTTGCATACCAATAGGAGTTTTTCTTTTGAACGTATTTATATCTAATGCCGCCGATAGGCTTTGCATCAATAATATATGATTAAGGGTAATACAGTAAACGACCAGCGCATTATATAATATTAAAAACAATTATATGGAATTAAATGTACAATTTTAATATTTCTGAATATGTAAGGTGTTTGTTACGTTAAAAAATTTACAGAAATAAAATACAATCGTGCTTGGTGAAAGTAAAAACAATATTAAACTAAACACCTTTGGCTTTATGTGTTAAGGTTATTGACTTCTTCGAAGCAAAACAACGTTTTCTAAAATTCGGTTTATTAAATTTCTTCATAATTTATTTGCATTTGACATAAAAAATTAATAAATACAAATTACTATTAGTAAAACATAATTTAAAAACTAATAATGTTATTGTTGGCAACGTTCTTAATTATTAAACTAATTTTTAATCTCGTTTGTAAAGTTAATTTTAATGGATCTACTATATAAAAATTGAAATAAATTCACATAATTCTTCATTTAATAGAAGTTTTGTAAAACAGTAACAAAATTCTACTTCAAATATGTCCTATGGATTATTAGAGTTTTGAAAAATTCAACCTATGATCAGCCTTTGTCTTATTCCTAATGGTCAACTCTGTTTGAATGGTCTACTGTCAAGGTAAAAGATATCAATCTCGCCAAATGATAAACAGATTAAATTACCTTACATTATAATTACACTTATTTGTTAAATTGTGTACAAATGTCAGGTTTCGGTTCTTCCGATTCAAGCAAATGCCTTTTTTTTGTAACAGCATATGTATTTATCAAATGTAAGAAGTATTTTAGTTTATTCCTATTCTCAATAAATTCCCTGCCGTCGGCCACCCGATTCGATTCTAGAAATAAAATAGTCACGTTAATAAACAAAACTACATCCAGGTCAGGGTAAACACAAGAAAAGGAAACATTAATGAACGTATAGTACACATTCAACACTTTCAAATAAATAAAGTGTGCTCCCCTTTTTTGACTTTTCTAACGTCGGTACTGCTAAATTGTATTGGTGAGTTTTCTTACCGAGCAACTGTTACTTGGTTTTGTATGTGTAGATTGTTTTACTATTATTTTTGTTACCCATTCGTTTATTTCTTTAATGACTGAACAACACGATACTACTTGCTCCATATAACATAAAATTGAATACACTGTGTCTACATTTCGATGCTCATCATTGGTATATCGGTTATTAGAAGAGATGGAGCAACGGTCAAATGGTTTTACGGAATTCAATCCTCGCAACAAATCTTATTTCTAATTCACCCAGACTTCCTTCGATTTTGAGATATTTTGAAAAGACTAAAATTTGCCGATTTTAATTTTGTTCAATAACTCAATAAAGCCTTATGCGACCGCTTTTAAGCTTTCACATTGTTTAGACCCTTCTTTACGGCAAGTTCGTTGCTGTTAACAGAAACCCCCGATCTTCAATTGTTCTCAAGTTATCAGGCCTATCTTTTGTTTTTCTAATGGCGGCCATTTTTAATTTTTGATTATTTAGAGAGCCCTCGACAAGAGCTTTTCAATGAGGTACAACATGTCTGAGAAATCTTCAAAAAATAAATTAAACTCCAGTATGAAATTAAAAGTTCAAATTCATTTGAACAAACTGTTCAATACGGCCTTTATTCTGCTCCACACACCTTTGGTACTTCGTTCTAACATAGTTAAAAAGTCTACGTACTGTGTTCCCATTTAACAATCCCTGCACATCCAGTACTCTTTATTCCAAAATTTTCCGAGTTTCTGGTAGTTCGAAATTGAGTACTTCGGTTTTAGTGGGACCCTACAAATAAAAGTCGAGGGGTGTAAGGTCGGATGATCTCGCAGGCCATTGTACTGGTCCATTGTTGGAAATAACTCTCTCAATAAAGTTTTCTCTTAAGAAATGTTGCACGTCACGAGCATTACTAGCCGGGAAGCCGACCTGCTGGTACCACATGTTTTGTTTTGCATGCTCCGAGGGTTAATAATTTGTCTCAAGGCGGGCATTATCTCGTTCGCTAGTAGCTCTATATATCTGTGTTCAGTTAAGTTGTTACCAAAGATGAAAGGACCTATTAAGTGATTATCTAAGATGAAAATCAAACACAAAAACAAAAAAATGTCAATTACCAATCAAACCACACCAGATATTAAAACCAAATCTAACTTGACCTCTTTTACCAAACATGGATTTTCAGTAGATCAATGATGCTACTTATGCCTATTGGACACAGCCCATAGTATTTTCCTAGAAATATCAGCATCATCTTTACATTTTTGCAGATACCACCTCCTGAATTGTAATCTCTGGTGATGGTCATTATCGCTTAAATCTTGTACAATTGTTGGTTTGCATGGGTGATATTTGTTTTTCTCCAGTGTTTTATGAACACTGTATTTCTGAATACCAGTTTCTTGAGGCAAACTGAGCAACTCGACAAACTGATGTACTTGGATCGTTCGCAACATTTTGTGAAATAACATTGTTTACCTGGTGCTTGGGTCTCTTTTGTTCAAAACTTCCAAAGTTCACTAAATTTCTGATTATTCTATTAAAAATTGTACGGTGTGGTTGTCATCCTTCCTGAAAATGCTAAGCGTAACTCGTGCAGACATTTTCGGACTTTCTATTTGTTTTAAAATAAACTTCTAACATATTAACCTTTTCTTCATTTCTAAATTTATTTGCCATTACCAGTAATTATGTTTATGAATATCAACGCTTAACGGTGATTAACCATCAATGACTAGTTCTGATTCATTCACCAATTCTCCTTTTACAAGTGAACATTGACAGAGCTTATAATTTATGTCACACTGACGTTTTCGGTCATAGCCTACTGTAGACAAATGTATTTTTTGTTATCTCTCGTGAAAATGAAGTTTTTTCGGGCACGTTTACATTATTCTCTTCTGGAACGATATCTAACTAATCAGAAAAACCAATGATAGCGCTGATAACTTGAGAACAAACGAAAATCGGGGATTTCTGTTAACTGCAACGAATTTGCCGTAAAAAGTGTCTGAATGACGTAAAAGTTGAAAAGAGATTGCAAAAGGCGTTATTGAGTTGAAGTAAATTTAGTTTTTTCAAAATATCTCAAAATTGATGGAAGTCAGGATGAAGTTGAAATACGATTCGTTGCGAACATTGAGTTCCGCAAAGCATTGCCCATTTGACTGTTGCCCTATCTCTTGTAATAAGCGATAGGTATACCAATAGTGAGTATCGAAACATCCGCACAAGTTTTTTTTTTATGATTGTGGACCTGAATAGGCTAAATATGGCCTATTGTGCTAAAGCACTCAGAAACACTTAGGAGGATGGATAGAGGGATAATGAATTGCCAATAGCTGCCTATGAACAGCTATCTTTAATTTTCTCATATCATAAGTGAGAGGAAAGCAGGAACTAGGGAGATCATTCCAGAGTTTAGAAGCCGTGTAGAAAAATGTGGATTGCGCCCGTTTGGTACGACAAGTGGGGATTTGTACTGCATGCTGATGATGTGAATGTGCAAACCGAGTGTTTCTCGCAAAGATAGCCCGAGATGGTATCAAAGAATATAATTCAGCAGCACAATAGCCGTTGTAATAACGATAATACAAAGAAAGAACTGAAACCATCCTTCTATGCTCAAGGGACTGTATGTGAGAAGTTATGGACGGGTCATTTATAACTCTAATCGCTCTCTTTTGAATAGGATCAACGATATCGAGAGCGTATTGGGGAGCACTAACCCAGAGGTGAGAATTTGAGCCTTATACAGCAGAAGGAGGTAAAGGAGGTAAAGTACTGCTTAGATCTGTACCAAAGCCTATTTTACGAGCAGCTGTTTTGGTAGCTGACAGAAGATGGTCAACCCATGAGAGATTTGAATATACAGTCATACCCAACATAGTAATAGAGTCTGAAAACTTAAGAACAGAGCCATTCATACTTACAACAGGAAATGATCGATCTTTTTTGGCGGACACAAGGCAACACTGAGTTTTGTTAGCATTAAATGTAACTAGATTATTGCTTCCCCATTCGAGAATACGTTGAATGTCTTTGTTGATTGAATTTGCCATTTCAGCTTTAATTTATTGATTTGACATAGAAGGTGGATCATCACTATGAGTAGACTGAAATGAACTACAGTGAAGAGTGCTACCGTCAGCAAAGCAATGGGTGGGGTTAGTTGTTGAAGAAAAAAGTATACGAGGTATTTACGCATGTAATACCACTAGTGCGCCCAAAATTACCGATAATCTGGAAAAAAGCGGAAACTGCATGGGTTAGTTTTCTCTGTTGGTTAAAAGTTTAAAAGGCCCAACTGCGAAGGAGGAGGGCTCTTCATTTAACTAACAGAGGAAACCAACGAATCCGTTTTTCTTAAGGAAACAAAGGTTTTTCAAAGATTCTCTGATTTATTTTGATGCACGCGTGGTATTCGGTAGAACATTTCCAGAATAAAAAACGACAATACTTTTTAATTACCTAAGCATGTCACAAAACTTGCCTCCAAATAAATGCCTGATTTTTCACTATATTATTTGGAACACTCTTTTCAATATTGCTATCAATAGTGTACTGATAATTAACACTGATGTGTACTGCAAACCTCTGCACATTTGGCAGCGACAAACTCAACCTCCCCTATTGTAAAGGTAATTCAATCTATTTCGAACTATTTCGGACGGTAAAAAACCACCAGTTGCTCACGATATTATTTTATTTGCAGACATCTCCAAGCATCTAGTCCCCTCATCACAAGTGTATGCGGATCCAGATGTTTACTGATCGTTAAATTTCTTTAGTATAAACTATGGAGGTTTTTTGTGACTTTAGACCTTTTATTTTATTTTATGCTAATTATACACCCATCACTTTGGCTGTGAAGTTTTTTTGCGACATGTACGCAAATAAATAGATAATAGTTATTTATGTACAAAGACATAATGAGGCCAGTTATGCTCGCAATGCATGCCAAATTTTATGCACGATTAATACATTGAATATTTAAAATGAATTATAGGCTTAATTGTTTTCAAAGGAAATACATTTCTCATTTGTGATAGTGCGTTACCATGAAAACGTGTACAAAAGCAAGCATGACAAATTGATTTGACGTTTTGGTTTAGTTCATTTTAAACGCAATAACTGAGATATTTCGTGAAATAGGATGAATAAAATTGAGGAACTGCACCACTAGCATAAACATGACTAAATGTAATAATTGCATTGTAAATATTTTTAAATAAACTCATAGTGTTGTACTTATTATTTTCAATTCTTGACGTCTCATTGTAGTCCACAGGCCCATAATGAACCAGCGGGCTATAAAAATACGGTTACGTCAAAGAAATTTGGTTATAATTATCCTATTATATTGTAATCGTGCATTAATCTAATGGTCGTTGTTTTGCATTTTGTTAACGACGGTTAGCAATAATTCATGTGTATAATGATTATTGAACAATCATTATAAAAATTGTGTAACAGTTTTGGGTGTGAATAAAAGAACTATTGTTACTATAATACGTGAATAGTCATTGCATTGTGTTTCTTATTAGTGTAACTCTGAAAATTGAGATTACCCAGTATTTAAAAATTAGTTTACCATTTATGTATTAGATATTATTTTTACATATGGTACACTCAATGTGTAATTAAATTTATGTTATGTCATAATCATATGAAAAAATGCGTTTCACCGATCAAAAAATGGGCAGGTAATGGTTAATCAATTATATTACGTTGTCCATTGTGTTGTTATATTGTAATTTTAATTGCAAGGCAAAGCAAGGTCAAATTTCATAACAAACAAATATTTTTACCAATTGCTAACATTCATGTAGATAATTTAATTAAGCATCTATTTACTAATGAGAGTGAGACACTAAAATTCTGTATAAATGTGAGAGTTACTTGCGAGGAGTCCAAGGGACAATAAAAAATTTTAAACCACATGGGGTACTGAAATATTTAATTAAAATGTATTTATTAATTATATTTTGAAACTTTTTGACAAAAAAAATGTTCTACTTTACGCTAGTTTAAATATAGTGCACTTTGACCCTTCGAGTCACCTTGTCCACCATAGGGCACGTTACCTAAAACTTGCTAATGGAAATTGCACTTCTTTTGATCCAGCGCACTTGGTAAATAATTAAATATCACAGACTATTTCGTTCCTACACGTTGAGAACCAATCACAATTGAAATGTAACAAAGGCTCATCGCAGAAACCCAAAGTCAGTCGGCATCCTCATTGATTAAAAACGATGTTTTCAACCTGACTCACCACAGTCACGATCACGATCACGAATTAATTCATTCATTTACTTAGGTGTATGCATACGTTTTTTCCGGTTTAACTTAGAGATGGCGCCAGCGAAAAGTACGCAGCGTACTAATTTGACACATTTTGTTCGTCTCACATTAAACTACAGATACACACACAAGTTGAGTCCAACCAAATCTAGCGTTTTGTTTTTGTCCTTCAGTGATCATGTCGAATTTTGTACCTGAAAAAGAACATTTGCGGCATGCATTGCTTTTCTTATTTAATCAAAAGAAAAAGGCTTTTGAAAGTCATCATTTGCTGGTAAAAACATATGGTGAACACGCTCCATCTATTAGAACATGGTTTCGACCATTTAAAAGTGGCTATTTCAATGTGAAAGACAGTGAGCGCTCTGGTAGACCACAAAAGTACGAAAATGAACAATTGCAGGAGTTATTGGATGATGACCCAGATCAAACTCAACAGCAATTGGCAAAACCATTTAATTTGTCACAAGAAACAATCAGCAGACATTTACGAACAATGGAGAAGATAAATAAACTCGGTAAATGGGTCCCACGCGATTTGAATAAACATCAAATGGAAAACCGCAGAGTCACTTGTGAAATGCTGCTTCAACGCCACGAAAGAAATTCATTGCTGTGATGGGTGACGAAAAATGGATTTGTTTTGAAAACCCGAAACGGATAAAATCGTGGCTTTCACCTGGCGAAGCCGGTCCTTCAACACCAAATCGTTTCGGCTCTTGTGGGACCAGAGCAGAATTGTGTATTATGAACCCTTGAAGCACGTGAAACCGTTAATCGACAACGCTATCATCAACAAATGATTAATTTAAATCACGCTTTGATCGAAAGACGACCGGAATGGGCCTGAAAACGTGGCAAAGTGATTTTGTTACACGACAATGCGCCATCTCACACCACGAAACCAGTGAAAGACACTTTGAAATCCCTTGTACGGGACATCCTTCCGCACCCGCCGTACTCCCCAGACCTGGCGCCATCTGACTATCACCTATTCACATCAATGGGGACGCGCTCACAGATCAGCACTTCAGCAATTTCTAGGAAGTTGGAAAATGACTCCACGAATGGTTTGCCGCAAAAAACAAGCAGTTTTTCTGGCATGGTGTTCACAAATTACCTGAAGCATGGACGAAATGTGTAAAAGCCGATGGTCAATATTTTGAATTAATTAAAGAAAATTACGTGTTTTCCTTACAAAAAAAAAACGGAAAAACCTTATGTATACACATGGTATGTTGTTTATATTTTCGTGTTGGTCGCCTAAGTGTCAGTGTAATTTCCGATAATATGGCATTTACAAGTTTTTTCAAATTACGCAAGAATTTATAGGGTGTAAATATTCAAAAGACACCTAATAATATAGACCTTTTCAGAAAATACGAACTGTATATGACACAATCCGCAAAAGATGTTTCAAGCTCCACTTGTGGGAGATCATTGTATAGGTGAGCGAGAGTTACCTTCAAGGGCGTGATAAACTTAAAAACAATATGTTAAAGGAAAACCTTGTTAATGCGGCCACAAAATTATTGTTTCATGTGCGATTTTATTATATATCAAGACTCCACTATAGAGTTAAAGAGCAATACGAAGTTTTTGCTAGGAGCTGCGGTAGTGCTAAAACTGACCAATAGCTGGGTGGGTGAGTGTGTGCGTGTGTGTGGTGTAAGTGGTGTGTGTGATGTATGTGATGTATCTGGTGTGTGTGTTGTGTGTGTGTGTGTGTGTGTGTGGTGTGTGTGTGTGTGTGCGCGTGGTGAGTGTAGTGTGTGTTTGAGTGTGTTTGTGTGTATGTGTGTGTGTGTGTGTGTGTGTGTGTGTGTGTGTGTGTGTGTATGTGTGTGTGTGTGTGTTTGTGTGTGTGTGTGTGTGTGTGTGTGTGTGTGTGTGTGTGTGTGTGTGTGTGTGTGTGTGTGTGTGTGTGTGTGTGTGTGTGTGTGTGTGTGTGTGTGTGTGTGTGTGTGTGTGTGTGTGTGTGTGTGTGTGTGTGTGTGTGTGTGTGTGTGTGTGTGTGTGTGTGTGTGTGTGTGTGTGTGTGTGTGTGTGTGTGTGTGTGTGTGTGTGTGTGTGTGTGTGTGTGTGTGTGTGTGTGTGTGTGTGTGTGTGTGTGTGTGTGTGTGTGTGTGTGTGTGTGTGTGTGTGTGTGTGTGTGTGTGTGTGTGTGTGTGTGTGTGTGTGTGTGTGTGTGTGTGTGTGTGTGTGTGTGTGTGTGTGTGTGTGTGTGTGTGTGTGTGTGTGTGTGTGTGTGTGTGTGTGTGTGTGTGTGTGTGTGTGTTGTGTGTGTGTGTGTGTGTGTGTGTGTGTGTGTGTGTGTGTGTGTGTGTGTGTGTGTGTGTGTGTGTGTGTGTGTGTGTGTGTGTGTGTGTGTGTGTGTGTGTGTGTGTGTGTGTGTGTGTGTGTGTGTGTGTGTGTGTGTGTGTGTGTGTGTGTGTGTGTTGTGTGTGTGTTGTGTGTGTGTGTGTGTGTGTGTGTGTGTGTGTGTGGTGTGGTGTGTGTGAGCTGTAAACTTTGTAAACAGTCATAACTTCATACTAATAACTTCCTTATGACATTTTGTGGTATTAATAACCGGAATCACACTTTGCGTGCATAAAAATATTGTTTTTTAACAATTATAACCGGCTGTAATTTTTAAAACTAAGATGTGCTTTAAATTTTCGAACCAAGCAGGAGGTTTCCTAAAACATAAACTGTATAATGAAATGGCATTGCACTTTGTTGTGCTTACGGGATTTGTGAATCGCTAGGTTTCAACATGCCATGTAAACGTGAGTGATTATTGAATTTTTATTGGTTAGCACCAATATTAACAGTAACCTATAAAAATTTTAATCAATGACATTGCTATGGCCTGGCGATTCGCGGTACAAAAAAGTGTGATCATATATAATATATAGAATTTATATCTATTCTATATGTAGTTATTGTAAGTTTTGTTATGAACGAATAAGTTCAAAAATAAATATGTGATTAAAAATTATGATTAATTTTATTAAGTACATAAATATTAAATATTACAAACGGTAGAAGATCCTCCCACAATGAGCACCCGCAAAGCTGCCAATGAACTTAGGACCTCCCAAAAAAAGTGTGTTGGTCTGTGGTGAAAGAGAATGGCTTACACCCATATCATTATACTTGAGTTCAAGGGATAGAAGAGAACGATTTTGCAGGAGACTTGAATTTTGTCATTTTATCCTAAAAGCGAGATAATTTACATTCATAGTCTGATGTAAATCCACATTTAAAAAAAGAATCGTCTTTCCAAATGAAATTTAGTGTGTATGTTTAGATGGGCGCAATAAGTAATAAATTGATAGATCCATATTTTCTTCCTAATGTTTTGATAGGGGAAAGGTATGAAGAATTTCTGAGAAACCACATGGAAGAATTTCATTGATAGACCACACATAATTTTCCAACACGACGGTTGTCCAGCATATTATTGTCTAAATGTTCGTCCGTTGTTGACTGAATGGCAAGGACCAGTTGCGTGGCCGGATTGTAGCCCGGATTTAAGGCCTTTAGATTTTCACATGTGGGGAAGACTGAAGGAAGACTGAGCAATTAATAGAATGATAGAAGAAGAAGCGAGAAGAATGAAGAATGATTTTGAAAGAAAAATTATCTGTCAAAAATATGAAAGAGAACTCGAGCTTATATAAAAGACGGTGGTGGTCATTTTGAACACAAAATGTAAAATTATTTAATAAAATTCTGTTTTATTGAATCAAGGTTTCAATGACTTATTATTCTCAATTTAGAATTTTCGAGAGACATCGCGGTTGAAAAGCTTTTTCTGGTGGAACTATCGCTCGAATTTTAACAAAAATGTCGGGAAATTAAAACATCGAGCTCGTTTTTTTAGACTATTTTAACACTACATGCAAAGAATAGTTTAAAAGTTATAACAACAGAAAATTTGAAATCGATTTTGGTTTCTTTCACATTTAAATTTCTACAATTTTCTTCTCATAAGCATATTCCTCATACTTTGGCATATTTTAAGTGAAATAGATATTCTACTATTGAAAACTGGATTAAAATTACTATTTGAAAGTATCAATTCCTACAGAATCGGCTTCAACTGAACGTAAATAGCGAATTAGTACAAAATCTCAAATATCTCGAAAAACGTTGATTTTTGGATATAGGTAAATATGGCTCAATTGATCACAAATGAGCCTTATTAACATCTCCTTAAAGATTGGCATCTAATTTGAGATCACCCGTATATTAAAAATTAAACTTGTTTCTGGTTTAATTCATTTTAATTACAGTGTACTCGACGTTTCGAAAGCTTCATTGCTTTCTTTATCAAGAAAGTTTGGAAATGATAATTAAATTCAAATTAATTTATGATATTTGACTTAATTTATGACATAATTAACCGTTTACAGATGCTGACGTGCAAATCGATCATCTGGGTGAAGGAGCGATCGAGCCGTCTAGTAGATCGCAATCACAGTACCGCCATGAGGACCTTTTTCAAAAACGGTATTTTACTAAAACATGTAGCCACTATGTTGATTAAAATATGTTAAATAATTTTTAAAGTCCTGATCAAAGCCTTTAAATTCGTTTATCGTAACACACACAATATAAAAAAATGTATAAATATAATAACATGTACCTAATTAAATAATATTACACAGTAGATCATATTACATGGTCATTCATCCAATCAGATAATTAATCATTCATGTAAATATTAAATTTCATTTTCGTAATTATTTATTAATATGGATACTATTACATAAACCATATTTTTTTAGGTACACTAGAATTTTCCAGGATTGGCTGCAAAAATGGCTGCGTAGTGATCACAGCTTAATTTCAACTTTTTAAAAACGAGCAGGTAAATAATGTTTTTAGGAGAATCTGCCTCAAAACGTATTAATATGGTATTGTTGTAAAGCAGTATAACAAAAGAATAAATTAACAAAACGAAACTTTTGTAACCAAGCACCTAGTTCATCAAAATTATAATATTTACGTTTTTTTATGCATCTTCAACAAAAATAGTAATTTAACATTTGTTAAACATTTAGAAATCTTTATTTTTAGATTTAGTTTGTTTAAATAGTATCAATTGTGTGATAACGACCAATGTAATTTTAAACGTATATGAAACCGAAAATTTCGACAAAATGTAATAAGTGTGACTGAAATTGTTTGTTCGGATTTCAGCGCATTTCCCTAGATTTCAGGTAATGACACTACTATCCTCTTTTTAATTTCATGGCATCTCTTCCTACAGTTTTCAAAATTTTCTATCCGAGTTTTCGTCATATGATAACATATGTGATCATGCAGGTAACAAAGAAAAAAATAAAATTGGCTTTCCAGGGAACGCCAAAATCGCCAAAAAACGGTTAATAATTGTATATTTTGTCTTATACCTGTTTTGACTTGCCAAGACGCATCAATTGGGGCATATCCAATGTATACTATACACGGTGTCCAGAGGCGATCTTCCTTAGACTATTTTGAGTACAAAATCCTAATACAAAAATGCTGTACATGGCTTCAGCGTCCATCAAGAGCAACACAAAGAATGTGTACATCTGGCAACACAAAATCACACAGGTATTATGTAGTCATGTGTAACTAAGTAAAACGCAAACAGATCGGTATGTCAAATTGACGATATTAATTATTAAAATACAGAGCTGTATATATATATATATATATATATATATATATATATATATATATATATATATATATATATATATATAGAGGGTGAATCTTATCTAATCCGCCAAAATTAAAGGAGTACCAGAACTCATCATTCTAAGCAAAAAAGTTCATATGTACATGGGTCCGGAAATGCTTCGTTTCCGACATACAGGGTGTCAAAGTTGAAAAAATATCTTGCGACTCTTTCGAAATAATTTCATGAAGTTTCGAATACGGGGTTTTTTTAATATTAATTTTAATGTGGGATATTTTAGTGCTCGTTACAAAAGTTAGTTTTAAACAAATAAACATTGTGAGCTTTAAATGCGTTTTTCTTGGAAAGGGTTGCTTCTAGCGACTTCACTAAGATAAACCTTTTTTTAGCAAAAAAGATAGTAGAATCGATTTTTCTAGTCCAAAATGGCATACAGTGTAGCACAAAAAAGTTGAAACGATTTAAAGGGGAAACGGTTGCCGCTGGCGCCCTCTAGAAACCACAACTAAATGGACCACAAATTTGAATTTGTCATCCCAAAAAACCCCCGTATACTAAATTTCATGAAATTATTTCGAAATAGTCGAAAGATATTGAAGAAAACGCGATTTCTTTTTTCAACTTTGACACCCTGTATCTCGAAACAAGAATATATATATATATATATATATATATATATATATATATATATATATATATATATATATATATATATATATAATTTATTAATAAAATTAAAGGGTGAATCATATTCTAATCAAAAAGTTAAGTACAAGATTCATCCATTCTAATGCAAATAAGTTCATGTAATAATTTATATTTATATTATATATATATATATATATATATATATATATATATGTATATATATATATATATATATATTATTTGCAAAGCTCGGAGGTATTGTTGTATGAAACTGAACTTGTAAGGTGAGGAGGTCAGAGTGTTATTACAGATGTGGGGATTATTTTCCGAGGCGATTGCTGAGGTGTTAGCTGAGGCTTACAACATTTGTTCAAATTGACGGCCATTTGCCTGTAAACATAGATTAAGTCTAGGTGTTGAAATTTGCAGTGTTGGCAAACGTCCTAATTTATAAAAAATGTACTTTTATAAATGTTTAAAAAGTTAATTACTGGAGTGCAATGAGAATTAAATGAAATAGGACTTTGCAAAAGTCTTAAAATGTTAAACGTAATTGCCAAAACAAATAGAATTGAAATATAGTATGTATATTTGAGACCCAAAATTTCCACCTTTGATGACATTATGGTTTAGAGCATTTTTGTATTAGGATGTTTTACCCAAAATAGTCCAAGTGTTACAGTTCAGACTTTTAAATTTATTCTGAATTATCCAATTCTGATTTTTCACAGAATTGGTATTGGAGAGACAGCTTTTTGTCTGATTTATTCTCTATTACTCTGTTTCTGAATTAGTTCATCGTTTGAAGCCCGATAATACTGCTCAGCTACATTTTTCGATATTACCCAGACCTTCGATAAGGTCTGGTTTACCAACATTTTCGGATGATACCGCTATCCTAGCATCGGATACCGATCCTTCCGCTGCCTTGCGAAAACTGCAGATTAATCTTACCTCCATTGATAATTGGCTAAAGAAATGGAGAATAAAAGTTAATGACTTTAAATCAGTCCACAGAACCTTCACCACACGAAGAAAAAGCTGCCCCTCAGTGCAAATAAACAACTCCTAGTTAACACAACTACAAAGTGAAGTATCGTGGAGTTCACCTTGACTGAAGACTTACATGTCGAAAGCACATCTTCGCCAAAAGAAGGCAATTAGGAATTGCCCTCTCCAAAATGTATTGGCTACTAGGACGGACATCTAAACTTAGTCTGGAAAATAAGATATTGTCACATTTTGTCATAAGAAATATTCAAATTTGTTCGATTTAAACAAAACTAACAATAATTATATGAAAATGGTTTACGCACAGCGTTATCCGCATAGAAGAGTCCCCGATGCAAAAACTTTTCCAAGTTTATGTAATAACTTAAGAGAACATGGCAACTTCGTAAAACCTAAGAGAAATAGAAAAAAGACGACTACAAAATACTGCTGCTGTAATTCAACAGGTTGATAATAACCCCAAGATATCCCTATCAAAAAATAAAAGAAAATACCGGTGTTTACATAAGTTCATCGTGGAGAATTCTACATAGAAACTCTTTTCGCCCTTACAAAACTAAACTAGTGCATAAATTAGAACCAGGTGATCCCGCTAGAAGAATGGATTCTTAGCAAGATTTGCCGATTTGTATAGCCAAGATGCAAATTTTCTCTTGAAAATTCTATGGCGCGACGAAAGTCGATTCCATAATAATGGAATCGTGAACAGACACAACTTTGGTTTTTGGTCCGAAAACCATCCTCGTTGGATTACAGAAAGAGGTAATCAGCGAATTTTTGGCATCAATGTTTGGTGCGGCATATTAAACAGATTCCTTATTGGACCTCACTTTTACGAAGGCACTTTAAATGCAGACCCCTATTTAAGATTTCTTCAAACTACACTTCCGGAACTGTTAGAAGAAGTGCCCTTTGAGACTAGAATGAATATGTGGCTACAGCAGGATGGAGCACCTGCACATAATGCCGAAATTGTAACGAGGTATTTAGACAGAGAATATCCCAATAGATGGTTAGGTACTAATACACCGATAAGGTGATCGGCGAGGTCCCCGGACATTACACCTCCCGATTATTTTCTTTGGGGTTACCTAAAGGACGTTGTCTATGAAGAACCTGTCGAAGATATGGCTGATCTTATTAACAAAATTAGCGCAGCGTGTGCTGCTATTACAAGAAGCACGCTCCTACAAGTGACCCAAGCTCATCTGTTGAAAGTGTTTGATAGTTGTATTCGAGCAGATGGACATAATTTTGAACAAAATTTTTAATTTGTCTTATCATGTAGTTAATTGCAATAATAATTTTGTTTATTAGTTTAACTCAGAAATGAGTAAAATAAATAAGTTCGAGTAAATAACAAAAAAGTTTATAAATAACATGTTTATATTTTCGACGCGTCGCGACGCTTAGCTCTTAGTAGGCGTCGAATTTTTTAAAATTTGAAAAGCATCTACTTGACCCCTTACATTGATTAGTTTTTACAGAAATTAAATATTTCTATTCGTTTTCGAGATATTGGCGTGCGGAGTTTTAAGTGAAAAACCCTATCTACATATATATATATATATATACATATATTTATATATATATATATATATATATATATATAATAAATCAAATATCTGCTGATTAGTTTCAGCTAGGACGCAAATAAAATTGTACTAAACGTTTCGCAAAGCTTTACGATAGTAAACTAATTCTTAATTGATATATAAAGCTATTAATAAAACATAACCTATCTTTAAGTAGAATTATTTCAAAATGAAAGTGGTTTGAAACCATATAACTTCAATTTAATCACAAAACTTTTTTTTTGACCTATGTCAACAAAATACAACTGAAGAATGATTATGCACTCAAATGCTTTCCTTTCAGTACAACAGAATTAAACCTTCCGAAACAATATTAGACTAGCTTAGTTTTAATGTTCGTAAATCAATTCGTCTAAAAACGTAATTTGCACTAAAAAGTGCTCACTTGTTGTACACTTCTATTCACGGAAACTACATACACTTAGATTTAAGCTATGTAACTCGTTTTTTAATGTTACTGACAATTCCATTGTTATCCAACTATCAAAATATTTTGACATTTATTTGAACGTCAACATTTTTCTTGGTTACTCACTCTCAATCATGGAAATAGATCTAGAGTAAATTTATAAAGCTGAAAGAAACCAAAAATCGCTATCATGGCTTGTATGCTTTTTCAGTGAACAGAAGTGTACATTCAACATAAAGCAAAGATATTATATCGAATCGATCTTTCTGTCGAGAACTTCATTTTTTGACAATACGATAAGGCAAAACGTCAATATAAAGGTAAGCTAATTTTCAGCACTTACAATAACGTAAAGGTAAACATAATGTATAATCGACCCCAACCAACACAGATATGCTGTCACTACTAAAGCGAGCATAACTGAACAGTGACCGTGATGTGGTCTGTTTTCATATTTAATGAGACAAAAACAAAAAGTGTTTCCAACTCAAACTTTCTTTAAGATAACGGATAACGTATTGCATTCAACATACTATATGCATACCATGTTGAACAACGTCCTTCACCGCACTTCTTTAACGTGAGATTGAATGATATATATTCAATTTTCAAACTGTACAAATTTTCGTAACCCATGTGTTTTGATAACGAAAGGGCGGATTTCCCTTAGGCAAGGAAGTAAACTTAAGATACGACGACGCATCAGAAGATAGCATCTCAGATACGCTATTCACTCAAACCCTTTCTCGGCTTATACTGCCCTTATTCCATTTACTCACTCCATACTTACTCAACCCGCAGAACTTCTTCCTATTAACACATCAATCATCTGCCGATTTCCTTCCTGGCACTTTTAACCTTTAACATCCCAAATCTTGCTCCGAGTTATTGCACGTACTATAGTAATAAGAACTTTTCCAAATACCTTACCAGATAAACTCAACGAATTGATCGCTCTGTAGTTTTTACACTTACTCTAACACAACGGATAATATTGGCACTTTTTTCCTCAAGCTTAGTACATCCATACTTTAGCATTTTACCAGTAACTCTATCCAAACATACAACTTTACGATTCTTCAACTTTTGTACATATCATCGTCAGTTTCACTTATTATCTCTTTCGCACTCTCCTTGTTAACCTGTTTCAGATTAATAGTGGTAATTTCCTACAAATAGTTAAATTGCTATTTGAATTTGATCCCATTATGGAAGAGCATGTCCGTAGAGTACTCAGAAAATAAGAGACTAAAGCTCAATATCTCTGGAAAAATATACAAAACAAGATAATAGATATGCTACATCAAAGTGTAAAGTACTCCTGAGATTAGTAAGGTAGAGCAAGGAACTATTAATCAGATGATGTTGACATTACAATTAATGAAAGCTTGTTACCAGTCGAAAGGTCTACAGGAAAACAAATGACATATTATAATTGGAAAACTTCATGACTTGGGTTAAATTTTCAAGATATCATAGGACAGATATATAACAACGGGTCCAATATGAGGGGCGATAAAATAGCGAGCATTTTGTGTTCCGTGCAGTAGCCACCTCTCAATCTTGTTGTTAATCATATGGCCTTGGGAACCGCTAATTTCTTCCATATGGTTCAAAAAATATATTTATTTTCGTCTACTTTTCGATAGGCAGTACTTTTAAAACGTGTTCAAGGTTTAGCTTTGAAACCAGTAACTCTAGATGGGAGAGCCTTAAAGATTTGGTATTCCATTTGGGAGATGTATGCATGTAAGCATGTACGAAAATGAAGAAACGAGGTCTCGTGCTCGTAAAATTGTATTAAAGAATTTAAGATTTTATATTCATTAGTTATTTGGTATAAAATACTAAATTGCATTAATCCAATAAGCTGGTGCATACAAAACACTTTGATCTAGCCTCTATATCTAATCGTGAACATCATGAAGATGTCGCTAAAATTTTGTTGATGTTGCTGTTATCGTACCTTCTATAGAATTATAAATGCACTAATACCAACCCAAATTACATTTACAAATATAAGCTCGACATCTTGCTAGATTTGAATTTTGTGTTTGCAGCTCTAGATATTTTTGTTGTTTATTATGGTACAGTATCCTAAACACAATAACGTCATTTGCGAGCGAAGCCACTCGAAAAAAATATTTTTCAAGAATCCTCGATCGGATTTGTACTTCGATGAAACTGTTATTAATGCCAAAGAACTAGTCCTCCGAAATTGATGTGAAGGCTAATTTTGGATCAACAATAACACGACACCGCGTAAAAAGAAGAAAAAGGAACTTCCCATACGAAGCAGGAAAGAGATAACATTTTTATTTATCAAGCACTAATGCACTAGGTGCTAGATAAGAACAACTTAACAATCATACTAACTATTTTCAATTCTTATATTATACAGGAATGGGCAAAAGAATGGAACATAAGAGATAACTTTAACACCAATGAAGGTTCCCGCAAGAAGGTTTTAATATCTGGCGAAAGAAGAAAATGAACTTCCCATACGAAGCAGGAAAGAGATAACATTTTTATTTATCAAGCACTAATGCACTAGATGCTAGATATGAACAACTTAGCAATCATAGTAACCATTTTCAATTCTTATATTATACAGGAATGGGCAAAAGTATGGAACATAAGAGATATCTTTAACACCAATGAAGGTTCCTGCAAGAAGGTTTTAATATCTGGCGAATCCATTGGTGCTATTGCCAATTTCATTTTAACTTCCGGTTTAACAGGAAATGATAGCAACTTTGTTATTTTAAATTAAACATCCTGTATATTTTTTTGGATTCGGATAGAACAATCCTTTAAGTGTTCAGTGATATACGGTTTGGTACCATTATTTTTCGTAAATGCCCAGATATTAAGTAAAATATTTACAAACATGTATTTCCACTTGATCTAGTTACCTATGTAAACAAAAAAAAAATAAAAATTGCTAGGGTTGTTAACAATCAGTGGACGCTGTACATAAACAGGTACTGAAAATTTTTGACGTTATGATTGTGTTTTAAAATGGTTCAATAAACTGAAAGAAAAAGAATAGAGCTTTTGATGATGGTTGTTATGGTTACAGGCGTCGGATTCAGCAAGAGGCGTGTACCTGATTCATTAATGTGCACCGTAATCGAGAACCAATAACCCGCACTACTATTACCAAAACGTTAAGGAGGTTTAATATTAACGGTAGTGTTCGCAATTCACCTAAAACTGGACGTCCACAAGTAACAAGAAATGAAACTACAGCATAAGACATCGTCGTGACTCGTGAAACATCTATTATAGACCTTGCAGGAATGCACGGTATTGAGTGCAGTTTTCTGCGACTATAAAGGACCTTTGTAACTCCAATCCAAATTTTGCCATGAATGTAGTTTTTTCGGATGAAGCAACTTTGTTCCTAAATGGGATAGTTAATCGACATAATTGTCGGTATTGGGCGACAGAAAATCCTTACTGGGTTGAAGATGTACTTACGCAGCACCCCCAAAAATGAAACGTCTGGGATGCAATTTACGGAAACAGAATAATTGGCCGATTTTTTATTGATGGTACGTTAACTGGCTCGGAATATTTAGAACTTCTAAGAAACCAAATTATTCCATCTCTTGAAGAACATGGAGGAACTCCCGAAGACATGAGGTTTCAAGAAGACGGAGCCCCACCTCATTTCTTTCGTAATGTACTTTCACCAAATATTTTGCAGTAAATGGATAGGTCGAGCAGGCGCTATCGAATGGCCCCCGTGTTCCTCTGATCTTACTCCACTGGATTTCTTTCTTTGGAGTACCTGAAATCTCGAGTGTATAAGGAACGACCTCATAATTTGGAAGATCTACGAAATAGGATCACAGGGGACATAGGCAGAATCACTGCAGATATGCTGAGAAATGTAACTGAAGGTTTTGTGAATCGACTTGCGTATTTTCAAGAAGTGAAATGAGGGAATTTTGACACCTTGTTTAAGATAAATTTTGTTTTGTTGTTAATTTTACAATTGCTTTATAATTACCATGTGTTAAATTGTTTTGTTTGTTTTCATGTGTTACTAACAATACATTTTCAAATTAAGAGCTTTTGAAGCTTTTTGGATAACGTCATCGCAGTTTTATTATTATTTTTTTGTTCATAGGTGACTAGATCAAGTGGTAAATGCATGTTTTTAAACATTTTACTTAATATCTCGGCATTTACTAAAAATAATGATACCAAACCGTATATCACTGAACACCTAAAAGACTGGTCTATCCGGATCCAAAAAAATATACAGGATGTTTAATGTAAAATAACAAAATCGCTACCATTTCCTGTTAAAATGAAAGTTAAATGAAACTGGCTATAGCACCAATGAATTCGCCATATATTAAAACCTTCAAGTGCGAAATTTCATTCAAATAACTTCATTGGTGTTAAAGATATTCCCTACGTTCTATACTTTTACCTACCTCTGTATATACAATCTAAATACGGTGCGCACATAAACGGTACTAAAACACTGTAAAAATTTAGAATGTATTTTAACTGATTATAATCCTGTTGCATAATTTTTGTTTAATACCTCCCAGTTTTATTTACAATCTGTCCCAGGGCAATAAGTAAATGTATCAATAATAATGCATTAATACAACAATAATGCATATAATGTATTAGCAACACGTAGACAGTCTTCCAATAAATCCTGCTTCTGATTTAAGCAACTTATCTATTGACTTATTCTATTGACTTTCACATTTGGGTAAATATCGGTTGACTATGTCTGATGGCAGGTGTATCATTAGATTCGTTAACTATCCTACGCATGAATTCATTTGGATGCATTGCATGTTTTTCACTGTACTTTGCACTACAATTACGCATTTCTTTCTTCACTGTAGAAATCTGTAAGTCTCTTCTAATGATTGCAATGGTTACAAACCACAGGGTGTTGACCATAATGTACAAGGTCTTTTCCTGTAATCTGGCCAGAATTTCAATATTGGAGGCTGACACAGAGCCCCTCAGTTGAACGCCATAATTCTAAATTGGCTTTAGAGTAACTTTATACAAGAGACCTTTGTTTTCCAAGCTGAGTGGTGACCCAGTTCATATGGGCCAATACATGATTTTGAGTTTCAAGTTTCTTTTTTGCTTCGATGTGCTGTCTCCACGTCATCCGGCTGTCCAGATGGATTCCTAGATATTTTACTTTTGTGATTTCAATAAATTATAATTGTTGTTGTTAAATTTAAATAGCAGGCTTGGGTGCCAAACCTTATCGAAGGCCTGGGATACATCTAAGAACACCGCTGAACAGAATCGCTTATCTTTTAGGTCCAGGTCTATTTGGCGCAATATTCTGTGTACCTTCTCTATCGTCCCATGCTGCTCCCTAAATCCGCACTGATGTTCTGGTGTTACTTGCCTTTGATGCAACACTGGAGTTATTCGTTGTAATATGAGTATCTCGAATAACTTGAACATGAGCGGCAACAATCTTATTGGTCTATAAGTACTCAAATTTTTGGGGATTTTTCTAGGTTCCGTTATCATTTTAATTTCCGCTACCTTCCATGATATAGCGCAGTGATTGTTTTGACGATGTTATTTGGCAGTTCTTTAAGAATTTTACCAGTGCGCCTCATTTACTTTGAACTTTTTTATTGGCAGCTCCATTTGCAGGGTAGAGGAAATATAGTCAAATACAATGTCTTCTTTCTTTGATATCTCACTAGGACATGGTGTAAATGTTTTCTCTAAGTACTCTGCAAAGGCTTGCGCTTTTTCCATATTTGTTCTAGCCCATTCTACGTTTTCTAATCTTAATGGTGGAGTACGTTGTTGTGGTTGTTCAATATTTTTTGTGGCTTTCCACAGCAAGTAATAGGTGCCAATTGTTGCTGAGAGACCCTGTCTGTTTATAGCTGTGTTTCTTTGCTCCTCGAGGATCTTCTTCACGTCCTTCACAGCCTCGTTATATTTAACTTTATCATGTGGCGATCTTATCTGTTGCCATTGCTTTCTGAGTTTACGTTTTCCCATTATTTTTTGTTTAGCGTTATCAGAGCAGTTGTTTTGGGACTCAGTTTCTTTTTCTGGCGGAGTCAATTGCTACATCTAGCTCTTCAGTTGATTTGAGTAGCGGAGCTTAATGGATATTACTTAGTAAGTTCTTAAATTCATACCACTTAGTTTTTTTGTGTGAAGTATCGGTGGTCTTTTTTGCCGTATAGCACTTGTACTCAAGGTTACCATTAGTAGAGAGTGGTCAGATCGAAACACGACTGAATGTTCAAGTGAGCATTAGGAATGGATTTTAATACACAAAGATCTATAAAATGAGGAGTCTTTCGTCTCTATGAAGGCCAATAGGTCGGCTCGCCAGTCGACAGCGGTGTTAAATTGTTAGCTTGCATTGGGGGGTAGAGTTGCTTGCCTTTTGGTGTTCGATCTAGAACCCCACCACGTATGCTTGGCATTAAAATCGCCCCCGGTGATAAATCTGTTGCCTATGGTTTTAAAAAGCTTCTTGCAGGTTTTGTTTAGGTGGTGAGTAAATAGCTAATAATGTTATAGGTCCAGCGCAATTTACTGTGGAGGTTGCTTGAAGATAATCCCGCTCAAATTTCTCGTTTTCACAGTGCTTTATGGACGTTTTTATTATTATTACAGTTACCCCCCGTGGGCCAAGCCATCTGGATGTTGAGTCTGATATATTGCGTAGCCTGCCATACGTAGGTAGCTCATTTTTGTGCGTTTCGGAGATACACATAATATCGATATTTGGTTGTAGTATATAGGTTATTAGTTCTTGGCTCCTTGATGCCAAGCCGTTAGCGTTCCATATACCTATTTTATGAGAATTGTTGGGTTTAGCTAACAGGGCTGTGGTAATATTGAGCATTGAGTCTATTTTTTCGGATTGTTTACCTACCAGTTCTTCTAATTTCATAATGCGGTCATTATAGTGAACGGATTTAGACATGGGTTGTTGTGCTATTGAAGGTTTTTAGGCGACAGGTTTTGTGATTTTGCATTGATTATTTGCATATCGGGCTGGACATTGTGGTTTGCGACGGTAACTTGTGCTTTGAGTGTCGGATTTGTTAAATGGTGTTGTTTTCACTCTAGTTCTTTTTCTGAGAGGATCATATAACTTTTGTTGTAGTTGCTTTCTTACTCTACATCCTTTATATCTCCCTTTTTATGTGGTTCTTCGAATCGAACGCTTGTACGTTGCACGAATTGGATTTTATAGATGTCTCTTGTTATCATTTTGTTCTAATTGAAAGAAGCATTCTGATATTGGTATTTTGGTTGTTGTATTCTTTTCGTTATGAGTTCGTAGTACATTATTAATTCTTAGCACTTTATGGTTTTTTGCTTGGATTTCTGCTTTAATTATCCATTCCACTCCGCTTACAAAAATTGGAGGAGTTTTTGGCGTTTTTGTGTGTTTTTCGTCTGGTTCCGAGCCTGCGTCTTCTGATTCTAATAGCTTTTCCTATGAATTTCTTGTAGTAACTGGTTTGTTTAACCAATATTCTGGTGAAGTCGTTTGTTTCTTTGCGGTTTGCTTACTTTTGGACTTGATCGCAATCTTTTTATCTTCCAACCCACATATACATATATAGGTATAGAAAGTTATGCAATCGACTTTTTTTCACTATCGCTAAATCGACTTACTAGCTCATTTTAGAACTTTTGGCCAAGTTTCCCCAAGATCGACCATGATTTCCGGATGTGTGTCTATGTGTGTGGATGTATGCTAGTATCCACGATAGCTCCAGAACGAAAACACTTACGTACTTAAAATTTTGTATTTAAGTTTTCAATGCGGTTGGAGCTGATTAGATTTTGAGAGAAATCCATCAGCGAGGAGGGGGGTTTTATTAGGAGAAGTTTTTGGTTTTTATCAAACATGACAAAAACAGCTGCATATTTCAAAGATATAAAACTACTTGGACACAGACCTTAAACATATCGATTAATTATATACTCCGGAATTTTTTGATACGTCGCGTAATTTAGCGACAAAAAAATTGAAGTGTTCAATTTTTTTCAATATCTAAATAACGATTAATTTTATAAGAAAAACTGTAGACATATTTTCTTCATAAAGTTTTTTAATATAACGCACGGTAAGTCTAATAAGTATAAAAATTAATTAAATATGAACGAAAATGGTTAAACTGTATTATTGATATCTTTAGAAGCGGGCAGCTTTGGCATTTTTTTTTAAGTATTCATTAATCTCTATCTGGCCTGAAGTTTTAAACGTCATTATGACATAAGTAGATTACTGTTTTTGTTTTTACAATGTTACCTGTTTTCGTTATGAACGTATAAATATTTGGTGTGGAACATCACACGACTTTCCAACCTACAAAATGGATACTAAAGAAATGAAATAATTTTAATAACATTTTTTTAGGATAATTGTGCAACCTCTTTTATAATAAGTTCATTAAGAAAATAGGCAACATTGTGAAAATAAAAACAATAATCTACGTGAAAAATACGTTTAAAACTTCATGCCAAACAGAGGTTAATAGACATCTAGATGCTAACTTAAATGATTAAAGGAAATGAAATAATTTTAATTATTTTTTTAGGGTCACTTTACAACCTCTTTTATACGTTCATAACTAAAATAGGCAACATTCTAAAAACAAAAACAATAATTTATGTCAAAATGACGTTTCAAACATCATGTCAAATAGATTTATAGACATAAATACCTGTTAACTTAAAAAAAAAATCTAAATCTGCCCGCTTCTATAAGATATAAATAATGCAGCTTAACCATTTTCATTGATAATTAATTAATTTTTAGACTTATTTAGCATTATGTTAAGAAACTTCATAACGAAAAGTTACGTAAAATTAAATTTTCTTTAAAAAATATGTCTACACTTTTTCTTATAAAATTAATCGTTTGTAACAAAAATACTAATTGTTAAAATATACACAACATAATAATGTTGTTTAAATAATGTGCCTCTGACTCAGTGGTAGATTGAGATAGGGAGAGTTCTAATAAATAATTAAATTAACCTACCTGAAATGCTAGTTGTTTCGATTCTGCTGGATTATTTTCACTTACTGGCAAAAATTGTCATCAAAAAATTATGAATAAAAATAATCAATTCTCGAGCGCCATGTTATCTTTGTCCAGGAAAATAACAAAACCCTAAATAATGAATACTAAAACATTTAATACATTTAATAGAAATAAAAAATAACAAGTTACATAAGTTTATTAAATAAATGGTTGTTGAAAATGAGAAAAGGTTAGAAATCTTAAACTAAACTATATAAAAAAACTTTACCTTTTAACTGTTCTATTATAAACTGTACGGGTACTATGAAGCAGAAAGGTTGATGTGAGGTTAATGTCTAGCTTAAGTATCCATTAAGAAATTTCCTTGAAATTAAATCGCCAAATTTATTTGTAACAGGATATAGTTCTAGCGTTGTAACGGTAACTCATGTAAAACTTGCCATTCAGACTAATAATAGATTAAGGTATACACTTTTACGTGCCATTAAGATTAGTAAGTATACAAATTAAATACTTGAAAAATTGCATACTTTAAAAATTAAGTATTTAAAAGTGTAATTAACGTGTTTGATAAAATTAAAAGGTGGTGAAAAGGTGCCTAAAAAATCAAACAAATGCTTAGTTTAAACTATACTGAATTAAAAAAATAACTTACCATCAAAATTTTCTTGATGGCACGAATATAAAAAATTATTTAAAAATCATTCTTATTGCTGTTAACATTCAGCATTAACTGAATTACAAAAGCTTTCAGAATAACTCAAGTGTAAAGTTTTCTTGCGTTGCGCTGTTACATAACATAAATCCAATTTTTTAAGAGAGGGAATTAAAACTATTTATGTAATATTACACACAAAAGATATGTTATATGAAATGCAATTTAAGTTGCCTTTCTCACTTTTACATGAAAATAATTAAAAAAACTCTAATTTTACGCCAAATAAATTAATGATCTCAGATTAATGTACTTTTTAATACAACCACAAAAAAGGTTGTTACACGTTATTCAGATATTAAAAAAAAATTCTTAACTTAAATTCTACCTACACGGACATGGACACGGGCACGACACGGACACGGGCACGACACGAACACGGGCACGGACACGGATGCGGATACGGACAAGGACACGGTCACAGACACGCGTACGGACACGGATAAGGAGACGGACATGGACACGGAGATGGACACGGACACGGACAAGGACACGGACACACATCCAGACATAATGACTGATCTTGCCGAAACTTGACCAGAGGTTGTGAAATGAGCTAATAAGTCGATTTAGCGATAGTAAAAAAGTAGATTGCACTACCTTCTATACCTACATAAGTATGTGTAGGTTGGAAGGTTTCATTTCTTTCAATTTTTTAAATGAGCTAGATGTCTATTAACCGGATTAAAAGGAATTGGTTACCGTGGCATATTTAAAAATGCATACCTCCTAAACCGATAAAGATATTGACGCGAGTAAAAAACAAAATGAAAAAGAATGAATCACATTAATGTTTAGATTGCAAATTTGCTTCACAGAGTATAGATTAACCTACATTCGAAAAAAATCATTAAAATCGGAACAGGGACAAAGAAATGATCATACATCCAATTTGATGGGGATTTTAGGTGTCCCGAATTTTATGTCGGTGAGTGTATATTTTTTATCAGTAAAGATTTGACGTTTAGGCTTATGTCAAGGTTTATTTACGAAAAAATGTTAATTATACTAACTAAGAATGGATTTGTATGGTAAAAAACTTTTATAATGGGGCTAGTTCACTAAATGTTCAACAAAAATGAAAAAATAAAATGATCTAAAATAACAATCATGTCATAGGATATTGACTACTAGTTGTCCGCTCAGAAGAGCGATGATAAATGCAGACCCAACGTACAGCTTGGCACAGTTTTTTCTTGAAACTAGTGTATCTAAGTCGCGGGTATGGAAGATATTAAAGAAATATAAATATAATCTCTATAAACCGCCATGCTATCAAGGGATTTTTGATGTCGACGAATAGAGCGGGAGTGCAGCTTGCTATACAAGGTCGCCGCTTTCTATAGTCCATATGCTTCACAGGCGAGTGTAGTTTTACCCTAAATAATGAACCCAATGTTCAAAATACCCGGCATTGGGCTCAAGAAAACCATTTGCTCAATATTTCAATCAGAATCCAGCATCCTCAAAACATTAATATCTCGGCTGAGATTTTTAAATTTAGAAACCTATTTAGATCCTTTAGGTAGGATCCGCATTGAGAGACGTTTCAAGAGGAAATCAGGAGATTTTCTGTCCTGCGCATTTTGGTTTAGATGTTAAATATTTTTAAATAATTCATTTCCAAACCATTGGACTGGTAGAGGTTACTATAAATTGGCGGCCAGATCTCCAGATTTGGCACATTGCGAATTCTTCTTGAAAGCAATATTTACAAAAGACGCTACCCATATATTCATGCCTTGAGAAAAGCGCGTTAACTATTGAATATTATATATATATATATATATATATATATATATATATATATATATATATATATAGTCGCGGCAAACTCTTCTCCAATGTGGGAATAAACGTCAGCGCTTGACATTGTTGCCAAACGTATGAAATTCGACGTCAACATAATACTTAGGTTATATTGTTTACATTTATTTTGAAAATTAGTTTTTGATGGAAATACTCGTTCTCAACTAAGTAAAAATACTTTTAACAGTTCTTACAAATGACACAAGGATTTTTATGAAAATCTCAAAATGTGGAAAACGTCAAAATTAGAAGTTATGTGTAAACAGAAGAGCTGACAACATTGTAATTTATTCGGCAGTTCTAACAACCCAACAACGTGTATTTCACTAACATAGATATATCATTTGTAATTATCAGGGTTATTATGGAAGTTTGTCTCTCTAACAATTTCACCCCCACAACGGAAAAGATTTTGCCGTGACTTTATATATATATATATATATATATATATATATATATATATATATATATATATATATATATATATATATATATATATATATATATAATATATATATATATATATATATATATATATATATATATATATATATTTATCCTAAATAAGAAGAGTTCGTTTTTATTGATTTTAAGAAAAGAAATTGAAATTTTATTCAAGTTGTAAATAATGAACGGATGTTGTAATTATAAGGGACGTAAAATTGAAAGTGAACATTTTCGAAGAATAGTGAAGGTAAACTGTTAAAATCTTTATAGAAGTTCATGCCCTAAAATTAAAATAACTGTTGCAAAAGTTTCATGTGATAAACGTTTCAGAATGTAAAAGTGTATTGGACAGCTCTGACATTATTTGCCTTATCATATATTGGGAGCTGTGAGTTAAAAAAAAATTGGATCATATGGTGTACGGTAGAGTGTGGTACCTGAAGAAAGAAATAAGTGTCCTTAATTGGATAGCGATAGCAGAAAAATGGAACAAACAGTGAGTAGACGTTCAGTTTTATTATTTTAATGCCGTGGGCTATCATTGACATTTATATACAGTGTGTCCGAGATTCAGCATGCATGTATTGCTATATCCGTTAATATTGAAGATAGAATGTCGGTTAAATGGGAAAAGTTTTAGAGAATTTTATGGCTATCATCATGGTAAAGTCAGATTTGAAGTAACTTTTTTTGTTTTTGAAATAACTGAAGAAAACAATAATTGTGCATTTTCTGCTACCCCCTGTAGCTCTTTTATTTGAAGTCTGACAACATTTTGATTTGTACATTATTATGACACTTTTAAAAGACAATTTTAAAAAAAATGCCAAAATTTATCTACAGTCATTTGTTTTTGAAATACATACACTAACTATTGTTTTTCATATGGACGCCATCTTGGATTTTTACATTATCGAATAGTATTTCTTATCACCGTTTCAGCGATTTATCACATGATACGAGAATTTACTTCCAACTATCAAAAATTTTAAAAATATAAAATTGAAATAGTAGGCCTTGAGAAGGCATGGATTAATAAATGAAAAATTTATACAATTAGATTCCTAATTATTGTAATTTCTAATAACTAAAATAAAAACAAAACCGATAATAGTAACTATCATAAAACATGCTCGACATGTCCCCCTCTACACTCCACACATTTTCTACATTTTCATATCATGTAATACATTGTAGAAGAGGTGTTAAAATCCACTATTCGATAATGTAAAAATCCAAATAGCGTCCAAAACAAAAGTTAGAAATGTATTAAATTTTCTAAGTAAAAACAGATAAATTAGCAAGGGTTTAAATTTTTGATAGTTCTCGTATCATGTGATACATCGCTGAAAAGGTGATAAAAAATACTATTCGATAATGTAAAAATCCAAGATGGCGTCCATATGAAAAACAACAGTTAGGTATGTATTTCAAAAACAAATGACTGTAGATAAATTTTGGTACTTTTTTTTAAATTGTCTTTTAAAAGTGTCATAATAATGTACAAATCAAAATGTTGTCAGACTTCAAATAAAAGAGCTACAGGGGGTAGTAGAAAATGCACAATTTTTGTTTCCTTCAATTATTTCAAAAACAAAAAAAGTTACTTCAAATCTGACTTTGCCATGTTGATAGCCATAAAATTCTCTAAAACTTTCCCCATTTAACCGACATTCTATCTTCAATATTAACGAATACAGTAATACATGCATGCTGAATCTCGGACACACTGTATAGTGATCATATTTACTATATTACATCCATAAACGATTCCTATATAAATTGTAGCAAATTTTGGATTCATATAATTCTGTTAATACAAATAAGTAGTCAAGCAATCAATAAGTCACGATTAATCAATTGCTAAATAGATAAGAGATTAAAAAGTCCCTAATTACTAGACGAAGAATTGCCTACGAATAAAAACATTTTTATTTAAATTCAAAAGTGTTAGCCGGTGTTTATAGAATAATTAAATTATTGCGTAATCACGATTTTAGATAGAAAGCGGACCCTAGAATGAGACATTAAATATAACACAATACACACACACGCGCACACACAAACACACTCACATTCACACACACATTCATACACACACACACACACTCACACACTCACACACTCACACACTCACACTCTCACACTCACACAGTCACACACTCAGACACTCACACACTCACACACTCACACACTCACACACTCACACACTCAGGCACTCACACACTCACACACTCACACACTCACACACTCACCACACACTGACACTCACATCACACTCACACAGTCACACACTCACACTACACACTCACACACTCACACACTCACACATCACACATCACACACTCACCTCACACACTCACACTCACACACTCACCACTCACACACTCACACACTCACACTCACACACTCACCACTCACACTCACACTCACACCTCACACTCACCACACACTCACACTCACACACTCACACACTCACACACTACACCACACACTCACACTCACACACTCACACACTCCACACTCACACTCACACTCACACACTCACACACCACACACACTCACACCACACTCACACACCTCACCACACACTCACACCTCACACCTCACACACACACACTCACACACTCACACACTCACACACCACCACTCACACACTCCACTCACACCCACACACTCACACACTCACACATCACACACTCACACACTCACACACACTCACACACTCACACCTCACACACTCACAACACACTCACACACTCCACACACTCACACCTCACACACTCACACTCACACACTCACACACTCACCACATCACACACTCACCTACACTCACACACTCACACACTCACCACACACACTCACACCCACACACTCACACACTCACACCCACACTCACACACTCCACCACTCACACACTCCACACACCACACTCACACATCACACACTCACACTCACACTCACACACTCACACACTCACACACTCACACTCACACACTCACACACTCACACTCACCACACACTCACACACACACCCACACCCACCACCACCACACACACACACACACACACACAACACACGCACACCACCACACACACACTGCAACATTCACACACACACACACACACACACACACACACACACACACCAACACACACGCACGAATGCACGCACGCATGTACTCACGTACGCACGCCCGCACGCCCGCACACCTGCACGCACGCACCCACCCACGCACTCAGGAACAAACATATACCCACTCTCCCACCCCCAACATGTATTTCAACCATTTTTTCTATCAAAAACAATTCCAACTATAGTGTTTCATTAGTTCTCATCTATCGTGTTCGCAGACTTGCTGTACAATAACACAAAGTATTTCTTTTAGAGAGTAATTATGAACAAAAATTTGCAAATACTAAGAAAATTAACTAGAATGTTGCGTTGATGTGAAGATGAGTACACACTGTACATATGAAGTAAACATTTTGCGATTTCCGACTTTCCGAGTGCACTAGAAGATATTTATCTTTTTTTCTACAGATATTTCCAGTCAGTAAACTATGCCAATAAAACGATCGAAACTAATATTTGATTCGTAAATGCTTGTAAATTTTCTAATAATTCTTTAAGAAATGATTTATAGTTTTGTCAAGGTAAATTTCGTCTATATAAAGTCATTTCACTACACACAAGAAGACCTATATTACCTTATTTGTGCTAATTTTGAAAAATAATTTCGTCCTGAAATAGCTATTTTTGTATCAAGTACCTAAAATGAGGTTCTTTAGGACGAATTTGTTGTTTCCGGACAAGGCGTTAGCCAGGGCCTGGAATAGCAAATGAGTCATAAAAAACCTATTTTAGGGACCTGTTACAAACAATACTTTTTTGTTTAAGCTCTCTAAAATTTTCTGTAGATTAATAAAAGTCTAGGTACTTGATACAAAAATAGTAATTTATTTATATTGCCTGTTATTTTTTGACTTTGCTAGTGTTAACAGAGATTTGTAATGTGTATATTACTTAACTGTACTTTTAGCATTTTTTTGAAAGTACCTAATTTTTTTGACAAATTCGAATGATAGAACTGATAAATAAAATAAGTTTTAAAATATTGTCGACGGAATTACTTAAATTAATACAAAATGGTTGCCATGACGACTTTTAGGGACTAGGTCGAAAATGAGCTATTTTACGGACTAAAATGATTCCGTAAAATATCCATTTTTGAGAGCGTATACAAAAAAATATGTACGGCACAACGTGACACACTTTGAGCACAACTCAGCACCATAACAATTTTTTTGATAACAAAGAATGGCTGTTTACTTCCATAAATCTTATTAGTCTCATCATCACTAGTATTATTACATACGAATGTAGTTCAGTTAGGGACTAAATTATGCAGGATTTTAAAAAAAACTTGTTCTATACTAGTGTTAATATTTCGAATGAAGGTGCGTTATCCTCATTAATGTCGAAATACCCGATGACATAAACAAAACAGACACCCTAGCAAAGTTACATACAAAGACATAGTATGCGCTGCCGATGGCAAATTGCGCATACCTTATCTACATAAATAGGTATTTTATAAATGGTTTAAATATCACTTTCATTGTCAAACTGATAGAGCGCTGATGGTATACTGGTAGGAGTCGCCTTCCACGCTGTTGGTGCGGGTTCGACTCCTGACCCATGCACTTTTTTTTCTCTTAGGTTACAGTAGTTTTGTTTATCTAATGTACTTTTGTTAAGTTATTGTAGTTTTGTTTATCTAATCTAATTATGTTAGGTTACAGTAATTTTTTGTTTTTCTTATCTAAAATAGATACTCGCTCGTGCATCGGCACATCCTATGTCTTTCTATGTTTCTTTGTTTACCGTCCCCTATATTTTCAACAAAACCCTGTATCGCCCTTAATAACTGCGATATCAGAGTAAAGAAAAAAATGAAAATGCTCAGAAAATCATTATTTAATCTGGAATTATCAAATGATATCAAATTTCATTCGTTCACTCTACAGTGTATCTCAAAAGTTAACAAAAAAACATTACTTTCTTTTCGGCTCTGGATATGACATTTCTACCAATTGTTTAAAATCAGCAATAGGTCTAACGTGTTCTTAAAGAATCGAACTACTACTTAAAAAAAAATTATCAAAATTGAGCCAAGGGTTCAAGAGAAAATTGGTCATTTGAATAATACTTTAGAAATGCGCCGTGTTAGAAAAAAAATGCCGAAACACGTCAACTTTTAACTTAATTGTAAAGATCCCAAAATCCTTACCAAAAAACCCGTAAATTAATTATTTAATTATCCGCTTAAAATTATTCCTGTTCATAAAATAATTAATTATTTCCCCTTCTTCCGTAGTTAGAAATCGTTTCAGATTTCGACACAAGAGCCCACCAACGCACCATCTCCAATATCTCGCCTAATCACGTTCAATCGCGGACTATATAAGCAGAAGCTCGACGCGATATTAACTTGGAAGACACCGCATACCTCAAACCCATACCCGACACCGAGCCCCTTTCAATTAAAAACTTTCTCCAAGTACTTACACACACCCTTTTCGGTATGTTTTCCGACCGGAGGATCATTCGTGTCCTACTTCCAACGGAATACTGGCGCCTGTGTATACTTAAAAATTGCTTCCCGTCCATTCCCTTTCAACCTCCGATAGTTTTCCTTTCCCACTTCAACTCACCCGGCCACACACTACCCGATGACCTCTTAATTTACGCCTCCAGCTTTCCTAATGCCGTCATCTTAGGGAATTTTAATGCCCATCACACCAATTCAGTGATTCCAGAAGCAATGGCAATGATATCAGGCTATCATCAGTTCTGTTACAATTGCCGCTTTTGCGAATCGCTAACACAGCCTACATATTTCGATCATCTAGGTGCCTCAACAATAGACCACATCCTTGTTTCCGAAACCATAGCGCACTATATCGATCGTGTGGTTTTTAGGCACCACGATCACTTCAGATCATCTACCATTACTGGTCAAAAACAGTCATTAAAGATTTTTCGAAAGTAGTCTGGAATGTGTTCTCCGAACACATCTCCAACAACCATCCAACACCCAATCTTCTAATGACCCAAGATCTCGAGAGAGCCATTAGAGACCTAACTTCCGTAATTACGGAAATGGTTGATACCTCAGTCCCATTGAAAAGCATCGACATTTCCCGCAAACTGCACCCACGGCACATCGGGAACTGGATCAAAGAGAAAAGACGAATCTATCGTCAATTCGTGGATCTAGGGATCCGGCGTTCACAATCGTCTTAACGCCTTAATCAGGCGAGAATCAAACAAACACGGATACTCCTGGACCAAAGCCACCTCCCAGTTAGGTTACAGAAACAGAAAACTCTTCTGGCAACAGTTTGATAGACTGACCAGAAGAAAAGTAACCCCTAAATCCCATTTAACCGACCCACAGGGCAACCTAATCTCCTCTGACCAAGCAAAGACCGACATCCTCGGTTTTCACCTCCAGTCCATTTTCCGATCCCCAGAAGATCCCCAATTCAAGGCACTCCTAGAGAGTCGCGTTGAAGAATTCCGTACCTTCAACCTTCCCGAAATCCAACTGGATAACGATAATCCCTTCTATGCCCCCATCACTCCTAACCAGGTCAACGCTTATTTTAAAAAATAACGCAATTCAGCCCCAGGTCATGACGGCCTAAATCGTAAAATTGTCCGACACCTGCCCGTACCAGCCGTCCGATTACTCTCCAACATTTATAACAAATCCCTATCCCTATCCCACTTCCCGACCGACTGGAAATCGGCTTCCAACATCTTGATACCTAAATCTCACTCTGACCTAACCACACCCTCCTCCTACAGGCCCATTCCCCTCCTGAGTTGTCTCAGAAAATGCTTTGAGCAGAATCTAGCCAGGCGACTCAGAGACCAACTTGATTTCAACGAACTCCTTCCTAACACCCAATTTGGCTTCCGTCCTTACCGAACGTGACACGATCCCTTGTTGGAGCTGCTTACAGATACCACCATTTAATAACAAGCAATGCAACCTGGCTGTGTTTCTGAACATAAAGCAAGCATTTGACAAGGTCTGGCATATCGGTCTCCTACACAAGATCTGAAACCTCAACATACCCGGCCCGTTCTCCAAACTCCTACTCTCGTACCAGACTAATCGGTCAGTTCGAGTCAAATTAGGCAACTGCTCCGATCCATGTTAACCTACAGCAGGCGTACCGCAAGGCAGTGCCTTAGCCCCGGTCCTCTACACTATTCTCGCTTCCGAAATTTCCGAAGTTGCACAACCTGGAATATTCGTTGCCCAGTTTGCGGATGACACTGCCTTCCGGGCAGTGAATCGGAACAGCGGAACGGCCTCCCACCTCATATCCAAAACCCTCCGAAACTTTTGCAACCGAGTGGACCGGTGGAGAGTCCCTGTCAATCCCACCAAAACCCAAGCAATTCTCTTTCAACATCCTAACTACCACGAAGATAAATTTCCGAACCTAGCCGACAGCAATATTTTCCTAAGCCTAAACCTGGAAAGACTTCCACTCCAGCAGCACAAAGTCACCTACAACTACCGATTTCCTCGATTCCCTCTTAAAAAACTCAAAATAAAATTCAACCCCGCCGCGATCCTAACACAACTCCTTGACGACTTTCCCGAGGAGATAGAAGAATCCACAAGATACCGGCAAACGAATTAGATTAACTGCACGAGGCATGCTAAACAACACGCACACTTAAACCGATTAAGATAAATATTCAAATAAAATCTAAATTAATTTTTTTTCTTTTTTTAACACCAAAAATAACCACAACTCATGATTGTAAACTATACAACTATACACAAAACAGCGCAACACCAACAAGAAAAAATGGCCAGGGCTGAAGACGAGGAATCCTGCTCTTGATTTCTATTCCGACTTAGTTGGAATCAGAAGCCGTTATTTCTACCAGCCGACCCATTCCGGGGTAAATTATAAATTTTCCGATCATATTTACCAGACCAGTTTTCCATTATAATATTCTGCCTTAGCAGATAATTAAGCGATCTCATCTGCGAAACACCACCATACCTGTACACTAAACACCTACTCAAGCGTATGCTCAGCGTAAACAAACATCCTTTTACTCAAAATCCTACTCGTTGCTTTTAGGTTGCTGCCTGAAAACTAAAGGACGTACGCCCGTTTGATTAATTAATCCTATCCTACCGCTAAGTAGCTAACATATACACGACCGAACTGGGAAACCAGTAAAACCTGCGGACAGTTAATCGCATAATCTCCAGAAAAACCAGTTTCTGGCATATTATACTGTTAAAACCGTAACTTAATATCGATTCCAATAATTTAAGCCCAATTTCTATAAAGTAAAATTTCAATTTCTATTCTTAAAAGTACTCCTGTTCTCGTATATTTTCTTTGAAGCGGTGAGAATTAATCGCAAATTAAAAATAAAATACAAAACTTTTATTATACGTTTTAAAAGAGATACGAAGAGTGGTGGCAAAACCACCAACTGTTTTTTTTTTCTATAGTTTACGACGAGCAATTAAATTAAAACTACATAATTAAAAGTAACACTTTTATTTTATTTTAAAACAAAAATCGATAAAGTACCAGTTGACCTAGTAGAGTATCTTCGTGCCTCTCGTTATTACTAATTATCCAATCCACAATGATTAAGCACCCGCCAGGAAGTTCCCACCGGACCAATACCCCTCGAACCAGTCCACAGGGTAGCCAGTTGGAGGATCCGTCGTTGATTATTCCTTTTGTGTTATTGTTTGTTTTATTTTGATTGTTTATTTTTATTTAGAGATATTTTTAGTTGAGATAAAGTAGTTTAAATACGTTATTTGGTATTATATTTATAGGAAATAAATGGTGTGTTTGTTAAGATCAAGTAGTTGTCATAATTATTCGACGAACCACACCCGTCTGTAATTAAGCTATCGCCGGACAAAGCAAAAGTAAAATTCAGTCGTTAAGGAGCTGTTTACAGAACAGAGTACCAATTCGTTATTAATAACGTTAAACTCTTAAAACTTCTATAAATGAGTTCCATGTAAATCCTTCCATTACTAAGTGCGCAATAAAGATACAATTTGGCGAGATTTTACAACTCGTCTACTCCCACTAGTTTTGGATAAGATATATAAGTTGGCTTGATAGCATTTATTCCCCATGTCCTATTGATACAACAATACTTGACACCATATAAATTCGAAACGCAATCACGAGATAAGCCTTTACATAAAAACCAAAATAGATGTAGATGCACTTATAAAAATGTAAATCGAAACTCTTAAACAGCTTTCTAAATTAAAACTAAAGATAAAAGTAAAACCGTAAAAAAATATTAGTAAGTAACTTATTATCTTTGACACTCATATAATACCTTTCTCGACTAACACGAATGTACCGTTAGTATTATGAACAAGAAAGTAAAGTTAATTTAAGTGGACGGTTATTTATACAATTGGAAAAGTGATCCAAAATAATTTGACTAGTTATTAAAGAACACGTACTGACATCTTACTCAAGCGTGAAAGATAAGAGAGTATTACATCTGACCAATTATTAGGCATTTTCAAGTGACGTCACAACGCGTGACCTTGCCTGATGTTGGACAACTTTAACACACGTTCTTATGGGATGTGATTGTTTTCTGACAATTTTATCGAAAATCGTAGGCGGTGAAAATGATTCTGTGCTAGATGATAATTGTGTTGATACAATTCACCAGAAATACATAATGTTGAAAAGTTCGTGCGATTTTTAGGTTAGTTATTATGAAACTCGTTAAATTAAATAATTACATTCAATATAATGTTCTTTTGGCTATGATATGTTAAAATGTAAAATGATTCGTTACTACACTGGAATACCAAGCTATAAGTCTTTCAATATAATATTCAGAAAATTAATTGAACCTTATATCAAAATAGCACCACAAGCAGTTATTACAGATAAGTTGAATCATTTTTTGATAGTGTTAATAAAACTCAAGTTGAATTTAGATTTTACTTTTTACTATTTCTAGAATTTTCTATTCGACTATGTAAATTTATTCTATGGCCTTAAACAAACAAATTATAATAAAAGCAATGCCACTTTGTTTTAAACAGGAATTTGGCAATAGAATCACCATAATTATAAATTGCTT
The DNA here is from genome assembly GCA_036346205.1 of Vesta saturnalis. Lineage (NCBI taxonomy): Eukaryota > Metazoa > Arthropoda > Insecta > Coleoptera > Lampyridae > Vesta > Vesta saturnalis. The sequence goes on from JARFJB010002082.1 coordinate 2,049,072, forward strand.
TGAAATTAAAATGCAAAAGACAAAAAAATTGGGAACACAGTGCACAACTTGGTCTACCTATAAACATCATAACACTATCAAAGTTCTCATAGGGATCTTATCAGGCTCGATATCTTATATTTCACAAACAGATGGTGGAATGACTTAAAGCCATTTGTTCTGGAATTCACCAAATTTTACATGGGCTTTACTTCATTAAAGCAAGTAACAAAATACTTCCAAATTTCTATTGCAATATCGTAAAGGCACGAATACGTGTTTAGGGTATATACTAACACTACAATAAGTCAATTATCACGATTTTTTCTGGAGAAAACACTCAAAAATCACAGCAAAACACGCAAGTTCATATGAAACTCTAACACCAGTTGTCCAAGATCAGCTCTTAGAGATGGAGCTGGTGAAGTTAGTGTGACGGACTTAAAAATTCCTAATTGTAATGTATCAATTTGATCAGCAAATATATAACCGCTCTTGCTTTATTATATCCCATAAATGGAAAATGAAACAACGTGTTCATAAAAATGCAAGAAAAATGGCATAATTCCAACTTTTGGAGATTTTGATCTAATTTCGTTAATTTTACATAATGAAACGAGAAAGTTTTGCAACAAACATCTTTTTAAGCGTGAAACCACAAATGAAATTAACGACAAATCGAATTAAACATACAAAACAGATTTAAAAAACAATATTAAAGAGTAATATAAATAACAGTGGTCTATTACCAAATATTCCCACTATTAAAGTTGTTTTTTAGCTTTTATATACACAGTAACCTTATAAAAATGAAAATGTGAATTAATATGTTAATAAAATATATAAAGAATTTGATCAACTACATATACGTAAATTCAACCGTTCTTAACTTGTAATTTACAAAGGGTATTAAAACGAGGAAATATTACCCATCCTACACCATAACCAAGAACTGGGCTGCGAACTCTAGGAAATTAAGAACACAAATAAAAGATGAACATCATACGGGTACAATAATTTCAGTATCCTCTCCGGAAATCATTGACACTGTCCACGCTCTGACTTTATAGGACGGACAAATTGGGATTTAGCTCGTAGCAGACACTGTTGACATTTTTCATAAACACGTTTTCAATATCGTTCATAATTATTTGGTATGAAAATAATTGCGGCATAATTCCTGGATGGCAAATTAAAACGATTTAAAATGGCCACCTCAAAGACACCTTGCCGAAGAGAATGATTCAGAAAAAAATATACAGGGTGTGTTTTAAAATCACCGACAAACGAAAACTGGAGATTCTATGATTCAAAATAAGACAAAAATTATCACAAACGCTTTTCCGAGAATGCTTCCTAACCGAGATACAGGTTGATTAAAAAATAATTTTTTTAAGATTTCTCAAAAACTACAAAATATATTACACTGAGATTTGGTACACCTAAATGTCTAATTAATTACAATTAATCAGGTGAGTTTGAGTAAACTGGCTCCACCCAGTGGCGTAGAATATGTTGTTAATCACTTTAAGTAAAAAAAACGCACGTCCCTGCTTTTTTTGAATTAATATTTTTTTGTTAAATTCAACATTTAGTTCTGCAAATAAAATCATACTTAGTATTTTTTCGTTTCGGCACCCGTTTTTGGAATATTTTGCATTAACATAAACGACTACATTATTCAGTAATAACCAAATTAAATAAATCAGAGATTGCTTTGCATTTGACAGTTACGTATCTTATGTTTGCTAAAATAGTTGCATTTACGCGTGTGTTGTAATTCATTGTTTGTTTCTAATTACTGTGAAAAAATGAATTATTCCAAACGATATGCATTTATGTTATGGTAATACTAATTGCAATGCTCGTGCAGCTGCTAGACTTTATGAACAAAGATTTCCAAATAGAAGACATCCACATCATACTACGTTTAGAACCGTTCATCGTAACTTGTTAGAGTATGGAAGTTTAAAAGGAAAGAAGGAACTAATTTTAGATAGAGTTTATGAAAATTCATCAATAAGTACGCGTGAGTTAGGTTTAGAATTTGGTGTGTCGCATAGCAAGTCTTGGAAAATTTTACGATAACAAAATTTGCATCCCTTTCACCTACAAAAAGTGCATGCATTACTGCCTGCTGACCATCCTCGTCGAATGAATTTTTGCGAATGGTTTTTAAATAAAAATGCTGAAGTTGTACAATTTGTTAGAAACTTATTGACCACTGATGAGTGTATTTTTTCCCGAAATGGAATAATAAACTTGCATAATTCCCACAAATGGTTAGATAAAAATCAGCATCCAACTGTAGTTATAGCTCACCAATATAGATTTAGCGAAAATATTTGGATAGATATACTAGACGATCACCTAATCGGACCTATCCGTTTTCCTCAAAGACTTACTGGCGAATTCTATTTAAATTTTTTGAGAGAATATTTTCCAGAATTGTTTGACGACGTACCGTTAGAATGAACATGTATTTCATGCATGATGGTGCACCACCACATTCTACACGAAACGTCAGAGAATTTTTAAATGCATGGTTACCTGGACGCTGGATTTGACGAGGAAGTGAAGTACGGTGGCCGGCACGATCGCCAGATTTAAACCCATTGTATTTTTTTGGGTGGAGGTATTTGAAAACTCGTGCCTATTCTGTTCAAATTGATAATCGAGAGCAACTTTGGAATCGCATACAGATGGCATGGAATGAGATTAGGGCTATGCCACAAATTTTGCAGCATGTTAGGTTTCATTTACTAAGAAGAATACAAGCTTGCATTCAAAAGGAAGGAGGACATTTTGAACAATATGCATAAAAATAATTATTATTTTGTTTTTGATTCCTTCAATATCTCTTTAATAATGTACCTAATAATTAACTGCGTTACTTTTTTGTAAAATAAAACAAATTTTGATTTTTATTGAATAATGTGGTCGTTTACGTTAATCCAAAATATTTCAAAAACGGGGTGCCGAATCGAAAAAATACTAAGTATGATTTTATTTGCAGAATTAAATGTTGAATCTATTAAAAAAAATATTTCTTCAAAAAAACCAGGGGCGTGCGTTTGTTTTTTTGATTAACTTAAAATATTCTACGCCACTGGATAGAGTCAGTTGACTCAAACTCACCTGATTAATTGTATTTAATTAGACATTTAGGTGTACCAAATCTCAGTAGTTTTTGAGGAATCTTAAGAAAACCTTAAAAAAAGTATTTTTTAATCAACCTTTATCTCGGTTAGGAAGCATTTTCGGAAAAGCGTTTATGATCATTTTTGTCTTATTTTGAATCATAGAATCTCCAGTTTTCGTTTGTCGGTGATTTTAAAATACACCCTGTATAGCTAGAAGGAAAAGATGTGTCCGATCTCTTTGATTTAAGAAATGTCGAGTTCTGCAGTAAAAGTTCTTCTGTTTTTTGGAATCGCCATAAGGTAACCACATCTAGATGACACCATTTTTAAGTATGAAGATAACTATGGAATGAGACCTAATCTACGTTGGTTAATGGTTCAAAATTGCACAATATCTATTAATACAAGTGAAAGAGAAATTGAATGTTGTACTTAATATTATATTTAATAGTAAATGAGACAAAAATTAAAATAAGGCATTCTTTACATGGAAAGCACGTTAGGAGGTCAAAACATCCCCAAAATTAGTAGTCGTTCGTTTGAAAATAAATGTACAAAAAAAATCAACGGTACTTGGTCGAAGCACTTCTGAAATTTGTGGGATAGGTTCAACGTCAAATCAAACAGCGTACTTCTATCTAACAATGCAACAAATGTAAGATTTTGTGGCATCTCTTTGTAAACCCACTTTTTGAGTCATATTCTGAAAATGGTAAAAATTAAACAAAATCCAAACTCAACTATTAAAACTAGTAACATTAGAACTATGAGACATTGTTAACCATTTGATTAGTAAGAATTTTATCGGTTTTAGGTGACGTGTACCTATTACCTATATCGGTGACTACTTGATTTTCTATATAAAACTGACTTTTTTCAAAGAACCAGTTTAAATCTCTATAAAACGGGAACACCGAAAAAGCATGTGTCCATTATATGACCGCTATTTATTAAAATGATAATAGGAATAAAACAGCTGGTTTTTTTTTTATGTAAAGAAAGCTTTTGACACTCTTAATAAACAAATCCTGCTGGATAACCTAAATACGACTTGGGAAATGAGTGGTAAAAATTGAATTTGGCGATTGGAAAAAGTTGAATCTGACGTCTCACAAGGCAGTGTGTTCTCCAACACTCTTTATTACTATAATGATTTATGCGATGGTGAGTTCAAGGAAAGGCTCACAATCTTTGCGGATCACACAGTCTGGAGTTAGCAAGCAGATTTTAGACGATTACATTAACGCAGATTTAAAACTACGACAAGGGTGGTTTGAGAATAATACACTAAATTTGAATATAGATAAAACTAAAGCATTCAAATTCTACAAACTACACACTACCGATATAGAAAATAATTTACGATTGACTCCAGATAACGAACAACATGTTAAAGGAGTTAATCATATTTGCTTGGCAAGAACCTATAAATTGTTTTGTTTAAAAGACTTAGTCGACCTAGATACACTAAAAGTGATCTACTATTCATTTTTTCACTTAATAGTACAAACGGCTTATCTGTATGGGGAAGTACGTACGTATGAGTGTCTCCACTCAACCTTCCCGTATACATTCAAAGTATGTATATGTTAGACTCCATACTCGAATTCGACAATGCTCGAATAAAATGCGCACACCTAGGTTTGGACAACGAATTTTTCCCAAATCCGAAATTTCGCATTTAATCGGCTATTGAATGTAACAAAATAAGCAGAACTAGTTTTGCGGATTTCTAAACGATCGATACTAGTTTTGTTTGTTTTATTCAATCATCGTCCGATCGTCCGAACCCAAATAGAAAAGTTGAAATATGTTATTGGTTATTTGTTGAAGTTTGTTTTATATTGAGTGCAATAAATGAGTAAATATGCAAGGTGAACTCAAATCACTACTATCTCGCCTATTGGATTCTTCTGGTACTCAAAAACATAATGTTAACAAGAGATCGTTACATAACTGTATTAAGTAAGGTTCAAATTTGTTGAAATCTACATCAATACCTCTATCTGCAAAACAGTACAGAAGAATATCTCGCTTTAATATGATATGTGCAAGTGGTGTGGAAAAGTTAATTAAAAAACGCAAAGCAGATTGCGATGCCATTCTTTATTTCGTTCCAACTGATGAAGTGTTTCCTATAATTTACGAGACACATCTTTCTACAGGTCATAAACGGTATAAAGTTTTAATTAAAAATTATTATAAATTTTATTAAATACATAAATAAAAAGTTAACTCGAGTAGGATTTGAACCTACGACCTGCACTTTGCTAGAGTACCGCGCCAACCAACTGCGCCACCAAGGTTCAAGCCCCAATCGATGTAAATTTTGTCTTTATGTATGTAGAACGGATGTAAATTCTAAATATAATGAGATTACAATCAAATTACTTATATTAATGGAATGTGAGCCTGCATAACAAAAAAACTTATAATAATTGGTATAAAGGTTTGTTTAGAATACTAATTCAATTTATTTTTTGTTGACTCTATTTTATTTTTATTTTAGGATTTGGAGAAGAATTCAAAAAATGCAAACATTACTACAGAAATTATTAACATATACTTAAGACCGTGTGAAACCTTTCAACTGAATAATGCAGCACATAAAAAAGGAATCGTTGTTAAACCTATTCTAAGTAAACTCATGAATGTTTCATGCCAAGTCTACCTTATTGATATGCAGACTGAACCCGGTGGAGAATATAAATTCATATTAAATTACAAAGATCACTTAACAAAATTGTGTCTATTACGTCCATTGAAGAGTAAGACTGCTGCAGAAACTGCTAGGAATCTAATAGAAATGTTTTGTATATTTGGGGCGCCATATATTCTTCATTCTGACAATAGCCGTAAATTTTCTAACCAAATAATAAATAATGTAAAGTATCTATGGTCGCATTTGAAAATTGTACATGGAAAACCTCTATACTCACAGAGTGAAGGTTCTGTTGAACGTTGTAACCGAGATATACTAGATGCTGTTATATGTTGGATGTACTATGAAAATACAAGACGCTGGGCTAACAGATTGTGTTTTATCCAATCAAAAGAGGTTGTGTTTGGGTGCTCTCAAAGAAATGGTTTAAAAGATACTGACTTACCTCAAGGTGTGGTTGATTAATTAGAATCTGAAGACGACCATGAAAAATTGTTGAATGAAACTACAGAATTTCAACATAAAATAGAATATAATTTGACTGAACAGACAGAAGCTGAGACTCTTGAAAGAGAAGTGCAAATTTCTATTGTCGATACATCGATGAAAGTACGAAAATTTTTGAAGAAGTGGAAATTTCTATTGTAGATAAGGAAATGGAAAATAGGACGGATAAAAATGTGCATGGTTTTATTGAAAAAGAAATATACAATATTGCAAATGAAGAAATGCAACAATTTGCTGAAATTGAATAAATTAATGAAAATTTGTTATGTATTGTGTGTCAAAAACTTCACATCATTGTGGAAATCTGCTCACAATGTAATGGAAAATCCATGCTGCCTACAGTGTTTCAAAAGTAAGGAATGAAAATGAATCAGAATTTCATTTTTTTCTTTGCCAACGTTCCTGCTATATAACTGGGAATCGTGAAAATGTTAAAAAAGGTTTAGAAGTACAAGCCAATTTGAGGATCGCACAATCAAATAGGAAATTTTAACCAGCCCTAGTTGACGACAATGTTCTTGAGTGATAACCAGACGTGAATCGTGAAAGATTAGCACCACAAACGTAATGGCTATTGCAGAGTCAGTTGATGACGGGTTTTAGTAATCAGTAACAAAGACGAATTTTACAAAAAAATGTTTTGTAGAAATGAGTTTCAGTTAGCTGATGATAATATATTTATAGACAACAAAGATGTTAGCAACAAAAACGAAATATTACTTAGAACTATATCCTCTGATATATCTGGATCTAAACAAGGAATTATTTCATGCATGTGCAATAAAAAGTGTGTAAACACAGCATGTTGAGGAAAAATGTATTATGCAATTCTAATTTAATTGTTTGAATGTGTTTCGGCTTGTATGTGCTTCTAATCAACTACCGAGGCACGCACCTAGACCGTGTGCAATTATCGTAAACACCGATCCTGCAAACAAACCAGGCCAGCATTAGACCGCTATCTACAGTGACGAAAATGGTAACGGGAAATATTTTGATTCCTTTAGACGACACCGCAAGGATATCATTTACGCTTCCTAGAGAAAAATTTTAGATGGTTCCATTATAACAAAGCCACTCTGCAAGATTACCATTCTAATGTGTGTGGACTTTATACGTTAATGTTTCTATATTTTAGATTACATAATTTACCTATATTTGATTTTGTAAATAAGTTTTTCACTGTATCTTTAATCTTAAATGACGAGATAATCAAATTATTGTACAATTTTTGTTTTCCTACTATTCTAGTCTGATAAATAAAAAGAGATTTTATTACTTTGTTTTTTAATTAAGCATTACGTAATACCCACTGTTTTTTCTTTCGTTTAATTGTTTTATAAAAATTTATGATTTTTAGCATTTATTATTAAACAAAGTATGCTACTCAATATTGGTATTATATAATTACACTAACTGTAATTAACTCTATGTTATATTTTAATGAGGATTTTATAATGAATTCGTTTTCTATAAAACAACTTTGTGTGTATGTACAGCATATAATATTTTATTTACATTCCAAACATTACTTTTACTCGCTCACCGGTTTTATATCAATTAAGCATAAGTCAAAACATAGAAAGTGGTGCAGAAAATGGTAGTTGTAACCTTAATTTATTTATTTAGTTGCACAGATTTAATTTTTTTTAAATATTAAGTGTTTGGATACCGAGGACTTATATGCATATACAACAATTTTAACGAGAGGATGGTGATTAAAGATATTTCAAAGGTAAGCAGCCAGTTTTAATATTCGTTTAGAAAAACAATATCCTTATTACTGTGTCGTACAATTAACTTTAAATAATTTTTTGCATTGCGTGTTGAGATTAGTTTAAAATGTCAATGAAATTTAATTATTAGAATACAACCCAATGTATAAATAAATTTTCGTGTAGGTAAAAGATCACGATCTGTAGATAGGAATTAAAAGAAATACAATTATGCAATCTCATTTGATAAAATAAAAATGAGTCCTAATACAAATTAATAAACACATCTTAAATAAAAATCTTTTTCAATCAGAACACGTGCAATTTCCTAACCTCCAGGGGTTATACTGCTCTTAATATTACCAAAAGAACCTTAATTAGGGTTGAAAAAGGCCCCCCGAAAAGAAGCCGTCACCTAGCCCCAGCCCCCAAATCCAACACCAACGCCTGAACCAAGCCCAAGTCCAAGTCCAAGACCAACCCCAAGCCCAAGACCAAACCCTAAATACACCCCTCACGTGAGAAAGTACAAAAAATTGCTGTCAAAAAGGTTCTTAGTACAACAAAAAGGGTTGAAAATTCCATCAAGGGCTGAAAAAGGCCTCCGAAAAGAAACCATAAAATAAGGCCGACAAAAAAAATTGCTGTCAAAAAGACCATAATTACGGATGAAAATTCCATCAAGGGGTTGAAAAATGCCTCCGAAAAGGAACCATAAAGATAAGGGTGAAAAATACGGTCTCCCACGTGGCCGGTCTTGTGACGTCAAAACCCAAGATGGCGGCGGAAAGTGCCCCACTTCTACTATCACTATTATTGTCATTTTCAACGTGATTAATAAAAATAAATCATTGTTATTTTATATATTGTCATGGTATCCGTCAAATACATTCAATCAAGAGTGTCGGTTTGTAGAAGAGAATGAATCTCTTTCTCTCTCTTGGCGATGCACCATTTATTTGTTACCATGCAAACGTCGATGTGTAACAACCGTGCATCATTTTTAATTAAATTTAGTTCACTCGCAAATCTATACTAAATACTAAATTTACTAAAAAAAAACTAAAGTAAAATGGATATTCCGTCTACTTCTTTAGAGCAGTTCACATTAAAGCCACCCGATGTTCGGCCAGCAACTGAAATAGCTCCCTTAACTTAGTACCAAGTAAGTCTAAAAAACCTTACTTGAGCGCATACGAGACGTTTTGTATATACACAGTGGACAAAAAAGTGGAATCTACGTCTGAATCTGCAACCCATGCTTACTTTTCGGAGCTAAATGTAAAATACCAATGTTCTACATTGTGGCAGCAATATTCAATACTCAAAAGTACAATAAACCTAAACGAAAATGTAAATATTTCTAAATATGCTAAACTACAAGCATATTTAAAACAGCAGTCGGAGGGATATGTTCCAAAAAAAGCAAACACGTACTACAGGAAATATTAACAAATTTTTAAAGTCTGCGCCAAATGATAAATATTTTCCAACAAAAGTAAGCGTTAAATATTTTTACTAATGTGAACTAACCGTATACCTTTTCTAGATCGCATTAATAATGGAAATAATGGATAACAAACAAAATACACCCACGTACCACACAACATTAAAAAAACACCGATACGAGTTTCGATAGATACTCGTAAAATCTGCTCCACTCACGTGCGGCTCGTTCCGCAAACATTGATTTCGTGATTAATAGCTTCTCTTATATGCTCGTTGTATAATATACTATTATCTCATTATATATTAACTAAACTAAATTTTTTTCACTTCATGTTACACATGTCCTTCAACACTTTCATTCTACTCTAAAACAAAAATTATAAGTTCTTTAAGGATGTTTAGTTTTTGTTTAATACATATTTTAATAGTGTTTTAAGATGCACTTTCAAATATTAATGTTCGCCTTGTATTTGAAACAAAAAAAGTAGATTCTAATGTTTAACACGTGTACAAAATTTAGAATAAGTACGCCATGTAAATACATATTAAAATAAAATTTATAATGATTTAACAAAAAAAAATGTGTTTCCTTGTCGTGGATTAGAACTCTTAGCGTATATTAGCATAGTATTAAATTGATCCAGATTTTTCATTTTTACCATTTTGATTCATTTTTGGTTCAATAATCAAGCTGGAGCTACGTATATATGCGTTTTTCTCCATTTTTATTGATAGGTACTGCCGTCGAAAATCTTGGTTAAAGGTTTCAATTTATATAAGAATAGTTTTTCATTTAAATACCTGGTGTCGTTTCTGGTGCCCTTATCATCTTTAAATTTCAGATCTAACAGTTTTTCAGTGCCTTTCATGGGTGTACGAAATTTCAAATTTATAACTCCATTTTTACGAGCAGCTGCTTTAAAAAAATTGAAAACTGTGTAGGTTAATAGGTACTTCGGTGTTCCTACATGTCCCAAACCTTGACACGGATCGACGATTTTCCCATAATAGCCGTATGCCAAATTCATAACTCCAGCTCAAATGGTCTGACCGCTATCGTGTTTACATGCAGACACACAATCAGACACACGCACGCACGCACACGCACACTGCAGCGCACGCACGTACACGTTGACACGCACAAGCATGCACGCACGCACGCATGTACGCACGCACGTACGCATGCATACACACACAGACGACATGCTAAAAATGGTCAAAATAGATTCAGGGAACACGTGAAGCCTTACGCCAAATTTCATAGCTCCAGCTCAAATGGTCTGACAGCTATCGTGTTTACATACAGACACACAATCAAACACGCGCACGCACGCTCACACGCACGCATGCACACACACACACATACACACACACCCGCACACACGCATACACACACGCGCACACGCACACGTCCACGCACACCCACACCCACACGCACGCACGTACGCACGCACGCACGCGCACTCACACAGACGACATGCTAAAAATGGTCAAAATAGGTTCAGAGACCCTCAAAACGTGAAGCCGTACGCCAAATTTCATAACTCCAGCTCAAATGGTCTGACAGCTATCGTGTTTACATACAGACGCACACCCACACCCACACGCACGCACGCACGCACGCACACACAGACGACATGCTCAAAATGGTCAAAATAGATTCAGGGACCCTCAAAACGTGAAGATCCGCCAAAATCTCGCGGTCGAATTTTTTCATGATCGCAATACCTTCCCTTTATTATACTTCGTATAGTATACGTATACGGGAATGTAAAAAGAGGCTATAACGCTCAGCATGCGTGAAGTTAGTAGCCATTTTTCAGCAGCCAAACTACCGAAGAAACAGTATTGATCAGTTGCGTAGTAAATGTTACATAATATATTCTCAATAACATGTATTAATATTATTATTATAGAAACTTTTCAACACCATATAATAACATATTGTCACTCCCCTCTAAATTATAATTGTCATTTTAGAAAAGTGAAGGACATAAAGAAATAACATCGGAAATACCATTTATGGATGGTGCAAAAGATTTGATACATTCTATATTTAGTAGATTGCTAATTCAGTGAATTAATAATAGTTTGTACAATTTGCCAATTGTCTCTCAAATATAAAAGAGAAATTTATTATATTTAATAATGCATTATAAGCTTTTCGTTGCAGTTGCAGGCATGTTTATTTAGTACGTAAAGGATCAGTTATTAGACAACTTTGGAAATTATTTAATCTAGCAATATGTTGCATCAATGTTTATGTATAAAGTTAAACCAGATATAGAACAATATAATACAGGTTATGACTAGTTATATTGAAAATAGGCATCCACCTACTTTTGGTGCATTAATTACTTATAATGTTATTCATTATACATTGGTACTGTAACTTTTTGTTATATTAATTGACATAAAACTAACTTTAAATATGTTAATAATTTCATAAATGAGGTGGTAACGATATTCAGTATTTATTATAGAAGACATTAATTGTAATGTAACGAGATAATCATTACTCGAGCTCGGGAAATATGCAAAATGCATATAAAGTGCATAGAAGCTTATTTTGACAAAATTTTATAAATACATATGCATTTATTAAAAGTGCATATTTTGAGCGATTTATGGAATGAAATCGCAAAAAAAATTTTAATTGTATTTATTTCTTTATGAGCAGGTAAAGTAGCTACATCCTGCTAATCGATAAGCCGGATGCCACCGTAAAAGTAATATTATGAGTTGTTGCCGGAGGCTTAATAAAAGAATTTTCGTAATTTGTATAGTTCTTGACTTTTATGAAGGTAAATCTAATTTATTTTAGCCAATAAAATCATTTGTTGCCAGCCCCATTTAAATTTAAGGTTCGAAGAAAAAACTTGCATTTACTTTATTTAGTTTTATTTTTTTTTTAATTTTTCAATAAATTTCAAGTTTGAAATACAAAAATATATACCACCTACAAATTACAATTTGTAGTACATTTATGTTTATTATTACTTTAGAGCAATTTCTGTTAATAAAATAAAATCTCATTCCATCGTTAACCATACAAAAGTGAGATTAATTTGTTTCATTTCAAGATAACTAATAAAACTAGTGGCGTCAACTAGTTCTATTTGTTTTAGTTCGAATTTTTCAACTTTTAACGTGGTAATTGAAATAAGCCATACGATCCTATAATACATTTATACAATAGTTTATTTTTATAGGATCGTTCATTACAATATTAGGTACGTGTATAAAACGTTCAAAGGTCATAAGAGTCTTAATGAGTGGTAGTTACGTGTTACTCATACGTCACTGTTTTTATACTCTATAGGAGTAGAAAAAGCATAGTACACAACTCGCGTGGTAATGCCTATTATTAATAGGCTACCTACCACACTTATTATGTAATATACTATTACGTATTCACTAACGAGGTATCCAGTTTTAAAGTAAATTAAATAACTTATACTGACTATGTGATACCCAGAAGTGTTCTTATGTAACATTTGCTACGCAACTGATCAATACTGTTTCTTCGGTAGTTTGGCTGCTGAAAAATGGCTACTAACTTCACGCATGCTGAGCGTTATAGCCTCTTTTTACATTCCCGTATACGTATACTATACGAAGTATAATAAAGGGAAGGTATTGCGATCATTAAAAAATTCGACCGCGAGATTTTGGCGGATCTTCACGTTTTGAGGGTCCCTGAATCTATTTTGACCATTTTGAGCATGTCGTCTGTGTGCGCGTGCGTGCGTGCGTGCGTGTGGGTGTGGGTGTGCATGGGCGTGTGCGCGTGTGTGTCTGATTGTGCGTCTGTATGTAAACACGATAGCTGTCAGACCATTTGAGCTGGAGTTAAGAAATTTGGCGTACGGCTTCACGTTTTGAGGGTCTCTGGACCTATTTTGACCATTTTTAGCATGTCGTCTGTGTGAGTGCGCGTGCGTGCGTGCGTACGTGCGTGCGTGTGGGTGTGGGTGTGCGTGGACGTGTGCGTGTGCGCGTGTGTGTATGCGTGTGTGCGAGTGTGTGTGTGTATGTGTGTTGTGTGTGTGTGTGTGTGTGTGTGTGTGTGTGTACATGCGTGCGTGTGAGCGTGCGTGCGCGTGTTTGATTGTGTGTCTGTATGTAAACACGATAGCTGTCAGACCATTTGAGCTGGAGCTATGAAATTTGGCGTAAGGCTTCACGTGTTCCCTGAATCTATTTTGACCATTTTTAGCATGTCGTCTGTGTGTGTATGCATGCGTACGTGCGTGCGTACATGCGTGCGTGCGTGCATGCTTGTGCGTGTCAACGTGTGTACGTGCGTGCGTGCCTGCAGTGTGCGTGTGTGCGTGCGTGCGTGTGTCTGATTGTGTGTCTGCATGTAAACACGATAGCGGTCAGACCATTTGAGCTGGAGTTATGAATTTGGCATACGGCTATTATGGGAAAATCGTCGATCCGTGTCAAGGTTTGGGACATGTAGGAACACCGGAAGTACCTATTAACCTACACAGTTTTCAATTTTTTTAAAGCAGCTGCTCGTAAAAATGGAGTTATAAATTTGAAATTTCGTACACCCATGAAAGGCACTGAAAAACTGTTAGATCTGAAATTTAAAGATGATAAGGGCACCAGAAACGACACCAGGTATTTAAATGAAAAACTATTCTTATATAAATTGAAACCTTTAACCAAGATTTTCGACGGCAGTACCTATCAATAAAAATGGAGAAAAACGCATATATACGTAGCTCCAGCTTGATTATTGAACCAAAAATGAATCAAAATGGTAAAAATGAAAAATCTGGATCAATTTAATACTATGCTAATATACGCTAAGAGTTCTAATCCACGACAAGGAAACACATTTTTTTTTGTTAAATCATTATAAATTTTATTTTAATATGTATTTACATGGCGTACTTATTCTAAATTTTGTACACGTGTTAAACATTAGAATCTACTTTTTTTGTTTCAAATACAAGGCGAACATTAATATTTGAAAGTGCATCTTAAAACACTATTAAAATATGTATTAAACAAAAACTAAACATCCTTAAAGAACTTATAATTTTTGTTTTAGAGTAGAATGAAAGTGTTGAAGGACATGTGTAACATGAAGTGAAAAAAATTTAGTTTAGTTAATATATAATGAGATAATAGTATATTATACAACGAGCAAGCATATAAGAGAAGCTATTAATCACGAAATCAATGTTTGCGGAACGAGCCGCACGTGAGTGGAGCAGTTTCTACGAGTATCTATCGAAACTCGTATCGGTGTTTTTTTAATGTTGTGTGGTACGTGGGTATATATAATTCATTAATTATCCAAGCGCTATGATGAACAGTTTTTTGGTACTTAAACACAAGACAACAAACAATATTCTTTCTTTAGTTTAGGCGACATAAATCATTATTGTCTTATCGTAAATTTTAACCCCCGTCTGGATTTCTTGTACGCTTCTTGTACATGTGCTATGAACCCATGATGTGTCATAGGAAGCAGAAAAAAATGAGTAAGTTTCTCCAACATTTTTGCCAAAAATATTATTACCCGAACGACTTTAATCCCCTTAAAAGTGTAAATTATAAGATCACTTTAATCTCTATAGGTAACTAGCAGAGCCACTTATATCCGATAGCAATAATTATGAGATATTTGTTTCGTCCTACTAATTCGTCAGGAGATCCAGCTATAGAGGAATACCTTTTATGTATCACAAGTCCCGATTGCGTGTATTTAAGATCTTATTTCAAGGTGTGGTGTTTCTTTTACACCGAAGATCATGCAAAGTAGATTTAATTCTCCCGTAGTATAAGGTTTGTCCCATATGAGTAGGGGCATCTTTCATTTTTCAGTCATCATTCAATTTTCTGCTCTCGTGTTGTGTACTCTACCTTTTTTTCTCTTCCTCGGTTATGTCTAAATGTTTAATATAATTGTAATTGTAATTAAACGTGGTCATTGGGTAGCATTTGTATATGAATTCTTTTTCATATGATTTTTATATTCTCGTATGCTGTACGAAATATAGTAAAGGGAAGGTATAGCGATCATGAAAAAATTCGACAACCTTTGATGCCATTTTTTACCATTTTCAGCACACCGTCTGTGTGTCTGTGTGTGCGTGCGTGTGTATGCGTGTATGCGCGTGAGCGTGTGTGTGGGTGTGTGCGTGGGTGAGTGTGTGTGTATGTGTGTGCGTGTGTGGTGCGTGAGTGTGTGTGAGTGTTTGTGTGTTTGTGTGTGTGTGTGTGTGTGTTGTGTGTGTGTTGTGTGTGTGTCTGTGTGTGTGTGTGTGTGTGTGTGTGTGTGTGTGTGTGTGTGAGTGTGTGTGGTGTGTGAGTGTGTGTGTGTTGTGTGTGTGTGTGTGTGTGTGTGTGTGTGTGTGGTGTGTGTGTGTGTGTGTGTGTGTGTGTGTGGTGTGTGTGTGTGTGTGTGTGTGTTGTGTGTTGTGTGTGTGTGTGTGTGTGTGTGTGTGTGTG